>RDRW01000043.1:0-328645 GCA_007896445.1 Puccinia hordei | reverse complement strand
TAACTATAATGAACAACCAGAATCAGGACATGAATTATAATAAATGAAAAAAAAATCATCCATGACATTTTGAAATCTTTAATATCTCCAAAAAATTTCAGTGGGCAGTGAAAAACCAAATCAAAAATTGTACATTTGCACTGCATGCAGCAAAAAGTTCCCATCAATATTCCACACATGAGTCCTCTTGACCCAATGTTCATTCAATCAAGAGACCATCAATACAGAAAACTTTGACCACTGATCATGTAAATTGAGGTTCATTCAATATACATGTTAAGGAGAATCAATATGCAGAGCACATTGCCATTGAGGGGCTTGATAAACGCACGCCCCTGGCGCACACCCACACCATGGGCATTTGGTGTGTTTTGACCAGTCACTGGCAAATTAGATTGTATTGGGGAGGGGATGGGCAAGGGATCCTGAAAGTCCAGGAAAAACAAATAAGGGCAGGTCCAGTCAGTTCTAAACCAATTAATCTTAAAATATCATGAAAAACACTATCAGTGATATTCCTTGCTTGATTCTGTTGCTGTCATGCGATCCACCCAACGTACTTAAGGGGATTTAGCTGGTCAAAGCGCAAAGGAGAAATGAGGCTAGGGTCGTCGAAGATAAGTTCAAAGATAAGTTCAAAAATAAGTTCGAAGATAAAATCCTCGAGGAAGTCTATGAGCACAACTCAAGGTAATGTGTCAAGTTGGACTCAAAGGATTTGATGCGTCAATAATCTTTTATATAATTAACTGAGGAAAAGAGAATGAAGAGAAAAGTACAATAGTATTTATATTCATAAAAACTACTTGTTGAATCTGGGTGATGAATGAGTGTTGAGGTAAAATACGAGTATGGAGTAAATACACGGATATGAAAGATGTACCAATGAGGTTGAAACAACAATTCTATGACTATAACTATGATTGATTCAAACATGTGATAGAAATGAACTTCAAACAGGGGAGTGATGAGTGAATCCAAGGTGATAAGGTAAGGTTAAGTGCGAGGCTTGATAAAAGAGGGTAAGTGCCAGGCTGAGAGTTCTGATCTTGAGTGCTAATTGAAGAAGGATTATTGATTAGTTCAAAGATACTGAGGATCACCTGATTAAGAAATTCCTAGCTTTTTAGAAATGCTGGTTTGAAGGTGTTAATTGTCAACTTAAAGGTTAAGATTTCAAATATAAGTTAAATGATAGAACACATTTATAATAAAAAGAAGGAAAAAAATAAGTACCTTAAAGGCAAAGACACAAGGAAAAAAGGCACAAATATGAGAAGGAAAGAAGAAAGAAAGGAGGAATCAAACTGGAAGAAGATTGGTTAGTTTAATGTGAATGTGAGATAAATGTCAATAATAAACCTACAAGAAATAAGGATCTTATGAGGGTTTTACTAATGTCGGCGAGTCGAGTTTTAAGAAGGGAAGCGAACTAAGCGCAAGAGAGTCGACAAGGGAAGGGAAGCGAACTAAGCGCTGAAGAGATTTGAGTTAAGGACGAGTGGTAGAAAGAATATGAGGATGATAATGATAGGGAAGAATGGAAGAACAGTTGATGAGAGGGAAGAATCTTCTACTCTCGCTGTTTCTTGCTGTGACAAGGAATGAAAGTAGAGTCTTTTAAATAGTGAATCTTTGATGAGGTTTGAGCGAGGATTCTGATTTGATAGAGGGGACCGAGTGATCAAACCGATTGAGAGGTTGAGCGGTGGATTTTAGAGGGTTGAGCGATGATGAGGACCGAGTTATTGAGAAAGATTAAAGTTGGGTGCTTGGACTTGCGAGTTTAGAGGGATGGCATGTGAGATGTCCACATGAATATCAACAGAAGGAGCTGACTAAATGTCGAAGATGTTTGTTGAGTTAAGTGTCACACTATTACATTTGAATTGAATGAATGTCGAAGATGCATTTGTCGAAGCATTTCGAAACTGAATATGCATTCGAGCCTGAGGATGAATTTAAAGGTTGATGAGTAGTCGAAGCTGAGCTCAGTGGTTGCAGCGTGACAGTTGCCAATCAAGTGTTGAAGTTATCAACAACTGCACAATAGAAGATTCCTCTATTGAAACATTTCCAAAGCGTACGAGGAGTAGAATGAAGTATCCATGGTGTGAACACTCATTCTTTGAAGACTTCAGTTCTGATATTTTTTCCATCTCATTGGAATCTGTCACAAGAAGAAGAATCAAATAAACCAGCACCTTCAACAACATAAGGAATCCACACAACAAACTCCTAGTCCAAGGCCTCAACTTCTTGGATCTCAGTAAATATATTGAAGAATTACTGCAGTGTTATAATTAAGGTATCACTCTTACTTTAACCAATAACTCTATAAATTGTTCTTCATAATATTTACTCTGCTTTTTCTTTTTATAATTAAGTTGTTTATTCTATAATTAAGAGTGCAATTCAATCATTTATCCACTCTATCCAAATATGAAGGAGACGACGCCTAGAATTCTTACATCAAGCAAGGAACATGTCAAAACATTGATTACAATAAAAGATAGCCCCTACTTACCTTGAGAGGGGTAGGGGCTCCTGAGGGGCTGGCCTATGATCACCGCCAAAAAAAGGGAAACAGGCTTGATTGCTCACCGTTTGAGGCTGGAAGGAATCACAACACGATCAGCCATGTTACTTGCTTAATCGGCAACCCAATTGAGCAAGGAACTTGAACGATTATTCAAACCAAAATCAGATAAGCCCCTACTTACCTTGAGAGGTGGTAGGGGCTATTGAGAGCCTGCTTGGTCGATTCAGGGAAAAAAAAGCTGTAGAGGCTTGATTGGTCGCCAATCAAGCCTTCATAAAAATAAAAAACATGTCAGTATGTCCCTTGCTCAATCGGCGACTGATAAAGCAAGGAAATTCAATCTTTATTCAAAACAAAACAATTTAAGCCCCTACTTACCTTGAGAGGTGGTAGGGGCTGTTGAGGGCCTGTTCGGTCAATCAAGGCCAAAAAAAACCTGAAGCAGCTTGATCGGTTGCGAATCAAGCCTGCATACCAATCAAAAAAAATGCTAGTGCGTCCCTTGCTTGATTGGCAACCAATCGAGCAAGGAACTTGAATTTGTATTCAAAACAAAATGCCAATCAAGGTGGATTAGCAAAGCACTTGCAGACAGAGAGGATTTTAGTTTCTTGTAACTCATAGCAAAGGCTTATCTCAGTGGAGTTGTAGGCATTGTGACTTAGTTACGGGATTAAGTTCTTGTTTATATCTACCAACAACCCAGACTTCAAACTATATTAGGTGGATGAGTGCGGACGTGGTACTTTCCTCCCAAGCTACCTACTTCTCTTTCCACGCCGTGTAAGTTTTCCTAAGTTCTGGCTTTCTCTCTGAGGAGAAGCTCTGGCTAAGCAAGCTACTCTTTCAGCTAAAAAACAAAACGTGAAAAAAAACGAATAGAAAAAGAATCAACAAAAGAAGCCAAGAATGTAGAAAATTGCAATGAAAAACGGCAAAAGGCCCTGTAAAAATAGCTTGAGGGCAACCTGCGAGCTTCCCGAAGAGAGAGGGGTGAAATCGAACGCAGAACGGGATTGCTCGAGCCAGTAAGGGTCACATAACCCGGTCCGTTTGTTTTCTGAGCTCGGGTTCGACGTCGGATTATGCGCGTTAGCAGCCCTATTGACTGTACCGTTCCTTATTCCGGCTGACCTTTGGTCCGTTTTTTATCGGACCACACTGGGGTCCGGCAAATTGAGCCCCAAACTTTCAGCACCTTCGCCGGCAACCGCCGTGTGGATACCGAAACGACGGTATCTGTTAGATCACAGAACTCCCTCGCAACCGAGACGCCCTGCCAGCCCGGAGAGCCCATCATTGCTATGGCCAGAGCTTAAGTAGATGATCTATCAGAACAAGTGTGGGATGTGGTAAAGCGGCAAGGCCTGATGGTAGCGCATTGGAGCTGCCGAGTCACCTACATACATAATAAGCTTGAAGCGCCACTCGCGCCGGCGGCTTTAAACCATTCGCGATTCTCATACTTTCAATTTCTGCGTCCAAAACGAGGGAAGTCCCACCAAGTCCTCCGAATCTGAGCCCAGAAGTGAGACTCATTCAGTTGGAAATGGTTTCAGTCAGTGTAATCCTACTTATACTTCTGGTCGATTCGACCATAGCACAACAAGGACACCATATTTCTTTAGTTTTTCGTGATCATGCTGGTACCAACGACGTCCCGGTACAAAGCTTGGGCACTATTTTAAATCGAAATGGATCGATGCATCTAAAGAGCCTGACCGATAGAGCCGGTTCGACCATGCCAGTTTATAATACATGCACCACACCTGGATCATTCTCTCTCAGTACGCACCTCCCTGTCCTCTTCTGGTAAAATCATTGAGGCTCATTTCATCGATCTGCTTGTATCTTATTGTCGTCGCGTTGTTGTCAGCTTTTGATGATGGACCATCGCAATTTAGTTCGAAACTAGACGCAAACTTAGCTGAGGCGAATTTTAAAGCCAGCTATTTCATCAACGGAAATAATTTCGGTTGTATCTATGACTTCGCCGAACTCTTGATTGAAAGGTTCGGAAAAGGGCACTTGATTGCGTAAGAGTGCTTGTTTGAATGATACCCTTGAGTGGGCTTTTCTGATGACAATGAACCTGGTTACGTTCCTGAAGGAGCCATACTTGGTCGCATGTCCATTTAAACCAGGGCAGTTACCAACAAATTTCTCACCAATTAGAATTACTCGAGAACGTGAGTTGTACTTTTCCCACCAACAATTGAGAGGATTCATATTCCGCAACGGACGATATTTATATGTGTATGTGATAACACCACTGACGTTCCATGGCGAATTCCGATGTCCATGCCATCCATGCAGGCTATGATAAAAATCTTGGGGGTAAAACCGCTATATTTCAGGCCCCCTTTTGGTTCGTCTGGAATTTGAATCCCTGAATATAACCAACCAGTTGCCAGCAAAAACAGAAAATCAAAACTGAGACTGTTTCTGGCTTTGTTCTTCGTAAAATCGATCTCTCTAAAATGAAAACCGGGATGATTAGGCGAATTTAACGACCTTGTGGTGAGAAAACGTCATTGCTATTTTTTGTTTTTGCTGGGTTGAATTGCGAAAAAACCTTCTTTCCGAACTGATTATTGCCGCATTTTTTTACTTCAGCTTCAGGTTTTGCAAGACAGAGGGTACAAGGGATTAATTCTATGGTCACAAGATTCGCAAGATAGTTTAGCGTCACCACCCAGCTCTTCTGAAATCATAGAGAGTTATCGATCTTATCCCGAACAAACTAACGTATTGAATCATGAAACTACCGCGCTTATGGTTGATGAAGTCAGTATGGTTTTGCATTTCCCATTTCTTTATATATGATCACTAAAACTACATGCATGGCTGCTATCCCCGTTCACTGGTGCAATACTGGCCGTCAAATGATGTTTTACTTATTCTCCAGATTTGATTGATACAGGTTATACCCGCTATCGTTCCAATTCTCAGAGAGAAAAAATTCAACCTACAAACGGTGCGACAGTCTTATTTTTTCAATGGAAGGTATCCTTATAAAATACGAAAATTGAATGTTAAATCATAATGCATTCATCATGATGTCGGCTTGGCATAACATGTATTAGTCGCCTGATTGTTTAGGTCTGGGTTCGAATCCAAGCGATTGGTACGTTTCGGTCCAACCACCGGGATCCAGGGATGTAAGTGTTCCCCTTTCAGGTAAAAGTTTTTCGTTACCTTTTGTCTTTGGTAAAACTTCAACAGGAACTTATTGCACACTCACTCCCGAATACTTTTGCTGCGGATATCTCAGGAATCATGGACCTGCAACGGTACTCCAACATCTGGAAACTATGAATGAGCTTGACAAAATATTTTCTTCATTATAAGTTGAATTGTCTTTGTCATTCTTCCTACTTTGCATCTAATTTTGCATTGAAGTAAATCCTTTAACTCTTTTGGGTTTGGAGTTGGTCTTTGAAATTCGTATGATAAACGGATTGAAAGTTCAAACTTGGTGTAAGAGGTCAAAAATGTTTGTGGGTCCATGCGGAGTTTTTTTTGCAGAAATATGATCCTACAATATCCAAATTGGATTATATAAATTCACACTGAGAGTCTCACAAGCCATATTCCTTGATCCTGAAATAGGCTGGTGGTTGAAAACATCAAGAATTTTGAGGGCCTGGATGGCCTAGCAGCAACCACACACCCAGCAGCAAGAATCCTCCCATGCAACATGAGACTCCAAAATACTCTACATCAGCTGTCTCATGAGCGAAGAAGATTTGTGTGTGTTCTTATGAAGAACCGACGCAGTGAGAAACACTATCCTGAGGAAAGTGATGAAAACAAGGCACACCTGATCGTCCGCGCGAGTGCAATGAGACACGAGCCGTGAAGTTTGACGAGTCAAAGTAAGTTAATTTAAAACTGATGAATGGAGAAAAATAGCTACCACCGGTGGAAAAACAGGAAAGTGATTGTAGATCTACATTGGGTTTCAACTTTATTTATCATCCGTTCCATAGTCTGAGTGTTGAGCTTCCGCCGCAGTGATTTATGAAGTGAGTGACAAGTCTTTCAAATCTTTTTTCAAAGATATCCAGTTTGATCCAACAATCATGTGGACAATAATCCTATTTTTGTACAAAATTTTACCATCATTGTTGATTGAGTAATCCTTCAAAGTACATTTTCAAAGATTTTTACAAATAGGGACATCCTTCTGAGCTTGTAACATCTTGAAGAATTGTTTGTTGAGTTTTGCACACTGGATTGAACTTAAGGAGACATTCCAACACCTGCCTGCTGGGTCTTGTTTGAAGGTTTTCCAATGTTTGTAGCATCTAATGCATGCGTCTGCCTTAAAATTAAGATGAAGTATTCCCAAAGTATGATATGTATATTGTTGATGATTTATCTAGGACTCTTGTGGAACTGAAATCCTTGTCTCACTGAAGTGTATCACATGATTTACTTTTCATCTCATCATGACTTGAGCTTATCCAGAGCAATTACCAAAAGATATTCAGCCAAGATAAAAAATAACATATGTCTGGACTTGACAAAATCCCAGTGTGTCACAAAAATGCATATGCATACATTTGCATGCCCAAGACATTATGTGAAATTGAATTTACCTTGATTTCAAGATGAGTTGTGATAAAATTCAGCTTTAGATGCGGGTGGGTTCAGACCAGCTGATGTTTTAATTGCTGTTGGTATCAATATGTTTTGCTCATTGGTTATCCCACATATCAACATTGCTTCAGGCCTTGTTTGATCTTAACATCCTGGATTTATTCCTTCAAGTTCTATATGAAAAACATGGTTTATGGATGAAAAAAGGTGCAGGAAATGTTCCCCTGGTGATCAAGAGTTACACCGGGAGCAGCAGAAGAAAATACAGTTTGAACATTTTGGTCAGGGTTATTATCAGAAAAGGCTCTTTCTCCCCTCCAAGGGACAACGATTGTCACAACATGGCAAAGCATGATCTGGAACAACAGAAATTTTTTACAGGTCAATCATTATTGATAGTGAAGTTAAGTTCAATAAGAAGTTTGTTCCATTAAGCTTTCCTGCAAAGAAGAACTTTTGCACTTGTGTGTGAAAGAATTCACAGATTTATGAGCAGTCAGTATCTTGAATGGGTTGAGAATACTGATCAAACAAGAGTGTCATTCCTTCAAGCAATTCCTTATCATGAATATCATAAGGAGAAAACTAAAGTGCTCCCAGTAGACTTGATGTGTTTGTGTATTTAATCTTACCTTTTGTTTGTGCAACTTGCAGGTGCTTGTTATCTCTTCATCTGCAGGTATGTACAAGGTGTAGTTGTTAAAATTTGGGGAGAAGAGGGGGGGAAGATTTTGTGAACAGACTCAAGAGATAATCAGGATGGGAACTGGTTGAAGCTGAGGAGAACTGATGGGTGGTTATTGCTTGGACTAGGCTATGTATTTATAGACTATTGACAAGTGTTAATTTTTTGGTTGATCAATAAGTAATGAATAAAGAATACTAATGAATTATAAGGAATAAGGAATAACATTGGATGAAGATGGAGAAGTTCATTTGATGTGAGTCTTGCTAATTCAATAAAAAATAACTACTAAAACAGGGAGCAATTTCTACAAGTGTGTGTTAAGGTTTTGAAAATCAGTCATTGAGTTTCACCAATACAAACAAAGATCAGTCCAACCAATCATTATTTATTTATTCATATATGAAAGGTCTTTTGGGGATGAGGAGACAGACATCCAACAGTAGTCCAACAAGATCTATGTTGGTCCATCCTGTTTTTGATAACTGATTGTTCAGCTTTCTTTGTTTTCTGAGATGATTGCTTCAGTTGGGAAAGGGGGGTTGTAACAGGGGTTGGGCCAATGGATTGAGGATTCAGAAGATTTGATTTTGGACAGGCTTCCAGACAGCATCTTGTGAGGGATGTTTGGGCTGAGGATGGCAGGACAAGCAACACTGATCAAGGAACATTGGTGTCTACATCAAATACTGCCTGATGGCAGAGACCATCTTCTACAAATCCCAGAGACCATCAAGGATTTCAGCTCAAGAGTTGAAGTCAAAAGAAAGTGGGCTGTTCCAGAAACATTGGCAAAAAGGACCAAGCATATGCTGTCAAGGTTGGACAACAAGTTGAAAAGGCTCATACTGAATTCCTTATACCAACAACTAGGTTGGTTCATGTGGACTACTTATAAAAGATGTTCAACAGCTGGTTTGAGATGAAGAAAAAAACAAACACAGATACACTTGTGTTGAAATATTACAAACCCCCCTTCTGGTTTCACAAGGATGTGTTCAAGGTTGATGACATAAAAAAAAAGTATTTAGACCTCTCCCCCCCATCTAGGTATGTAATTTTCCTGGCTGAGATTTCCTGACTCCCCTGTCTGTGTTTGATGCTAAAGAATCATGTAATTCCAACCACCATCACCAAGAGAGAGAGAGAGATCTTCTCTCCTCCATCCAGTCATTCAGAAATCCAAACTCTAGTCCTACAAACTCCCCCATCTCTGCCGTCTCAACTGCAAGAACCAGTGAATGACTAGATGCAGTCCTGACAAAGAATGCATACACAAAAGATATGATTTTTTCACGTAGAAACAATGGAATTCATTGGAAATTGTTCGAATTTAACAATTGAAAAAAAATTAAAAGATGTGACAAATGGAATTTGATCAACAACATAATATATGGATATAATTAAGTAGAAAAAAACAACATCACTGAAAGTGATCAAATTAATAAAAAGCAAGGAGGGGGGTAGGGGTGGTTTATGGGAATGGGATGCTGATGATGATGATGATGATGGATTGAGAAGCCAATATGACCAGAAAGCCTAGCCAGAACTCTGCCCACCCACCCAACCCACCAACCCAAGTCCATTCATTCTTCAAGCCAGTATTTAATTTTACCAGAATTTCACAGTCCAATCCAATCATGACACAACCTCGCCATCATACAACTGGTAAAAAGGAGTCAGGAGACCAGAATTGGAATTGGAGTGGACAGGAAGGAAAGGAAGGAGGACAAGAGACAAGGGGAGAGAGAGAATGAAACGGTATGACTTGTGTCATCTTATCTTATGGTCTAGGAGATTAGCTTGACAGAGTCAGAGTTGATGATGTAATGGGATGTGATTTGGAGAAAGGGTTGATGTGAGACTTGGTCTGAAGGTATGGCCAATAATGGTCTAACAGCAGTCACCATCACCACCCCCAGAAGCTTGGTGTCTGTTTCTACCATGACATCGTATCATGACATCCCCCCCTCCCCAAAAAAAAGGAGAGACTTGCTCTGGCACCTGTGTACCCTACTTAAAACCACCCTAAAGACCCCCTCACGGACGATACATCCCAAGGTCCTAAGGTGGTAAATGGCGGAGGTTGGGCGTTGATAAACGCACGCCAAAGCGCGCACGCAACGCCAACCCGCACGCCAATTTTATTTGGCGTGTGAGACCCACACGCCAAAATTGGCGTGTGGTTCCCACACGCCAAAATTGGTGTGTGGGAGCGCACGCCAAACAATTGGCGTGCGGCTCCCACACGCCAATTGTTTGGCGTGTGGGGGGATCCCGCTCACGCAATCGAATGGGAGGTCCCATTCGATTACGTGAGCGGGCCGGCTGACAAGGGTATACAACCTCGTCAGCCGGGAGGACGTCCTCCCGGCCAACGAGGTTATACAACCTCGTCGGCCAGGAGGAAGTCCTCCTGGCTGATGAGGCTGTATAGCCTTGTCGGCCGGGAGGACTTCCTCCCGGCTGACGAGGTTATACAACCTCGTCAGCCAGGAGGAAGTCCTCCTGGCCGACGAGGTTGTATAGCCTCGTTGGCCGGGAGGACTTCCTCCTGGCCGACGAGGTTATACAACCTTGTCGGCCAGGAGGAAGTCCTCCTGGCTGACGAGGTTGTATAACCTCGTCAGCCGGGAGGACTTCCTCCCGGCTGACGAGGTTATACAACCTTGTCGGCCAGGAGGACTTCCTCCCGGCCGACGAGGTTATACAACCTCGTCGGCCAGGAGGAAGTCCTCCCGGCCGGCGAGGCTATACAACCTCGTCGGCCAGGAGGACTTCCTCCTGGCTGACGAGGTTGTATAACCTTGTCAGCCGGGAGGAAGTCCTCCCGGCCGACGAGGCTATACAGCCTTGTCAGCCAGGAGGACTTCCTCCTGGCCGACGAGGTTGTATAACCTCGTCGGCCGGGAGGAAGTCCTCCCGGCCGACAAGGTTATACAGCCTCGTGCCGGGAGGAAGTCCTCCCGGCTGACGAGGTTGTATAACCTCGTCAGCCGGCCCGCTCACGTAATTGAATGGGCCCTCCCATTCGATTACGTGAGCGAGGGGGGACCCGCACGTCAAAAAAATTGGCGTGCGGGGCCCACACGCCAAAAAAAATTGGTGTGTGGGAACCACACGCCATTTTTGGCGTGTGGGTCTCACACGCCAATTTATTTTGGCGTGTAGACCCTACACGCCAATTTTTTTTGGCGTGTAGGCCCCGCACGCCAAAAAAAAGTGGCGTGCGGGTGGGTTGGCGTTGGTGTGCGCCGTTGGCGTGCGTTTTTCAACGCCCCGGGGGTTGGGGGAATATCTGAGTATTTGAATATCTCAGATACTCCCGCCAAATTTTGACCAAGTCCCCCATGTAAATATGTAAACACATGAGGCATAATTCTACGCGTGATTGTGCATTATGTAAATACATAAATATTTGGATTGGCCACCTCTGTGAGTTGGATTGCCAAAGGAGTTCTTGCTTCCAAAGAATAGGCGCCATCATCACCAAGTTACCTCAACCCCAACCCACCGGTACTCCAACCACACTGCAAAAAACAGAATGGACAACTTCAACTGCCTCAAGGAACATTACTATCAACATCCTCGTCACCGCATGGACGCTAATCCCTACGCGTCCAATGAATATTTTGGTGAAAATTGTGATATCAATAGCTCAATGTACAATCATCAAGGTTGATATAATCAGCCACAAGGTTTCTATGGCTCTCCAACACATGATAGTTTCCCTCAACCCTCTCATCAATCATATCAACACAAACCTACCCAAACTCAGTCGCAATTACTTCCGCAATACCCACTAGATCCACAACCTCTTCGTCACCACAACCAATCTGGAAGAGTCGAACCTCCCCTAAGCCCACTCGATCAGCCTCTTATCCCAGACCCACCAGCAAAAGATCTCCGAGGATCTATGACAATGAATCAAAGAATATCAAAGAATAAGTCGGCTCGAGTTCTTACCACTACTACCAAGGAGCGTATCCAGAATCACGGCCTCACTCAATTGCGCAACGAGGCCAATCAGAATGTAACACATCACCGGATGACAGATGCGATTCGACAGGAGTTAGACGAGATGTACTACAGCTTTCAATGTAGTGTCAACCAACTTGCTATAAACAGTGGTGTTGGTACACATCTACTGTACAAGCACCTAGGATGGAAGCAGAAAAAGCGCACTGCAACAAACTACAATAACTTTGCCAAGTATGACCCGGAGGCTTCAAAGCTGTTTGCAGAAAGTAAGCTTCTCTCTTTTCTTTTCATTAATTCTCGCTGGAAAAATCTGACAAATCAATATCCCTCAGACAAACCCAATGATGTATACCGTCTTTGGGATCAGAAGGGTCAGGCAGAGAAAGACAAATACCGAGACATGGACTATGTCAACTCCATTATCAACAATTCTATTGAGAAGAGCAAGGCCAACTCACAAGATATTATTCAATCGTTGGCTGCAAGTCAGAAATATAGTTGTTTGATCGTATCAGAGTGGGCTCGGAAAGCCATGATAGATGTCAGTATGTTGAATTACTTACAAGTTCAATTGTATTCCAGGAGAGCTGATTGATACTTTGAACTCAAAAGTTGAAGTCGTTGAGTTTCTTCCATCAAATGGAAGGCTTTGTGGTGCTTGCATCGCGTCATCCAAAGTCTGATTTTTTCTACAAGCAGGGGACACCTCTTGCCATTGAGTTTCTCCAAATTTCCACTGGTGACAACGATCCTCTTGGCGACTTTCATACGTGGGTTGCGGCCAAAGCCATTGAGAAAATAAAAACCAAAGAAGCATCCCAGGCCCAGAAAATCTTGCATGTTCAATACAAGAAGCCTGTTGTACCAGCCCACCAATGGGACGAAGGTATGTTTTTTCTACAGCCTAACATCTACATCAAACATATTCATAGATATATTTTTTGCTCAGGTCACCAGCTTCCCAATTTTAGGTCAATTCGGCGTTGGCTCCGGTCAATGATGTGTAAGTAATAGATGAGGGGCGTTGATAAACGCACGCCAACGGCGCACGCCAACGCCAACCCGCACGCCACTTTTTTTTGGCGTGCGGGGCCTACACGCCAAAAATGGCGTGTGGTTCCCACACGCCAATTCTTTTTGGCGTGTGGGCCCCGCACGCCAATTTTTTTGGCGTGCGGGTCCCCCCTCGCTCACGTAATCGAATGGGAGGGCCCATTTGATTACGTGAGCGGGCCGGCTGACGAGGTTATACAACCTCGTCAGCCGGGAGGACTTCCTCCCGGCACGAGGCTGTATAACCTCGTTGGCTGGGAGGACTTCCTCCCGGCCGACGAGGTTATACAACCTCGTCGGCCAGGAGGAAGTCCTCCTGGCTGACGAGGTTGTATAACCTCGTCAGCCGGGAGGACTTCCTCCTGGCTGACGAGGTTATACAACCTCGTCAGCCAGGAGGAAGTCCTCCTGGCCGACGAGGTTGTATAGCCTCGTCGGCCGGGAGGACTTCCTCCTGGCCAACGAGGTTATACAACCTCGTTGGCCAGGAGGAAGTCCTCCCGGCCGGCGAGGCTATACAACCTCGTCGGCCAGGAGGACTTCCTCCTGGCCGACGAGGTTGTATAACCTCGTCGGCCGGGAGGAAGTCCTCCCGGCTGACAAGGTTGTGTAACCTCGTCAGCCGGCCCGCTCACGTAATCGAATGGGACCTCCCATTCGATTACGTGAGCGGGATCCCCCCACACGCCAAACAATTGGCGTGTGGGAGCCGCACGCCAATTGTTTGGCGTGCGCTCCCACACGCCAATTGTTTGGTGTGTGGGAGCGCACGCCAAACAATTGGCGTGTGGGAACCACACGCCATTTTTGGCGTGTGGGTCTCACACGCCAAATAAAATTGGCGTGTAGACCCTACACGCCACTTTTTTTTGGCGTGTAGGCCCCGCACGCCAAAAAAAATTGGCGTGCGGGTTGGCGTTGGCGTGCGCGCTTGGCGTGCGTTTATCAACACCCATAGATGAGATAGTGAGCTAGGATAAAAAAATGTGTTGAAGAATTATTGGCATGCTATTTATGCTTTGCAGACAACGTATCGGGTGGTAACATTGATGAAGGCTGGCCAGCTACAGACACTGCTTCAAAGTTACAGCAGCTGGGCTTAAAGGTTTTTGTCAAGCCAAACAACCACGGTGTCACTCTTGCTCACTTTGAAAAACCTCTGTCAAAGTTGAAGCTCAATCAGACTCGGGATGTATTAGCTTGTTTAGGTGCAAATAAAGTCAAGATGACTTACTTTGAGAAAATCACAGCGGTTACAAACAAAGACACCCCCAATGATCAGCATCCCACCAAGAAATGAAAGCGTCGGGCAAATACATCTTCAAATGACCGCTTTTCTGACTCGGGATCAGCCCAGGAAACCGTGGCTGAACCAATCCAAACGACTGTGGCCGCTAATCTGTCCAATCCAGCAACATCTGGCCACTTGGCTGGCTCAGAATCAGAACAGACAATCGCCGCCAATGAAATAGAACAAACAACCGAGGCCGAATCAGAAAATATTACCTTAGCTGCAAACTGATTCACTCCTGCACCTTCTAGCAACTCGAGTGGCTCGGAAACCGCAAATTCTTAGAACTGCATCACACAGTCCCGATGACGCTAGATTCCACCCTGATTCATGTTTGAAGTGCAAATTTTCAATCATTTTTACCTTTCTGCCTTCACTTTTTTCTTGTGCCGCTTGTAAATAACTGGATGAATAATAGATGATATGATCCTAGTTGAAAATGTTCTTTTTTCCTTCAACCAGCATAAGAGTAAATGTCCAAAGGAGTATTTAGTTGACTGCAGGTTCCAGAGCAAACAAACACCAGATGAACACCAGATAAATGTTTTACCCAGGCAGATTTTAGATATCAGGATACACCAGCTCAAGTTCCCAAATATTAAGTTCACTAAAGAATATTAAGTTCACTAAAGAGTGATTGAGACTGATGTAGCCTGAATGAAAGCTACTGCCAAAACACATGGAGTCCAGAATATTCTATATCTTTCCACTTCATTCAGGACTGTATATTTTTGTAGGACTAAGTCTTTTAATAGTGTCCTGTACCTTCAAAAATTGAGAGCAGCTCACAATTTAAAGCAGCAAGACCAATTGATGATATGATACAGAAAAATGAGGGTAGGTAGTAGTGAATAACACAGAGAAAATGACATGGAGAAATGGTGCAGCATCAAGTTATTTGTAGCTTGTATTTTGAGCTCATAAAATGACTAGATCCATAATTACTATGTTTATTGTTTCCAGAAAAACTCATGAATGTATTCTTACTTTATTTACTATTTCCTCACTCATTTTGAAATTATAATTAAAGATTAGATTTAGGCCAGAACAAATATTAGATATCAGAATTGAGAGAGTAGTAGTGGTGTGTAAGAGAAGGAATATCCAAGTCCCAAGCAAATGTATTCAGTCATTCATACTTCAAGTGGAGCCAAATTGTATACAAGAAGGAAAAATGGTCATTTAAGGAGGATTTGAAGGATATGGATTTACATTCTAAAATTGGCCAGAAGCATATAAGGAATAGGAGTGTATGGAAGGAAGAATATTGAATCTCTGCAGCCAAATGATTGATGGTTGTAAATAAAAAAAATTGATATTTGGAATATCAGGACAGGTCTGAAAGCTCTACAGCTAAATAATTAATACTTTGGATTAATTTCAATTTAATACCTGTTTTTTAAACCTCTGTGGATTCAAAGTTGTGAGAGTTTGAATATTTTTTGTGCTATGTAAATGTAATTCTGTAAAGGATAAGGAATTAGTGGTTTCTATAGAAAGTGTAGGCACAGAGGGTCTTTATAAAGACCAGTGAGTGTGTTAGCACAAGAGTGACTGCTGAGACCAAGGGTGAGCACACCTAATGTGTGAGACAAGAGTTGAGACAGAGATGAGTAACTGAATGAAGAAGAGAAAAATAGGAAGCAGTACATGATTACTATTAATTCAATTAGGTTTCATCTAGGTTACAACTCTGAGTATCACTACACCTAGGTACCAGTTTACAGGTCTGCATTCCAAGGGAGGACACAAACTTGTTGTTGGAATCCTTAGGCCAGCAATGTTTGTCTTTTGCCACCAGTAGAACCACAGATGCCTTGTCACAGTTATTACCCTGCTTGCAGCACCTGTGGAACTGTGAAGAATGAGAATATTATTCTTCCAAAGTTTCTCATGCTTCAGGAGTATTAGAAAAGACTCCAAGCTTTTGAATGGTCCAATTTGATTGGGTATAGACTGGGTGGCTACTGGTATGGGTAAAGTCCAAAATATCACTCATTTACCCATGACCAGTAGCCACCCAGTCCATACCCAATCAAATTGGACCATTCCAAAGCTGGGAATAATGTTTTTATGGTGTTTAGAAAAGACTACCAGCTTTGGAATGGTCCAATTTGATTCGGTATGGACTGGGTGGCTACTGGTCATGGGTAAATTGTGTGTTTTCCAAAATAGCACTCATTTACCCATGACCAGTAGCCACCCAGTCCATACCCAATCCAATTGGGCCATTCCAAAGCTGATAATAATGTTTTTATGGTGTTTAGAAAAGACTCCAAGATTTGGAATGGTCCAATTTGATTGGGTATGGACTGGGTGGCTACTGGTCATGGGTAAATTGTGTGTTTTCCAAAATATCACTCATTTACCCATGACCAGTAGCCACCCAGTCCATACCCAATCAAATTGGACCATTCAAAATCTTGGAGTCTTTTCTAAACACCATAAAAACATTATTCTCAGCTTTGGAATGTCCCAATTGGATTGGGTATGGACTGGGTGGCTACTGGTCATGGGTAAATGAGTGATATTTTGGAAAACACACAATTTACCCATGACCAGTAGCCACCCAGTCCATACCCAATCAAATTGGACCATTCCAAAGCTGGTAGTCTTTCTAAACACTATAAAAGTATCTTTCCCATGTTTTTCATCATCTTCAGTATCTCACATGTAGCCTAAATGCTCACTGGTCATGGGTAAATTGTGTATTTTCCAAACATCACTCATTTTGTAAAAATGTTCATAAGTGATTTGTTTATATTTTGGAAAGTGTATGATTTGCAATGAACATGTTTAATCATGAAAATACCCTCCATAATTTGGACATTCCAAATCTTGGAGGTAAATCATACTTTTTTCTAAACATTATGCATTTACTTGTAAAAATTAGCTGCTCAAGCTCTACTCAACATAAATAATCTGATCCTTCAGCTGCTCAAGTAATGTTTATTCAGGATGATTAAAACATTCAGTTCTGAAGCTAGAGAAGTAAAAAAATTATGGTGGTTTGTGATTTCCAATGAATTGAAATATGTATTTTTTTCCTACATATTTTTTCACTTTGGATTATACACTTAGGTATCACAGAATCAAAATTTCACTTATGACTTAATTTTGGCTTGGTGGATGGACAACGGTCTTCTCAACTTTATTACAACATTCTATTCCAAGTTTTTTTCCGTCAATCTTTCTTGCACCAGCTCCATGCCTTGTATTCACTCAGTCAAGAATCCCTTTCGACACCAAACCAACGCAGAAAGAAAACAACAAAAGAAAAATGCGGCCCGGGACAAGATAAGGAATGCGGATTTGAGAGCTGTTCTCAACATTATCAATCAACGTCGGCCTCAGCCCTACCATACTACTTCAGACATACATCCTTCATCATCCACTCCCACCACTGTTGATATTCAATCTTGTCTAGAAGGAACCGGTGATACGAGCGGCACCAATTTTGTAGACAAAGCATTCTGTTATCAGGAAAACTCTCAAGATTTCAATCAAAACTGGGTTGATGACGATGATGGCAGCATTGATGGCTGGGATTCAATTCCATGGAAAGTACAGGGGCGTCAATCTCAACAATTTCGACCCATTGACTCACTTCTAACCCAAGAAATTTGCACTTCCACCCGCGCTGCTACTGCTAGCAGAAACCAAGACCATTGGGATAATATTATGCCAAATCTCTTCGCTGCATACTCATGGCTGAAGGCAAAAACCAAAAATTGGACAAACAGCAACTCTTTTCTGTCCTTCGAGGAGGTTTTCTGTAACTGCCCACCTGAAGCGGTCAGGACCTGTCAGTGGATTGATTGTGTTGATATTATAGGTGATTCATGTTGCATACTCTATCTTCTATCCAAAGTGCAATTTAACTAATGTGTTTTTTTTTTGTAGCTCAACAACAAAGGGAGTTTCATTTTTGCCGCTGTATGCCACGTGCGATCCACCTCCTTGCCAATGGATTCTTGAAGAGTTCGCCTATCCAACCATCAACTGGATATTCTATGCGATTAATGCAGTATCACAACTACTCCTGGCAGCTATGCAATGTTCAAAACTTGCCGTTTTCTGAGGTTCAACAACGGTTTGGAGAGGAAAGGTCCAATGTTCTGTGGGATAAAAAAGGTGTCATGGTGAGTGCTTATGCTTATATGTATCCTTTTATCCAAGGGACTCACTTTTATCTGTGCAAAAAATTGTGTAGGGAAGGGATTTACGAAACTGTCTCTCATCGGCAGTAGTTGTACACCGGATGCTTTTAGACAAGACTGACAATCTCATCAAATCCACTCTTGGTTTGCAAGGACAGAAATTACTTGCAAATGATTGCTGCCCAGCATGTTTTGGACCTTATCTAAATACAGGTGACCAATCGAATCCGGACGTCAATGATTGCCTTATTATTTGTCTTGATGGAAACTTCCAACACCAACATCATAAAGCTGCTAGCAAGAATTATACGGCATTGAAGACACCAGATATCTTTTTCCAACCTAGCGATCTTGAAAAAATGAAAGATCAAATTTCCGAAATGGAGGTGACACAAAAGATATCAAGGGCCAAAAAAGTAAGCCTAATCACCTAATCCATTCCCCATTTTCTCAGCACACTAGCTCATATTTTTCATCCACAGGTCGCTGATAAGTGTTCCGATTCCCACAAAGCCGCAGATGACACACGCAATGAAACAACATGGAAAGCTTGTGACGACACTGGCCTGATGGGCTCATGCTGTCGCCACAATAGTGTAATTTACTTGGCTAATATTGTTGAAACAGGTGAAAATAGAGCGCTTCCACTTTCAATCCTCAAGCGTATCCTCGACAATATTGAACCAACCAGGCCCGTTGGAGTGTTGTATGACATTGGATGTTCTTTGAACAAGTTTATAAATATAGTATGTTATTCTCCCTCTCATTTCAACACGTGGCAATAACATTGATTCCTTTCTACTACATCCTAGCAAAAGATGTTTGCTCAAGATAGGGAGAGATTGGTATTTGGAACATCTGTGTTCCATGCATTTGTACATGATTGGTCATGTCAGCTTACCTACAATCCACGCTACAACAACGGCTGGGGTCTGTCTGATGGTGAATCGATGGAACGACTATGGTTGGCTCTTTCACCCCAAGTTAGTCCATTGAGGTATTCAACTCGAAACAACCGACTGAGAGCGCTTGCACATCGATGTACATTCAGGAACCGGGAGAGCATCATGGGGCTTGGTAAGATGATCTTGAACTATCACCATACTTTCATATCTATTTATTACTTGTGTTTTTGATGAAAACATTTTTGATTAGCTGCCTGGCTGCGTCAGAAGTTTCTCAATGCCCTTGGTAAAAGAGACACCTCAAACAAATTCTCAACTCGGAAAATCCACATGAACAAGGACGCATTAAGTATTCTATAGGATTTTTGCGAGCTCAGTGGAATTTACAATATAAATGTGAAAGCCAGCGTGCAGAGGATGATGAGCTGTGAATGAAAAAGTTGGCGGAGTTTTTTTGTAATGAGGAGGTTCTTAACAAAACAAAGTAAGTCTAACTCTTTTTACCATGTAATCGTTTTTTGAACTTGACTTTTTGGATGGCTGTCATAGAGAAGACATTTTTGGAGCCCAGGGCCGACTACCCACCTCTGTGGATGACTGGGAGCAAGTCGTCAAAATCTTTGCAAGTCACGAGGAAAAGCAAAGACAACTGGCAATCTCACTTGGTCGCAACTATGACGAGTTGCATGGTGCAACCGCTGAAAAGGAGGGCAAGCTTACCTTGCTTTGGGAAGCCAAGTCCAGCCTCTTTCTACAGGCAGTCGAGTTACAAGGTGAAAGATACCCAATTATGGGATCGCAAACATGTGGGACAAAGATGCAACAACGCGTTTTGAAGGCAATCCAGCGCCGAAAAAGCCCAGTCAAGAAGGCAATCAAACTTTTCAACAAGAGGCGATCCGACTACCTCCTGGCTTACGAACCCACAAGGGCACGTCTACCTGAAAACCAAGACCTTACGTACAAGACTTTTCTTGTGATGGACTTGAGTGATCCATTCTGGAATGATGGTTTTTTTTTCATTCTCAAGATCCTTGGGCAATTGATCCTACAGTTTGACACGGAATACAGGCGGTGCTGGTGTTAGATTGAGTACAAGAAGAAATCCAGCTCTTGACTCAAGAGCTTGATCGCGCAATTTCCTGGGCTCATGAGCATCTGATGGCTCTCAAAAATACAACAATGCAGTTGGGTGAGTTACCGTTGAATAACTCACTTTCTAATTTGTTTTCCTTGTCAGATACATGCTTGAGATCCCCAGAGACACTCAATCTCACTTCAAGCAATCCAGAAAATCTCCTTGTAACAGCTCCGATCCTTCTACCACTTCCGAGCAAGCTTCGTGTACTGAAATCCGAATTCGAGGTTTGTTTGAAGGCCCATGAGCAACTGATAATTTCATGGATGTGCGATGTTGATTGGCTCTGGGAAGCTACCCGGAATCAGTACACTAAAAATACACACCCATGGTTTGAGGGTGTATCTTGCCTTAGAGATCAACAGCTTAATAACACACTGGGCTCCATTGATGACGCGATGGAGCAACTTGATTTGGCCCCAAGCCAACCTGGTAGACCCAAAAGACTGGAAGAGGTATCAACTGATAAAGAGGAATATGAGGGGCCAATTAATTCTTATTTTCAATTTTTGTTTGATTGTTTAACTTCTGCATTGTTAAATTTTATTAGTTTCATTTCATCCCACACACATAGCAAGTAATTCAATAGATATTCCAAAAATAATAATAATAAAAATTGTGTGTCAACCAAAAAAAAAAAAAAAGAGATTCTGAAATAAAAAAAAGTTTACATAGTAATGGATGAGATTCATAAAAAAATTCATAGTAATGGATGAGATTCCGAAAAAAATAATAAAATAAATACATAAATAGTAATGTTGGAAGTCTTACAATGACTACAATGACTTGTAAGGGGATTAGTTGGAGGGGTGTACGCCGGTGAGAGTGTATGTAAAGGAACATGTGAGCCGGGTGGGGTTGTATGACTTGTTTTTTTTTCGCGAGGGCGGGAGTATCTGAGATATTCAAATACTCAGATATTCGCCCAACCCCCGCCATTTACCACCTTAGGACCCCGGGATGTATCGTCCGTGAGGGGGTCTTTAGGGTGGTTTTAAGTAGGGTACACAGGTGCGCTCTGGGCACTCAAGTGGGAAAAGCTCTCAAGCCCAAAAAAAAAAAAACAATTGTCAACCAGTCCTCTTTCCTTGGAGGTTTGCTTGGGGGGGGGAAGGTTTTGATCCAGCCAGACCTCACAAAGGGGCCAAGAGTATAAAAAAGTTAGCAGGGGGCTAAAAGCTACGATATGAATCCAAGATCCATTGAGCGAGAGAAGACAGACTTGTGCAGACTCAGATAGGTTGTCCAACCATTAAGAGGCGAGTCAAGAGGGTCATCATCATATTTCAAAAAAAAGTCATAAACATGAGCGGGGCAAATCCAGCTTGAGGAAAACCTACTGGACTTTATGGTGTTCATTGTGGTAGATAAATGAAAGTGGGAAGAGACACACACTTCAAAAAAAGCCAGAGAGAGAGAGTGGTTGGAAAAACAATGCGACCTATTTTGAGTGAAAGATGCAAGTTCTTGTGGTGTTTTTTTTTTTTTTTTGGGGGGGGGGGGTGGATGTTGTGTGAGAGGTGTGTGAAGGAGGATAGGTGAGAGTTTTGAAGGGATAATGATTAAAGGGCATGACCATTACAATCTCACAACGATGAAAGAGAGGAGAAGGAGACTAGATGGGAGTGTAGGTTTGAGGTGACTGAAATCAATTCACATTTACACACGCCAACGAGGGATTAGAAGAGAGGAGCGATGGTGTATGGAGGGGCAAGGGAGAAGAATCATTCGTCCATTTTTTGTTTTTCTTTCAACGGGGACAGGGAGCACCAGGTGACGAAAAAGAACAAGAAAAAAAGTGGCACGGGTACGGGAGAAATACAAGTAAAAGGGTGGTGATTTGCGGTAAAAAGATCTGCAATGAAGGCGAGAGGGTAACGGATTTGTATTTGAAGAATTATATGGTCGGGTACTTCTATCTATGCTATTGGGGCGGAAAGGAAGCTTGTGAGTTTGTGGACCGCTGGTTGTGGTGGTGGATAGTGTCAATCTACTCACACTTGGGGGCTTCTTTGAAAGCAAGGCACATTTCTTCGCCCATGGAGCTGTTCAAGGATAATTTTGCGGTTAGCGATGCAGACATTGTTCTGCTTAGACTAGTTTAACATACGCAGTGATGGTGCAGTAGAGCTAGAGAAGGTGAAGAGTATCGAGTCAATGCTTGTTGCCGGGTGAGACTCTGAGACTGGATCAAGAACTTACATCTTTACCAGCGTCGAATTGAGCTTGGATATCATCACCGAGTTCACCCTCGGGGACTTTGACGTCATCCTTGGAAACTGAAGAGTAAGAAGAAGGGAAAGGTTTAGGATTGGTTTGGTGAAGGCATGAAGGGTAGGATGACGGACCTCCATCGGTGGTGATGAGGTTAAGGAAGCCGTCTTCAATGTTGACGAGCTGGTATTCAACTCGGGTGACGTTGGGGACATCCATGTTGTGGGTGGATGGGGAGATATCTTCGTATTTACGGGTGGTGAAGATATCTATGCCGACCAAATGGACTTTGGCGTGGCCGTGTTTGCCAGTCTTGGAGGTAGACATGTCGACAATCTAAGGGTGGGGGTAGGAGACAGTGTGGATTTAGTAAGACGGTGGAGATGATGGCTCGGCGTCGGGGATCGAGAGCCGAAGTCTGATTCCAGTCCGACGGCGATCGGAGATAGAGGGGGGCTAGGCAAGGGAGTGAGGATCGGAATGGAGTGGCTTACTTTGCAGGGTCTACCCTTGATGACCACATGACCGTTCTTACGTAAGGCGGAACATTGCATGGGGTAGGTGAGCGAGGCACCTGAGCAGAGGATGAGATCGATTCAGATGTGGACGGGCATTCGAGAGAGAGAGAGGGAGAGGAGAGACTGTGGATGATGAGGATAAGAACCGACGCACCAGCCCCGGCAGCCTCGAAGGTTTGGTTGTGTTGCTCATCGTCAGACCTGTTCAAGAGATCGAGGGGATAAGTCAAGTCAGTTGCTGAAGAGCTGGATTGGAGATGGAGATGGATACTAACATGGTGGATGTCAATTGATCGACCTAAACGTGAGAGTGACTGTCACAAGGAGAACAACTGGATCAGATCCAACAGGTTCAAAGTCATCAGAGTCAGTTCAGTTCAGCTCAGCACACAACAGGAACAAGAACGAGAACGATGGATGGATGGATGGATGGATGGATGGATAGATGGATGGATGCGTTTGATGAGGGGGAAGATCAAGAAGTACCAGTCGAGCGGGAGGTGATGCTTAACTGAATCTCAGGTGAGAGAAAAGGAAGAGAGGATAGACAAACGGCGGGGGGAAAGGGAATGTGAGCCGGAGTGGGACTGACGCTGAAGGTTGGCCAAGTTGATGGACTGACTCACGAGAGGAGGTGGAGGAGGGAAGGCTGGACTACTTGCTGAGGAAATAACGGGTGGGAGCTTCGTTGGAAGAAAAAAAAAAAAATTAAAAAAATTAAAAAAAAATGGGACACTAGCCGACCACTCTCCGACAGAAAATCTAGGTCAGGCTGCGGCTCAGCGACGTAGATCGACCAAAGAACCTGTTACTCCGATCGGATATTATTCAGATCAGAATTGATAGGATATTCTGCCCCCGATAAACAGGTATTTTCTCATTCCTCTCATAATTTTACCCCAAAAAAATCATGTCCTGTTCTTCGGACAAGTCGACGGTCTCCCCCCTGTCCGAGCCAAAGCACTTCAGGCCTAAGGAACTCCACAGGGCATATATCTATGAGGAAAAACTGGCCTTCTCTAAACCCACCAGAAACACAACAGGGCTTGATTAAGATGGCCTAGGCTCCTATATTCCTCAGAAGCACAACAGGGTCCAATCAACCCTGTTCAAAGCCTCAAACAGACAGGACCTAAAGATCATCTCTTGTGTGCCCTTCATCTGCTTCAAACAATACTTGAAAGGTCATTCTCTGCTATTGAACATTACTCCTAAATCCTTATCCATGATCCCAACAGACCATGTCTGGAAATGGTGAACCAGGATTTCAGTTCTTTTGGTCCCCTCTGATGTATAATATGAAACCTAATCCTTACCCTTCACCACTCCCAAACCTGAGGGTTGCACTTCTCATAAAAGAAAATGTGATGAACTTGCTCAGCATCCTGATTTGACTGAGGAAGGAAAATCGGGAGCTTCATGTTTCTAAAGATGTAATTGTTGATCAGTTTTGGGTGGTGACATTCAGAGGACAGTTGACTGGCATCATATTGTCCACCTCTTCTTGATCTAGTTCAAACTTCCCCTTTCTCCTCATTTCTCCAACCTTGTCTCTCAACTCATCTCCACTCCTAGGTTATCATCAACTTTGTCGCCTCTCTACTCCCCTAGTTCATCATCAACTTTTTCACCTTATATCCAAACAAAATCAACTTTGTTAACTACTATAAATTATATTCAACTACTTCTATTCACATTCCCTCACGGCCATATTCTCAATTTGGTGAGAAGTTGAACATCAAAACTTACAACTCTCTTTCTCCTACATCACTCACAAAAAATTCAAATTTCTCTCATTCTTAAAAGGAGTCTGGTTCCATTCAAGGGTTTCTATTATTATATTCTATTATAAATCTGGTGGTAAATCTTCTTTTTTTATCTTTCCATCATTCTATCTATTGTTTAATCTTTAATGTTTTCTCAGTCTGGGTCTATCTTTAAGCAATCAATCAGAACTCAATCAGTCATGTACCTTCTAAAGGTACTCAGAATTATATTTCCTGCCCAGACTTTAGCCATTCAAAATTGACATATCTCTTTGGGTTATCAATGGTTGAACCATGTTACCAGGTCAGGATTGGTGATTGGGAGTTCAAAAATTACAGGGCTATCCTTGGAATATTACACTCCAAGTAAAAATGGCTCCACTGCCTGAAGTGGAAATGCACCATCTCTGTTGAAGCTGGTGGTGTTAATCCAACCTTTCTCAAAGGTTGAGCAAGCCATTTTCCAATGCACAGTGACTGTGCACCAAAGCTAAAGAGGTAAATAGGTGGATATTATCAGCCTATGTGATTCAAAGGATAAGTCCTTCCAGATACACATGGTCCAAATATATATAATACAGAGTATGATACTCTGTGATAATGGTGTTGAGGATAATTCCAAAGTAATCAAGGGAAATGTGTGCATAAAACATATAGGAAAATATCAATAAGTGTATTCATAAAATTAAAACCTAGAGGGGACTGATGAGTAACCGGTGATTCAATCCCTCTAAATTATCCTGAAAAGGAAGAGTATTTTCAGGGGTGGTTTGAATCCCAGAAGAATAATGGGGAAAGATCTCAAGAGAAAGGGTGATGTATCTACTAGTAATAGTCCCTTAAAGTCTTGGGGGTTTTCAGGGTAGAAATTGGGCAGTGGGAAGTGCATGGAACGGGTGGTGGGAAGGCTGGATGATCACTGTGGAATTCCTGGAGGATTTTTCAGGGCTAAAAGCATAACTAATAAGGGCCTTCCCTGGTATTTCAACAATGTATGTGATTGTGAAAGGTGAGTAAGAGTCTAATAGGTATTAGAAAGCATGCAGGGCCTTTTTTGGGGGGCATATGAAGAGCTCCTTATATAGTCTTGGGATCCCTCTGGTGACCCTGACCTACCTGCTGAAACTGCAGAGCCTTGAGCCTTGGGTATCAGTCACCAGGTATAATACATTAATTTTTGTGGTATCCAAATGCATAATCATGCTTTTCTACTTGTAAATGAACTGGTAATAGTGCAGCCTGAGTGGGCCAGTGCTGAAAAAGTGCAAAGAAAGCACAGAATATGCTGCAGGGGTAGTGACCTAATAGTGCATTTGATGGTTACATAAAAGGGGGTGAAAGAAGTGGAATCGCAAGACAACCAAGTGGATCCAAGGGGGGGGGGGTAAACAGAGAAGGCATAGGCTCAAGGGAAGGTGTTATGAACAGCAGACATGGATGTGGTGGAGGGAAGAGTACCGGTTAGGACTATGTGTATAGGGTTGCAGAGGGAGTATGCATAGCTGTGAGATTAGGATGGGGAGAGTAGAATACTTCACAGGGAAAAAAACACTAGTAAAACAGGACAAAGATTTTATTGTAGTTTAGTTTAGTTTCTTTGAATTCAAGTCTTCCAATAAGAGGAATTTCATGTACTCTTCAGCAGAATCACTTTTTATTGTAGTGGCAGCAGATAATAAACGGCCATAGTGTATCTGGACCATTGTAAAATTGTCTCAGCATATCTTGATTGCAGATTTTTTTATTTTATTTCCACAACTCCAAAAAATGGAAAACTAGAGCCCTAGAAGGACAAGTGGTAGCTCACTGCAGCAACAGTAAGAGCTGGGTGTTTCCCATCAATTGCAGAAATTATCCGATTGTGTTGGGTGCTTTTTTGATTGTCATAAAAGCCACCACTCCCTCAAAGGACATCAATCAAGTCAGGGATGGCTCCAAACTGGAACAGAAATGGTAGACCACCCACCAGTGGGGAGGATGAGTGACCTCCTAGGGTTTGTATGTCTGTTATCTCTTGTATTGTGAGTATGATGGAAATAGGGAATTTTGATTGAAATGTTTCTTGTCAGCCACCAAGATATTACATACATTATGTAACACTTGAAACTGCAAGCTGAATAATTAATAATATTTAATTATATTATTATTTATTTTATTTTATTTTTACTTTATTTGTTTTACTAGATTTTCTGGTTATAACAGAGATTATACTCAACTGTTTCAGCGATTGGTATATAGTGTAACAGTTAAGAACAAGCCTAGAAATGTCTGGTTGATACATGAGGCTCTGTGTTCAAACCACACTTATGACCACACGTAAAATATAATTAAAAATCTATTTAAAATTATATTTATCTTATTTTTATCAAAATCCAAGGAAATTTAATTAAGGAAAATCCTTGGCAAATCAATTTGCAAACACGCAATAAATGGATAAAGAACCATTTATTGGTATAGTTTTTTCCTTGAAAATCCTGGAAAATCCCAGCATAACCCATAGTAATATATACTATAAGATTACATATGTATTTAATTATATAACTTATGTAGTATGTATTAAATACATAAGTACATGTGATTTTACATTACTGATCACTCAGGGCAAGCGCTTTTCCAAGCCTTAGTCCCCAGAAAATTTATTCACAAGCACATCTTAGTGAAATAATTATTTGATGTTGAAATAATTATTTCCCACTAAGCCATTCATTGTGAAATAATTATGGGGTCATTCCACATAGGAATGACACCATATTTCACATCAGATCACGAACAGGATGCTCAGTTCCCCCTGGTGATCTTGCACTGATCACTGCTTCAAAAGAAGCTTGTGAAATAATATTTATTTTATTATTTAAGCAGGAGTTTTCTTCACTAAAAGGAAGATTAATCCCCATCAATTTTAACACACACTAGATAACTTATTATAAGCTAAAAAGGCGCTCACCTTCTCCTGTAAGTAAGGAGGACTGGCATTTATTTATATACTATCTTCTTTAGTTAAAATTCCTCAACCAAAACCCCCTCCAATCAATTAAACACATTTAATTGGATTGGAAAAACCGTGTTCAAGTCTGGTTAGCCCTTCAGAGGATTTATTCCCATAACTGAAGTTTTGGCAGCAGGGTCATAACCTGTTTTTATTTGATACTTAGTGTTTTATAACCCTTTAAGTAATTGTTCTTATTGGCAAATCTGTTCATTACACTTTATAAGTGTAATATTCTTCTTTTAGTCCTTACTGTACACGCCACAATAAGTGGAGTAGAGTACAGAAAGCTGACATTTCTGTATTTGATCAAGTCCTACTCAATTGAACCTTTTTTGGAACCAATGTTCCCAAGAACGGCAAACCAGCACAAAATTTGAAAGATTGGCTCAGATAGCAACAAGAAATGGATGGAGAGCTGGCAAATATTTATTTCATGAAATTTTGGTAAATTTTCCCTCTACTACAAGGAACCTGTGCAATTTAAGGGTGGTGGGTATTTTCTGAAAACACAAACAAGATTTGGGAAACAATAATTTTAAAGGCATGGTATGTTGCACAGGGCTTCTCCCAAGTAATGGACCAAGATAACTTGAAAACTCAAACACAACAAATTGAAAAGCAGTGTGCCATCTGGTTGGGTATCTAGCTGAGAAACAAGGCCTGTACTTACTGCTCCTTTGAAAAAAATTCAAAGGAAATACATTCAAGCTGCATCCAAGGTTTACCCTGAAACATCCAGCTGCCAGGGTGCCTTGAGCTGACTCCCCAAAACTCAGATTCAGGGCCCAGTCCAACCAAAATATTATGAGAAAACCAAAAAAGCTCTATGGAGTGCTCAAAAAATTAGCTCAGGTCAGTGTCTCAGTCTCTGTTCCTCAACTTGGTGAAGAAGAGAAGAGAAAACAGTATTTTTTCTGGCCAACCATAGAATAAATACAACAAGATGAAACTTTGTGGCTGTCACTCAAGTGTCACAACCAAGAATTCCAACACAAACAGGACCTTAGATGTCCATTTTGGTTGATGGATTTCTCCTAAATATCTACAGCTATGTTTTATGCGTTGGAAGATGGCAAAAATGAATGGAGCAAACTATAAACTACCTTCACCAGGAAAAATAAATTGTCACTAGACTACAGGTGACATCAGCCTAGGTTCAATGAGCTACCCATCAGTAGTACAGTTTGCCTGATTTACAGCCTTTTGTAGGACATAAAGGGGCCATTTTAGCATAGTTGGAGTGGAACCAGAGCTAGGAAAAAGCTACAGACATTTTTTTGTGATTTCACCAGAGTTCAGGTGACAATTAATTTTTTCCTGGTGCTTACTTTGTATGAAAAAAATTAATGAAATTATTAAAAATGAAGAAAAATGAATTAAATTTGATCCTCCCCAAGGCAACCAGATGATCCAATTTGATATATATTTACAAGACCAACCAAAAAAACTGGGCAGATCTGCACTTGATGGATCAGGTATGAAGAGAGACACACAAATTTGAGCTCAGTCAAACAAGTTGGCACTTTACAAGAGAGAGAATCTCTTACCTGAAATGATCAAATTTCTACATATTGTGTGCCTTGCTCTCATTCAGTCTTATTTCTCCATTGTTTGATCAAACATTCACTTGTGCATCTGTAGCTTTAAAATACTTTATTAATAAATTCCCTCCACTTTATGGACTCCTACCATCAGTTCTGCCTTCTTTTCTGAGCACCACTGCACCGGTCCTCCACCATCCCCAATATTTCCCAGCTTTTTTTTTTTTGAATTTTTCCATCACCTGTGATTTTCCATTTGCCACAAAACATTTTCTATATTTGGAGTTAGCCAGCAGTTCAGCAACCCTTTCCAGTGCAACAAGGCCAGTATATTCCAATCCCCAACTAAAATTTTGGACTTATTCTGGTGTCATGTTATTTTGTTGATGGAGGTTAGAGGATACACTTACTTCCAAGGCCAAAACTGGATAATGGTGTTCCACCATCAAGACAATTTCTACACACAATCCTTTGGACCATTCCATGGCAGAAACCAATTATTTGTGTGCAATTTCTTTCCAATGCTTTACATCCTTGAAGATGTTCTCCATCATCTTCAGTGCTGATATACCAGATGCTAAAGTTTTTACATCCATTTGGGTAACTTCTTGGCTGGTAATTAAATTTTGTTCTGCCAATGAATGGATCAGTTCAATCTCAGAGTTGAGAATTTTGGTTGGAGTTTCAGACTGTCAGCTATGTGTATGAAACACTGGCTTAATGTCTATAAAAAACCAGGTACTATCACTGTGCTGAAAGGTTATCAGAATAATCACAAGTCTTATTCTCTCTCTATAGTGTCCAAACTATGCACAGAGGATAACCTAAACTCCTTATAATTGTCTATTTGATATACAAATGATTCAATCAGGAGAAGACTAACAGCTAACCATATAGGTTTGGCTATCTTTCTGTCTTTTTGAGAGATTTGTAACAATATAAATTGTTACTAAGCAGCTGGCAAGCACTTGAGCTGATTGGCTACTGTCAGAGGTGGTAGTCTTGCAGCAACTGCTTTATAAGGAATAGTCAAAGGTCTAAGATGGGGAGGTTCTAAGATAGCTTGATAACTAGTCCAGTAAACAAGGTGGGTTGGATAATAAAGGAATAACACTACTCTAAAATTAGGAGGAGAATATTCAGTGTACTTACTAATGTGGTACTGGGGGAATATGCTGAGGATCCAATCCTAAAAAACCTATGATTGATTTAAAGATTGCTTAAGACCAAAAACTAGAAGAGAACAATGATGTGAGAAAAACAATCTGAACAAGAAACATTAGAAAGAATAAACCAAGAATGATAACAAACCCTGAGACAGATTATGTATCTGTAAAAGGAACAACTGATAGGTGAGACAAGACAGAGATGTATTGAAGCTGAGATTGAAGATGATAAGTATCAGTCGATGAGGGTAGAATGATAAATAAGATAAACAGAAAACAAACCCTAGTGCCAATGGCAGTAGCAAGAGAAAAAGGAATATAGTTGAATAGTTGTGGATTCTAAGACTTGTACTAATGTGAAAGATGGAATGAAGTTAGCATGAGATTAAAGAAAAAGAGAACAGAAGAAAATGATCCGGAAATGCTGATGTGCATTTCTCACCAAGTTGGAAGTTAATAAAGGCGGTCCAAGCTAAAACTTCCAGGAACTTGTTGAGAGTCTTGATGCGACGACAAGGTCTTGAATCCGTTAGATCTTGATGTGTTTCAAAGAGATGAGAGTGTCTGACGATGATTCTTGAGGAGCAGACTGAGATCAAGGTGATGGGATGATTTAGGTTAAACTTGATGATGTACATTGATTACAACCATAGAGCGGCGCATGTATGGGAGCGCGCTCTCGAGCACGAGTTTCAACAAATCCTAGGCCAGGAAATGGCCTCCTTTTATATTCTAGAGGTCTGTTGGAGTTAGGCACAACTGTACTACAGAAGAAATCTCACTTGAAGGACGGCCTGGGCGCAAGAGGGTTAGAATCTAGGATCCAGAGTGTGAATACTTCATTTTTGAAGACTGAAGTTTGAATTTTTCCTCACATTGATAATTCATTGGGGAAAGAAGAAAGAAGTCAAAACAATCAATATCAGCAACTTCAAGACACACCACACTACGACAACCCTTCTCCAATAAACCTCAAGAACTGGTCAACATACTCAACTGATTCCATCAAGATTCTCAGCAAGTAAAATTTCCAGAACTTTATTATATTATTGAAGCCACACTGTAGTGTTATTATTAAGGTATTAATTCTACTTTTCTCAATAAATCTACAATAATCATTCAATTATTGACCTTGTTTATATTATTATTAAGTTGTTCATTCCTTGTTAAAGAGTGCAATTCAATCTTTCATCAGTTCTATCTAAATAAGGAGGACACGACACCTAAAAATTTCGACAAGGTCTTCAGGGGAATGTTCTAGAATGTTGTTGTATATTCTGCTCTAATGTATTACAATTCAAATGCACTATGAGGGCATTGATATTTGCACGCCCATCGGCGCACGCCCACGCCGAACGCACGCCGATAAAAAGAAAGGCGTGTTCCCCGCACGCCTTTTTTTTATTGGCGTGCGGGCTGCACGCCCATCCTTGGGCGTGGGCACGCCTGTAGATGGGCGTGCGTGCTGCACGCCCATCTACGGGCGTGCGACACTGCAGGCGTGCAGTCGCACGCCCCCTTCAGAAAAAGGTGTGCAACCCACACGCCCCTTCAGAAAAGGGCGTGTGGGTCGCACGCCCTTTTTATGTGTATAGGCAGGGGGAAAGCCCCTGCCTATACACATAGATCGGCGGACCGCCGATCTATGTATATAGGAAGGGCGTGCCCCTTCCTATATACATGCTGATGTGATGCGTACACCAGAATGTACGCATGACATCAGCATGCCCGCCCCGCCCCCCACCCCCCCTCCCCCTCCGCGGATTTCGACCGCAACCACCACCTCACTCGATCACTTCCCCCCCACCTCACAGCACCTCCTCCACATCAACCCAGCCGACCCGAGCCGACCCACCCGACCCAAGCCGACCCACCCGACCCGATCCGACCCACCCGACCCGATCCGAGCGAGCCAAGCCACCTGACCCACCCAAATGTGGGTGTTTTTTTTTATCCTGCCTGAGCCCCCCTGAGCCCCCCGTGCCCCCTGAGCCCCCCGTGCGCCCCGTGCGCACCGTGCCCCCGTAAGATAAAAAAAATTAAAAATTAAAAAATTAAAAAATTAAAAAAATTAAAAAAAAATTAAAATTAAATAAAATTAAATAAAAATAAAATAAAATAAAAATAAAATAAATAAAATAAAATAAAACAAAAATAAAATAAATAAAATAAAATAAAAATAAAAATAAAATAAAAATAAAAATAAAAATAAAAATAAAATAAATAAATCAAGAAAAAAAAAGATTCTGATAAAAAAACCAAAACTTTACTCAGGGCCCATTAGGCCCTGTATTGACAGTGGGACAAGCCCCAAAGGGACTAGTAAAGGGGCCAACAGGGCCCACTACTTGGGCGGCTGGGAGCCAACTGTGCTCCCAGCCGCCCAAGTTTGACATGTTAGGCCAGGGCCCCTTTATATCTCCGCATAGGTATCCAAGGGCCCCATTCCCCTTGTCCAAGCCCCGGACAGGCACACCAGCACTTGATGTTCTTCCACTCAGATCCAATTAATCCCTCCACATCTTCATTACTATTATTTTCATGCCAGCTGATTATTTCTTCTTGTTCCTCTGAACGCACAGATATCAGCAAGTTTTCTTCGCATCAACTTTTATTACCCTCCAGCAGTGTAAGTGCATGTCTATCAAAGTAAATATCATCCAAAATTACTCACTCTGGCCGTTATTTACAGCAGAAAATGTCTCAGCCAGGCCAAAACTCCTCCTACTACCACGTATCTCCCAACCCATATGGCGTCCACAATCAGCCGCACCCCCAATACCCTAATGCAATAATGCATGCCAGTGGTCAGCCTAATGTCACCCAGTCTCACTTGGCACAGCATGTAAGCACACACAGCCCAATTCTTCTACTTAAATAAATTTCTCACACAGTCCTTCCTCCTGCCTCCATCAGCTGCAACCACCAGTTCCATTTGGGCAACCCCCTTGGTTCCAGGTCCCATCCAACCCCTCCATCCCCCCTCAAACGTCTGATCAATTCCCCGGCTTCCCCAATTACCTCCACAATGCTGCCGCATCCTCAATACCCCCAATCACACATAATCCCACAAACCAACACCCCAGCTTCACCAAACATGGCCACCCTGCATACCCGTCAAACTCAATGGCCTTTCCAATTCCAAATCACGGGCAACCTGCACCCCATATGGGCCACCAAATACCATCTTTCAACCCATACAACAACCTTCCCCCCCACCAATCATCCCAAACGGCCTCCTATAACAATAGTACAGCCTTTCCCCACATTCCAGTCACCGGCCAACCCAATCCAAACTTTCCAAACTACACCAATCCAGCCATCACCCCGCAACAGACGTCAAACATTCCTCCCACCCACCAACCCAATCAACCAACCTCCTATACATTACAGCAGGAAATGTACTCCAACAACTGGAATGCCCCCCAACCAATCCAAAACCCACCATCAATACCCAGCAACCCGTCCATCAACCAGCCCACATACTACTGGGACAACAAAACCAACCAATCCGCTGTCGAAATCAATTCTCTGCTTGACTCTTTAACTCCGCCTGCCCCATCCGCGCAGCTACCTACAGAAATTGATCCACTGGCTTCCTTGGTTGTCCCTCAAATGCCTGACAATACAGCTCAAGGTAGGTCTAACTTTCTCTTGTAATTCATATTTATTGAGAGCTGACAAACTGTAAATCATTAGATTTTCCCCACAATTTCCTGCCTTCTGCAAATGACCTGCCTTCTCCCTCTTTTCCCACCCAAACCAATGAGGATCAAGCTCAAGGTGGGTCTTAGTATCTCTGGTAAAGTTGCTTTATTGGGAGCTGACTATTTATTGATGAATCAGGTGGTTCCAACTCTACAACATCTGTGGTACCGTCTGCAGTCCTGGCTCCTGCAAGAACCGCCCAGGAAATGTCTGTTCCCTCCCCAATCCCCCTGGAAATGTCTGTTCCCTCTCCAATGACTGAGGAAAATCCCCAAGGTGATTGTAGCTTTCACTCAGACAAGTCCTTTGCGGTGTTCTTACCAATGTTTTATTGTACAGATCCCAGTGCATCTGCGCACCACACCAACAACTTGTTGATGCCCCCAAATCTCCCGGATGGAAATGCTTTGCCCAAAGCCCTACTGACCAGTGAGGATGTCAGATTGTTTGACTACTCTGTGGGAGGTCAGTGCCTCATTGATTTATCATACTGTTTCCAATGGATGCTCATGGGAATTAATTTCGTAGAGCCGATGGAGCCTCCACCTGAATACCTGTTCACCTGTGTTGACGATCTGAAGAAATTTGTGTCCACATGGGCCACCAAGCATGGTTATCGGCTGGCGGTCTCAAAATCCAAGGCGGGGAAGAACATTTACCTTGCCTGCTCACTGGCTGGAGAAGACACTACCACCGTGGACTCCTGTCGGGCTCGTGAATCACGTAATAAGCGAGTTGGATGTGCCTTCAAGATTTCGGGCCACTGTTCATGTGCCAAGAACCGTGAAAACGACTATTGGGATCTCCGCAGCAAGACTGTCCCTCACAACCACAATGTCATCCAGCACAACTACGAGGCCATCCACAAGACACTTGGGGCAGAGGGCCAAGCAGAGGTGGCTTGACTGGCCTCTCTTGGTTTGCAACCACAGGCAATTGCACGGCAGCTGAGTACGACTGAGGGACGCTTTGTCACAAACAGGACAATTTACAACACAAAAGCAGCGCAGAAGATACAGCGGAGGGCCGGCGACACCCCCATCAACCATCTTCTACAATGCCTCAAAGGCTCCAACTGGGTTCACGATGAAGTTTACGATGATGACGGTGTTGAGAAAATGGCCAGCGCCAATCTGTGTATGCTCTCAACTCAATCAAATGAAACTCGGGAACCCGAGACCGTTCGGGTATCCGAGATAGACATCAATGTTCCCCGGTTCACCGAGATACAAGCAAGAGAGCATTCCGACCATGTCAAGAAAGCAAATCAAATGCGTAACAAGCAGCAAACAAAAAAGAAAGAACGAGTGCATTCAAAGAAAAGCACCAATGAAGATCTGAGCCAGGCCATCGACGAAAACACTGAGACAATCAGAAAGACTGTCACAATGATGTGCAGTATGAATGCCCGGAAACGAAAGCATCATACCGGCGAGCTGAGCAAAAGTAAGAGGAGGAAAGTCCTCCGTGTAAAGAGAAAAGCACAAAGCAGTGAGCCAAGCTTTCTATCGTGTTTTGTGTTGGGACATCCCTGGATGATCCAGAGACACATCCACATCCAGTGGAGGACTATAAATACCGAGTGGGTATGGGCATAAAGTTGTATTTTGAATTATCATCTTATCACCATCCTTGTGTATATATCATTATCATTAGCACTCTTGTCTGGCAGCCTTGCTCAACAGACAAACAATAAAGCAATATATTATTTAAACTCATCGCACAAATCTAACACATTATCAGTACGGTCAACTCACAAACATCGACCATAACAAACTTATAAAACAAAAAAAACCGTACAACTTCAGACCGACAGAAAGATAGCCAAATGGAGTCCAATACCGAGAACAAACGTTACCGACTCAACAACAAAAGCTACGCTACATGGGCCACCATGATGCGAGCGGAAATGTACGGGTTAGGATGCTTACCATTAGTGAAACGGGAGCCGGTTGAAGGGGCCGCAGACAAGAATATGAAACTTTATATTCTCATCATGAAACATCTTGATGAGGAGCATATAGCAATAGTCAATAGCGAACTCGGAACCAATAAAGAAGGCGAGGGACTTGAACTTTGGGAGCTCTTCAAAAAGAAATATGCGGGTAGTGAAGCTCACCACCAGATGCTCGCGTTAGGAGAATTCATTGACTTGGAGTTCAAAGAGACCAAGGAATTCGTGAAGGAAGTCCGCAACGGCATTAGCAAGATTTGAACGTCGGGACTTGATGTAAAAGAGCAAGTATTAGCATTGTTAATTTTGAAAAAGCTACCGAAGGAGTTCGAATCATTAGTCCGAATTATTATACAAGACAGCGGAACCCTGAAGACCGAGGAAGTAATCAGCAAGATAGAAAAGGACTACTTACAATTTAAGCTAAAGAAGGCTGACAAGGTAGCAATGGTTGGCCAACAACAAGCTCCAAAACGAACCGGAAAATGCTACAATTGTGACATCGTTGGTCACTCAGCTAAAGAATGTCGGAAGCCCTGGACAAACTACAAATTTGCACCGCCAAAAGCCAATATAGGAGAGACTGAAAGCATCAATGTGTCCTTCATAGCCGTCAAGGGAAACGAGAACAATTGCCAAGAAGAAAAAAATCAGTTTTTATGACCCAATTGCAACCAAAATAGAAATTTTTGGTGATCTCGGAAACGAGGGGTATCACGCCATGACTGGTGTCATATCAGCTCAGAATGTAGTCACCTCTGGAGAATCTATAATCTTGGACTCAGGAGCATCTGACCACATGTTCAACAACAAAGACGATTTCATCAGTTACACCGAGCACAATGGTAAGGTTGAAATCGGCGAAGTCGGAAGAAGCGTTGAGATAGTTGGAAAAGGAGACGTTGTACTTACTTGCGACAATAATACTATTACTCTCTGCAATGCATACCACGTTCCATCTTTGCCGTATTGCCTCATCTCTCAAACCTCTATATGGAATAAAGGAGGTTAGATTGTCAAAACAGAAGGAGACAGCTTTGAAGTCAGAATAAACAACAGAAAAGTATTCGATGGGAGAATTAAGAACCGCTTACCGTTCCCACACTTAGAAAGAAAGAAGAACACCTGCCAAATCTCTTTAGAAGAACACCGTTGACTAGGACATCCTGGAGGACAGGATAATTGCCAGTCTTGTCGTTTTGGTAAGCAAACAAGACAGCCTTTTTCGGATAGCAGAGAACGGACCAATGTGCCTGGGGAAGAGTTATCGGCAGACGTGGTCGGACCGATAAGCCCAACATCTTTGGGAGGATCAAAGTATTTCTTAACGGTGGTTGACACGGCCAGTCGATATGCCTGGATAAAGATACTGAAAGCCAAGAGTCAGGCGGAGGACGAGCTCCAAGCCATAGTCAACAAAATTGAAAACAAAATAGAAAAAAGGGTTAAACGGATCATCACCGACGGCGGAGGCAAGTTCGTTAACCATAATATGAGCAAGTGGCTCGGAGAAAAGGGAATCACACACCTGATAACCACTCGGAATATGCCACAGCATAATGGGACGGCCGAGAGGATGAATCGCACTATCATGGAGAAAGCGCGTACAATCAGGATAGATGCAGGCATGCCAAAACACCTCTGGGCAGAATTAGTATCAACAGCTGTTTTTCTATATAATCGTAACCAGAAAACAAATCCTTTTCGTAAGATGTGGGGAATAGAGCCGAAACTAACCAACATTAAGCCTGTAGGATCTCAGGTATTTTATAGTGTTCATCATTACCAAAGCATTGGGAAACTAGACCCGAGGTGCAGGAAGGGTCTCCTGATTGGGTTTGACGAAGAAATGAGTTCTTATCGAATTTGGGACCCCGAAACCAGCAAAGTAATCAGATCCAGGGACGTCGTATTCAATAGCGGAAGCAACGACATGGGAGAAATCTTCTATGATAAATTCGACGCGGATGAAAAATACTCTGAAACCAAGGACTTGGTTACAGCAAATACTGATACCGCACACCCGACTATAAATGAAGGGGGTGATAGTGACAAAGCGGTCATTGATAGTCAGCACCTAGAAAAACAACAAGAGCAAAAAACTCGCTCAAGTAATCGAGAAAAGAAACCTGTTGTAAGATACGGAAACTGGACGTCTTACATAGCCTTCAAAAAGGAACTCGAACAGTCAAGTCAAGACGACTTCAATGTTGAAGCAACAGCGATGCAGACATTCGTAAAAGAAAATGAAATTGTACCGGATAGTTTTAAAACAGCAAAAAATTCCACCAAATGGCCAGCATGGAGAAAAGCCATCTTCACAGAGCTAGACTCAATCATAGAAAACGGAGTTTTCGAGATTGTACCTAAAGAAAAACGAGATAAAAGCAAGACATTAATCAATACTCGTTGGGTACTCAACAAAAAGTTCGATACCGATGGGACACTTAAAAGGTACAAAGCTAGATGTGTGGCAAGGGGTTTCAAACAGAAAGAAGGAATAGATTATGAAGAAACATTCTCACCTACTGGTCGGCTTAGCACCATGCAATATGTTTTATACCATGCAACTCAAAAAGGAATCAAACCACGGCAAGCTGACTTCGTGACAGCGTATCTTAATTCAAAATTAGAAGACGATGAAGCAGTATACATCAGCTTGCCCAAAGGCTTTGTTGATTGGTTAAGAGAAACTAAGCAAGAAGCGTACACAAGAGACCTCGCCAGATCGCTTATTGACGAACCCGATGGTTTTGTCATAAAACTCAAGAAGACGTTATATGGGTTAAAACAGGCAGCACGAGGGTGGTACACTACCATGACCAACTGGTTTATCAATAACGGATATTGGATTAGTGATGCTGATCCCTGCTTGTTGATTTCCGACCAAGGTGACTTAGCATTTGCATGGGTCGACAATCTGATTCTAGTAGGGGAAAATACAGACAAACTCATCAGTAACCTAGAAAGGGACTTCAAAATAAAAGACTTGGGAGTAGCCCAACATATCCTGGGTATGAAGATCGAATACCTAAACAAAGGAAAGATGTTCATAAACCAAGCCCATTACGTTAAAAACCTGGTTGAAGAATACGGACTTGAAGATGGAAAAATAACCGGAACACCTATGCAATCAAACATTAAGTTAATTAAATCCACCGAGCAGGAAAGCAAGGCGTTTAAAGAGAGAGGTCTGGATTATTGATCAGCCATAGGATCGCTGAACTATGGGCGTTGATAAACGCACGCCAACGGCGCACGCCAACGCCAACCCGCACGCCAATTTTTTTTGGCGTGCGGGGCCTACACGCCATTTTTTTTTGGCGTGTAGGGTTTACACGCCAAAAAAAAAGGGCGTGTGAGACCCACACGCCAAAAATGGCGTGTGGTTCCCACACGCCATTTTTTTTTGGCGTGTGGGCCCCGCACGCCAAATAAAATTGGCGTGTGGGCCCCGCACGCCAATTGTTTGGCGTGCGGGTCCCCCCTTGCTCACATAATCGAGTGGGAGGGGCCACTCGATTACGTGAGCGAGGCCGGCTGACAAGGTTGTACAACCTCGTCAGCCGGGAGGACTTCCTCCCGGCCGGCGAGGCTATACAACCTCGTCGGCCAGGAGGAAGTCCTCCTGGCTGACGAGGTTGTATAACCTCGTCAGCCGGGAGGACTTCCTCCCGGCTGACGAGGTTATACAACCTCGTCAGCCAGGAGGACTTCCTCCTGGCCGACAAGGTTGTATAGCCTCGCCGGCCGGGAGGACTTCCTCCTGGCCGACGAGGTTGTATAACCTCGTCGGCCAGGAGGAAGTCCTCCCGGCCGACGAGGCTATACAACCTCGTCGGCCAGGAGGAAGTCCTCCTGGCCGACGAGGCTATACAACCTCGTCGGCCAGGAGGACTTCCTCCTGGCTGACGAGGTTGTATAACCTCGTCAGCCGGGAGGAAGTCCTCCCGGCTGACGAGGTTATACAACCTCGTCAGCCAGGAGGACTTCCTCCTGGCCGACGAGGTTGTATAGCCTCGCCGGCCGGGAGGAAGTCCTCCCGGCTGACGAGGTTGTACAACCTCGTCAGCCGGCCTCGCTCACGTAATCGAGTGGCCCCTCCCACTCGATTATGTGAGCGAGGGGGGACCCGCACGCCAAACAATTGGCGTGTGGGCCCCGCAGGCCAATTGTTTGGCGTGCGCTCCCACACGCCAATTGTTTGGCGTGTGAGAGCGCACGCCAAACAATTGGCGTGCGGGGCCCACACGCCAAAAAAAAATGGCGTGTGGGAACCACACGCCATTTTTGGCGTGCAGGTCTCACACGCCAATTTATTTTGGCGTGTAGACCCTACACGCCAACAAAAAATGGCGTGTAGGCCCCGCACGCCAAAAAAATTGGCGTGCGGGTTGGCGTTGGCGTGCGCGCTTGGCGTGCGTTTATCAACGCCCCTGAACTATCTATCTCAATGCACCAGACCAGACATTACTTACGCGGTCGGAAAATTATCACAATTTCTGGAAAACCCAAATGATACCCATTGGTGCGCATTCAAGAGGGTCCTTAGATACCTAAAGGGAACACAAGATTGGGGTATACTATACCAACCCGATAGCGGCAACGAGATTTTGGGATATGTTGATTCCAGCTGGGCCGAAGACGAACAGAGCCTATCACCGAGCAGATATAATTTCCAGTGCGGGGGTGGACTAATATCATGGCGTAGCAAGAAGTTAGGTGGACCAAGCTCATCGTCAACTGAGGCAGAATACCGAGCATACTTATCAGCGTCCCAGGAAGCCCAGTGGCTGCGAAAACTCACGTTTGATGTACATCGTGATGTCCCTGACAAAACCAAGATCTGGTCGGATAACCAAGGGGCAATTCAGTTAGCAAAAAACCCAGTTTTTCATTCGAGAACTAAACATATTGGGGTCCATTTTAATTTTACCAAGGACCTAGTAGTCAACAAGGAGATAAAAATCGAGTACATACCAACCGAAGACATGATTGCAGATATTTTCACCAAAGCGCTGGATCGAGAGAAGCACACAAAATTTTCTTCGTTGATGGGATTAGTACCGATGTCGATGATCAAGCCAAGAGCAAGGGGGTGTGTTGAGAAAATGGCCAGCGCCAATCTGTGTATGCTCTCGACTCAATCAAATGAAACTCGGGAACCCGAGACCGTTCGGGTATCCGAGATAGACATCAATGTTCCCCGGTTCACCGAGATACAAGCAAGAGAGCATTCCGACCACGTCAAGAAAGCAAATCAAATGCGTAACAAGCAGCAAACGAAAAAGAAAGAACGAGTGCATTCAAAGAAAAGCACCAATGAAGATCTGAGCCAGGCCATCGACGAAAACACTGAGACAATCAGAAAGACTGTCACAATGATGTGCAGTATGAATGCCCAGAAACAAAAGCATCATACCGGCGAGCTGAGCAAAAGTAAGAGGAGGAAAGTCCTCCGTGTAAAGAGAAAAGCACAAAGCAGCGAGCCAAGCTTTCTATTGTGTTTTGTGTTGGGACATCCCTGGATGATCCAGAGACACATCCACATCCAGTGGAGGACTATAAATACCGAGTGGGTATGGGCATAAAGTTGTATTTTGAATTATCATCTTATCACCATCCTTGTGTATATATCATTATCATTAGCACTCTTGTCTGGCAGCCTCGCTCAACAGACAAACAATAAAGCAATATATTATTTAAACTCATCGCACAAATCTAACAGACGGAAAGCTCCTCTACCTATGGTTTGCGCACCCTGGATCAATGTTACTTGCTTGCAAGTTCCATCATGTGGTTAATATTGACTGCACGTACAAGACCAACCTCTGCAAGTACCCCTTACTGCATGTTGTTGGCCAGACCTGCACGAACAGCTCGTTCTCAATTGGATTTTGTCTCATGAGGAATGAGAAAAATGCGGCATACTCTTGGGCTCTGAATAAGTTGAAGTGAGTGTGGTGATTGTCTTTTTTAGTATGAGATTGATAATCTGATGGTAATTTGACATACACCTATCAATTCTTGCAGGTCGGTATGGGAACCAGAGAGCTCTCCAAAGGTCTTTGTGACGGACAAAGAGGTGGCTCTCCGAAATGCAATTGCGGAGCACTTCCCAAATGCAACCTCCAACCTATGCGCCTGGCACATTGATCGGAACATTGTCACCAACTGCAAACAGGCTTTTGCATCCGAGGCAGACGAATGGACGAATTTCATGAAGCTATGGCACGAGGTTACATACGCACCGGACGAACCCTCATTCGACACAGCTTGGGGAAAGCTTCAGGTGGACCTCAGGGAACGAGCAAATGTTCTGGAATACCTTCAGAACCATGTTCTGCCCTGTCGCAAACAATTCATGGCTGCATGGGCTGGGAAAACCCCGCACTTGGGGAATCTGACGTCATCCAGAGGTGAATCAGCTCATAGCTGGCTCAAAACATACGTGACACCTGGCAAGATTGACTTTGCTACGCTCTTCCTGACCATTTCATCAGCTGTGGACCGGCAACTGGACGAAGCACAGGTCACCATTGGCCATGAAAGGATCAAAGGGCTATCTGGACTCCCAAATGTTTTCAAGCCGCTTCACACCAAGATCTCAACCCATGCCCTCAAATTGGCAATCGGAGAGTACAATAAGTACTTGAAAATGAAGAAGGCCAAACGTGATGATCCGGTCAGGCAGTGTACGGGGAACTTCAATGCGGGAATGGGGGTCCCATGTGCACACTTGATTGAAAAGTTGCTTGAAGAGAAGGGTGATGTGGAACCAGCGGACTTTCATCCCCAGTGGCAATTGTGTTACAACCCTGATGGACCAGTCAGTGTATAAATCTGCCCCCTCCTCCATAACCCATTGGCTAATCCTGTTTGACCTTGCTTAAATTACAGAACCTTGATGAGGAGCCGTATAACTTTGACGATGATTTTGAGGCGCTAAAGCAGGAGATCTTGGAATCTCACCCCTCCACAGCTTTGCCGGCACTGATGAAGAATTTCTGTCGAGTTGTTGCAAACACACATGTGGTCCCACTGATTGAGCCAGACCCCATCAGACAAAAATCCAAACCAAATCAACCTTGGAAGAAGAAGAATGGAAGCCGCCGTGTGCAAACCCAAGATCCTACTCAGGCAGAAATCGTGGAGTCTCAGATTGAAAGGGCACAGACAGCCAAAGGGAAACAGCGCGCAAGGACCAGTCAGAATCAAGCGGGCCGGAGAAGGACAGACAAGTTGCAACAAGATAGCAGCTCATCAATGGAAGACCCTGATGAGCTGCCCACCTTGGCCAGACTGACCGCCCCAAAACCCCGAGGCCGACCAAGAAAGGCTCCTGATCCCGCAACATCTTCTGAAGAAGACAATGAGAGCCCACCGTGTGTGGCCAAGCAACGAGGCCGACCTCCAAAGTCTCAGCTACCATCTACGTATGCAGCCAACAAAGACTACCAACCAGGCCGCACGTCACATAAGCGGAAAGCAAGTCCCCCCACTTCCGACCGGCCCAAGTCCCAACGCCGTATGGAAGAAAAGCCCTCAGTATCATCTGCAATGAGTCAGATGTCTTTGGCAAAAGGGAGCTCCGCAGAAGGCAGTCATTCTGGGTCATCTAGTGGAGTACCAGACTCATCCATTGATCAATCTGATGGCAGTGATGGAGATCCCTTTGGGTCTGAAGGAGATGCATGTGAATTTGCAGAGGACAATCCAATTGATATTCCTCTTGCCGGGACTTCAATGTCAACTTCCCTGGTAAGCCCCTTTAATCAAACCAACAAGATTCTCCTAATAGTGATTGGCCTGATTGTTCTGTTGAATTTTTGCAAATCAGGATGCTATTCCTATGTCCCATACGGAAGGTGATTATCAGGCCAATGACCCCCCCAGGCCACCGACTTTGGAGGTAAATTCAAGGGTTAGGATGAGCCCATTCAATGAGTCAACATTATAACTGATTGGCTTTTCTGGTTGAATTCAGGATGAAAGTATGGTTGTAAAAAGTGGTCCCACCTTAGGGACACTGGCTCAAGCCTCTAAAGAGGTTATGTCTGATAAATCAGTAAGTGAACATAGTGTGAATTCATGATGATTACTCATGAGAGCAAAGCAATTTACTCACACTCTTGTGCTTATGCTGAATTTGCCCTCATCTCCCCCAGGTTGAGGAGTTACCTCCTTGGGTCATTAAGTATGTCCAATCAAGTTATAACCCCAAAGGCGATGGCAACTGTGGGTATTCTTGTGTGGCACATGCATTGGCTGCTGAAAAACCCGAGGGCCCGTATGCTAGAGACAATGGGTGGTATCAAGTGCGATTGGACATGTTACACGAGCTGGACATCAACAGGGCACTTTGGACGAGGAAGCTAGGTGGACCAGAAATGTTTGAGAAGACCTACGACAGCATTTGCGTGGAGAATCCCAAGGGACCAGTGCCCACTTCCAAGTGGATGGGCAGGCTTGATGGTGGTCCTATTCTGGCTAATGCATACAATAGGCCAGTGGTGTTCCTCACAAACAACCGAGCAGCTGGCTGCATGACGTTTCTCCCTTCAACTGTTGCACCCGACCCCAAACCAGCAAGCCCAATCTACCTTGCACTAATTAACGGGAATCATGGATACATGTTATAGTCAAGCGTGGCCTAGTACCTTTCCCTCCACCGTCCATACCTAGATCATTTCCAAAGAGCCAAGCTGCTGGTTGGTTGAGCATCATTGAACCAGCCACACTTCTTTACTCCAAAACTTGCAAGCCAATGTAACACCCCTCCTCTGATTTGTAATTACTATATTAAATTTGTTTCCATAAATCAAAGTAGAGTAATGGCTGTCAACATTACTCCTGAATATTGTCAGCCTCCTTGATGCCAACGACAAGTCTTTCTAGCTACAAGTGGTGCAAGGATACAAGGAAAGAGTGATATTACTCTGGGTAAGGTTTTAAGGTTATAATTCCCAAATAAAACGGGGGAATTGTGACGTAAACTTTAGAGGAAAAATAGGAAAAATAAGGTAATAATTATATTAAATAAATTTAATATAATAGGGGCCTGATAAATCAGGGGTGGTTTAAATCTCTCTCAGGTGCTTGCAAATAAATTGCAGAGGATTTAAGTACCTGGAACACTGGGGCCTGTTGACACAGGGGTGGCTTAATACCAGGAAAGGTAAGTGGGGAATATCTCCAAGAAAAGGGTTATTACTTACTAGTAATAAACCTTGAGGGATCTTGGGGATATTCAGGGTGAAACTGGACAGTTTTGGGCGCTTTGATGGGTGGATGGTGGAGCTGGATGTTCACTGTAGAGTTGTTGGGGAAGACAGGGCTAATAACTACTAATACGCTTACCATACTGTTTTAAAAAGTTGTATATCTAATAATACATGGGTAAGGTTGTTGGTGGGTATAAAAAAGCATGAGGAGCTTTATTTGGGCGGTTGAAGACCTCCTTAAATAGTCTTGAGTGACCTCTGGGGACCCTGTAGGTATTATTGGCCAACTTGTGGGATATTTGGACCACATTTTGGCCATTTTTGCTTTCTTGGTGACGCGTCAGCAGCCCCTGCTTTGAATCCACGTCACCAATTGATTTTATTAGTTTATTTATTTATTTATGTTGACTTACAGTCTGTAGTACATTAGTACTGGTTGTTATAGATTAATACTAGTGGCTTATTTGTATTTTATAATAAGCCGCAGTATTATTTGTACTGTTTGTTCAGTCAATATAATTTTATTTATATGTCTAAATAATAATACAATCTGGTATAATCATTTATTTAGTCCCCATTAATCTTCATTACATGTGTAACTTATGTAATGAAGTTAATTGGGCGTGTTTTTGTTACTTTGGGTGTACCTTGGATGACTTTGCAGTCCGCGTGCCAAGCTGAGAGCCTGTAAGGGGCCTGATGCTTGCGCGGGGGCTTATATTCCAACTTTGGCGCGGGCTTTCAGTCACACGGGTTGAACTTCAAGGTATGCGGACTGCGGTGCACGGGGTTTGAGTAAAACACATTGTATTTATACTATCTCCCCTAATTTACACAACACCTCATTTCCGTGACTGGAAATTGGGGGTAAGCATATGTATATGAGTATGTAAGCATAAAGTCAGGTAATCATACTTTTAACTGATCATTAATACAATTTTCAGTTATTAGTATCATATCATATGTATAATAATAAGTTTTAGTTGCACACCAAGACTGACACCTATAATGTAGGAAATAGATAAACCAAAAGGCAAAAAATGTATCATTTGGATGGAAGTGATCAATAGAACATGCAACATGTAGAGCTGGAGACACAGGATAGGAGTTAAATACCATACAAGTCAGAAGTGATAGTTGGACAAAGCTATTTCTATATCTTGAGAAAAAATGTGGAGTAGGTGGTGAGTAGCAAAGTAGTGGTGAAATTCTTTGTAGGTTCTTTCCCAATCCACTTGGGGGAGTCCATTCTCACCAATCTTATCGAAGCCCATAGCACACAAGAAGTCCAGAAAATATATACAAAGATTGTCTAAAGTTTGGTGGGGCATTGGGAGAGTAATACCACCATCCACCTTTTGTTTAAGGACTTTGGCCCCAAATTCTAGCAAGGCTGAAGCGTTGGCATTGCTGGCAGTCTGTCTGTTGAATGTGAAGACTGATGTTGGACCAAAAACGAGCAGACCAGCTAGCATCTGGATCTGAGAGGTTGTATTCCTTGTGGAGCACTCATCCGTCCTTGTATGCTTTGGACGTGGCCGGGTAAAGTCGGATAAGCTGCAGATATACGCCAGAGCTGACATTGCCCCCACCAGGTGCTGTGACACAAGCATGAGGCCGCCAAGGTTTGGTGAATTGGCATCGAATGTCCCCAGGTTCTCGTAGGTTTGTTGGAAGCCCCAGTGAGCAGAGTGGACCTTTGTTGTATCTAGTGGAAGGGGTTCCCATTGGGTGCCCTGCTGTTCGAGATGACGAAAAGCCCAGCATTGATGTAAAGCTGATTTGAGTTGGAGGTATGCCGTGTCAGGAGGAGAGATGAATGATGCCATGTTTGAGGCCAGTGTGTGTACCTGAGTTTGGTTGGTTATTGTCTTGCTTTTGTTGGCCCGGACAACTTCAATCTGATCCATGTTGATCATGTCATGAGTGATCAGAGACATTGAAGTAGCAGGGTGGAGGATTTTTTCTTAACCGCACCACAAAAATTGGTCAGTGTCATTTTTAAATAAATAGATAGTAACTAGGAGAATTACCTGATTTGCAAGCAGCCAGAGTTATTGTAACGTCCCGCCACACTCTTTCCTTGAAATTGTGGTCCATTGGGCCATGACGAGAGAGCATATGGGGGAGGTGATTGAGGACATAGGCGATGTTCTTTATCATCTTCTCAGCTGATGTGATGGACCATGCAATGCCATGCGCCAAATCGTTGTTCAAGTTTTCTACCACTGATCTTGGAAGCAGTGGGCCTGGTAAAAATAGTTCCACAGCTGCAACAGACAGACAGACATGAGTTTGAGAAGTGTTTAATGTTTAGAGGAGAGGGGGATGACTCACATGCATCCCGTGTGGACCTTGCAGGGCGAGGAGGGCCTGTTGACCTCTTGCTGGGGTTTGAACTGGAGCTGGGCAATGAACTGGAACTGTCCACTGCACTAGTGGTTGCGGTGCGGGAGAACTTCATGCCTTTCAAGTGTTTGGCCGTTAGGACAGTTGGGTGAGGAGTGAATAGGTGGCTTGGGAAGTTTGGGCCGGTTTCCCTTGGGTCGATACGCACAATCTGTTGATGAGAGGTAGAGGAGCCCTGTTGAGGGACTGGGCTTCCACCACATGAGGGAGGATTGTCTGGACTTGGGGTGTGATGCCGGGATTTTTTGGATGTAGGATCATTGGATGTAGGATCAACAAATATTGCAGTTGGATAGCGGTAGCGAGCCCGGCGTGGGTGACTTTCAACGATAGTGGAATGTGGGTGTGGGGCTGCACGATGGTTGTACGGCAAAGAGACTTGTGAGGCTGGAGGGTTGATTCCCAATTCTTCAGGGTCGGTTTCCCCCTTGGCATCCGGGTCGTTTATATTGTCATCACGGTTTTGTGATAAGTTATGCAAGGCTTGTTTGGCATTTTGGGATTTCATGGCGGTAGTTATACCATCAAGGTAAGCCTCATTAGAGGTGGTGAGAAAGGTGCTTTCGCCTTTGCTGTTGCGCCTGGGTGATCTTATTGGGTGGATGGGGCCATATGCCGGGTTCACAACGTTGGGCAAGCCGTTGTCAAATGGAGCGGGTTTGTTGTCCCATTGAGCTGGTATGTTGTTAATTCGAGTGGGTTCTGGTGTGCGATGAAGTGTTGGTGCCACATTGTTTGCTGAGAGAAAATCTGACAGTTGTGGAGCGGTTGTTTGAGGTGGTGGGAGGTCTTTGGGAAGATCAGGAAACCAAGGAATGAATCGGTTGAGGTTAGGAGGTGGTTGGTTGATGCTAGGAGTGGAATGTAGGATGGTTTGGCTAGCTGGGGGGTCAAACGTGTTTGTTGGAGCTGGGCGAGTTGAGGACTCATGACCCTCATCGTCTGACTGCTTGTATTCGGCTTTTATTGTGTTGGCGAGAACTTCCAGATACTTGTATTCCTCGGGACTGCATGCGGGATGCTGAGCAAGCTCAGTGCATTTTTGCCAGAAGTCCAAACCTGATTTGCAGTGTTTTGGGGTGGAAAGTGGTAAGCAGGAGGTTTATTGTCATACATCTTATGAGGAAACAGAACTTACGTGATTGTTCATGACTACCAGACATTGTTGTTGCGTGGAAATACGTCTAAAGTTTGATGGAGGAGGAGAAAACGGTGTTGCTGTTGGTTGGATTGCAAAGTAAAACAGATGTCAGCTGCTGCTCCTGGAATTAAGTACCTTTTGCAGTGAGAATATGAGAAAGGGGAATATCAGCCCTTGCGGGGGGTTTGGGGGGGCAATTTGGGTGTGTAGGGGGCTTAGACGGGGGACTTGGGGCCTGATATGCATCTGTGGGCATTTCCCGGGGCCCTTTAGGCCAAGATGTGTCCCTTGCACATTTTTCCTGGGCCTTGGGTGCAATGGGGGGCTTGCAAGAGGGCCTAGTGGCACATTCACACCTTGAATGTGTCCATAGGGGCCACTGGTTCTAGTTGGCCCCTTTTGGCCAGGCCCAGGTGGCCCATCTGGCCCCTTTTGGCTGGCCCATCTGGCCCCTTTTGGCCAGGCCCAGGTGGCCCATCTGGCTTCTTTGGGCCAGGCCCAGGTGGCCCGTCTGGCCCCTTCGGGCCAGGCCCAGCTGGCCCAGGAGCGGGCGGGGTTTTGGGTGAGGGGCAGGGGGGACGGGGGGGTGCGGAGGATTGGGGGGAACGGGGGAAACGGGGGAGACGGGGGGACATCGACTTACTTGTTGATGTCCTGGCGGCTGGCTTGAGGTGGTCGGGCGGCTGGCTTGAGGTTGCTGGGCGGCTGGGTCGTTCCGGCGGCTTGAGTCGGCGGTTGGCGAGGCTGGGTTGGGTGGGTGGTGGGTCGGAACGGGTGGGTGGTCTGGAAGGTGGGTGGTGGGGTCGGTGAGGTGGTGGTTGGGGAGGGATTTCAGGAGGGGGGAGGGCCGATCGGCAAAGGATGGGGGGAGGGGGCGGGTGGGGGCATGCTGATGTCATGCGTACATTCTGGTGTACGCATGACATCAGCATGTATATAGGAAGGGCGTGCGCCTTCCTATATACATAGAATCGGCGTGCCGACTGCACGCCGATTCTATGTATATAGGAAGGGGCACGCCCTTCCTATATACATAGGTCGGCGGTCCGCCGATCTATGTGTATAGGCAGGGGCTTGCCCCCTGCCTATACACATAAAAAAGGTGTGTGGGTTGCACGCCCTTTTTATGTGTATAGGCAGGGGGCACGCCCCTGCCTATACACATACAAAGGGCGTGCAACCCACACGCCCTTTTCTGAAGGGGCGGGCAAGCCGCACGCCTGTTTCTGAAGAGGGCGTGCGACTGCACGCCTGCAGTGTTGCACGCCTGTAGATGGGCGTGCAGCACGCACGCCCATCTACAGGCGTGCCCACGCCCGAGGATGGGCGTGCAGCCCGCACGCCGATTAAAAAAAAGGCGTGCGGGGCACACACCTTGTTTTTTATTGGTGTGCGATGGGTGTGGGCGTGCGCCCATTGGCGTGCATTTATCAATGCCCGCACTATGATGCAATGGGAATTTTATTGAATTGAGCACAGTATTTTCTATGTCCCCATGACCTCATGACATGTATGTATAACCAATCACATCATGGGACAATTCATTTAATAGAACAATAGTGGGAAATTACCACGCACTTAGGTAATTTCTTTCTTACAGGCATAATCTTATTTATATTATATTTAGGGGGTTGATAAACGCACGCCAACGCCAACCTGCACGCCAATTTTTTTTGGCGTGCGGGGCCCACACACCATTTTTTTTTTGGCGTGTAGGGTCTACACGCCAAAAAAAAAGGGCTTGTGAGACCCACACGCCAAAAATGGCGTGTGGGCCCCGCACGCCAATTGTTTGGCGTGCGCCCCCCTCGCTCACATAATTGAATGGGAGGGACCATTCGATTACGTGACTGGGGCCCCTCCCGGCTGACAAGGTTATACAACCTCGTCAGCCAGGAGGAAGTCCTCCTGGCCGACGAGGTTATACAACCTCGTTGGCCGGGAGGACTTCCTCCTGGCTGACAAGGTTGTATAACCTCGTCAGCCGGGAGGGGCCCCGCTCACGTAATCGAATGGTCCCTCCCATTGGATTATGTGAGCAAGGGGGGACCCGCACGCCAAACAATTGGCGTGCGCTCCCACACGCCAATTGTTTTGCGTGTGGGAGCGCACGCCAAACAATTGGCGTCCGGGGCCCACACGCAAATTTTATTTGGCGTGCGGGGCCCACACGCCAAATAAAATTGGCGTGTGGGCCCCAAAACAAAATGGTGTGGTTCCTACACGCCATTTTTGGCGTGTGGGTCTCACACGCCCTTTTTTTTTGGCGTGTAGACCCTACACGCCAAAACAAAATGGCGTGTTGGCCCCGCACGCCAAAAAAAATTGGCGTGCGGGTTGGCGTTGGCGTGCGCGCTTGGCGTGCGTTTATCAACACCCTTATATTTATGCAAATAAGCTTATTGTCTCTCAGATTTTTATGAAAATAATTTCTAATCCATAATTTATACTTTTTATTCCCTTTTTCTTGAAGTATCTTTATTATATGATACTAGAAGGAGTAGGAATTTCGTGGTGGTTTGAGTGAGCTACCCCACTTAATTTTACATTCTGATTTGATTTATGTATTAATATTTTATGATATACAAGTACATAGCCCCCAATTTTCGGAAGGGACTTGTAGCAAGACACGGATCGACGCCGAGATCCGTGATCTGTGTCATGCAACCTAACGGGCCAACGTTGACCCGTTAGGTTGCATGTATTGAACCAGTACAAACCTTGCATGGTTTTTTTGGCTCCAGGAGCTTATTTTTTTAGTTTTATAGTAGATTATTATTTGCAGTAGTAATACATTGATTATGTTGTATTTTATAGTTTAGTCAGTTCTTAGGATACTCTGGAGTATCTCTAGGGCTGACACAGACCCAGTATTAATGTTGGTGATGAGGTTATCAAGAGCAATCAGGAAAGCATTGATTTTGATTTTTTTCTGACTTTGAAATATACTGAGTCTTTAGAAATCAATGCCAAGCCTCGGTATAATTATTTGTGTGGATACCCTTATTGGAGGTCTACATTTATTTGGAAGTTATATGAGCTAGATTGAAATCACCAGATTGCAGAGCTAACATGAATTGCTGAGAGATAATACATACCCCACTTCTTCATATAAATGTACCAGTGTGTACTGATATGTTTAATCAAGCCAGTGTTCACAGGAGACCATTTGGATACAAAATCCAGCTAACTCCAGGCTGGGTGAGAAGCAGAATACAAGATTTCACAAAAATGTTGAATGGCTTCACTAGATTGATACTGTAAGTAGAATTGAGCTTGTCCTTAGAAGGCCTTGAGAAAATGGAATAAACACCAGTAGTGTTTTGGTTCATGATCCCCCATGTCAGCATATGTTACATGCACAGCACGCTTGACTGCTAAAGCAAAGTCACTCACAACAGCCTGTAGGACAAAGCCAGTGGATTTCCCAAGCCACTGAGTATAATCTTGAGTGGCTCTCTAAAAATCAAGTGTCATCATAAGGTTTTAGTACTTTGAATCATACTACTGAGATTTTCAACATGTGTTGACTTACTGAGCAGCAGAAAGTTTTACAGCCCAGAATACTGGTAATAATTTTCCAAAAATGGAATCTTGGATCATCAATTTGTACAAACTCACCTTTTTACCGTCACCAAAGTTGAAGTTGCTAACAGAATTCTGTGTACTGTCTAAAATCAGCATGCTGTGGCCATGTTGGAGTAAAATTTCTTTTTTCCATGGGTCTTGACAGGAAAAGAGAAAATTGGATGGGTCAGTAGGCAATGGGAGGAGTGTATTCCAATTTTCTTTTATGAGTTCTTTGTTCCAAATTCAAATTTAATCAAAGACATTGCTGTCCTTTTTTTACAAACTGAGCACAAATTCTTGGAGCAGGTGCCTTACCTTGTCATAAAATATTAAATTGTCTTCTGGAATGGTTGTGTTGATGCTGAGCTACATATGCAAACAAACAGTCAGCTGCCTGATCAGGAAAATGGTAAAGTGCACATATGGTTATACACACATGAACCAAGAATAAATATGGTCAGCTCAATAGCTTAGAGATTGTTTCAGCTAACTGCTAGTCCAGTAGGCGCAGCCACTGAAAAACCCGTGCTGGTGAGCAAGCCAGCTGGCCTTTAGCTGCGCAGACACTGATAGTATGTGACAGACGAGTTATCTGCACTCAAGTAAACATGTTAAGGATCAACAGACACAAATTAGTATATGTAGAGAAATCTTCCAGATAGGAAGATTCCTCAGGTCAGATTTTACCAAGCCTGTCACCCTTGTAGCATTCAAAACTCTTGAAAGCTACAACTGGGGATTGTTTCTGGATTCTTTTCATCTTTTCATCTTTCTCTACTCCCACCTTCAGCTTAACTTTCCTTATACCAGGTAAGCTCAAGCTGTATCCCTTCTCTTCGTCCCACTTTTCCCTTTCCTAAGAGTCTTAAGACTTTGTTTGCTGAGCTCAACCTGCCCCTCTAGAAAGAGGTGTGGTAATCATTCCTCCTGCTAAGGCACAGAGTAGAATATCAACCCTAGTAGGCTGGTTAGCTGCTAGAAGCGGAACCTTAATATTAAGTTTTTCATTCACAGAGAAGTCACTTTAGAGACAAGCCCTGCCAGAGTGTGCTCTAGCCTAAACCAGGGACCACACAATCATTGAACCATTTTTCTACAGCCTTGGGTTCCCAACAACACTCCATGTCCTCAACAGAATTTGGATCATGTTTGTGCTCCCAGTGCCATGGTACATGGAGTGAATTGGTGCTGATATTGTGGCTGGTGCTGAAATGTGCTGGATAGCCGCACTTAAAAAAGGGATTTTGCTTCCAAGAGTTTGGGCATGGTTGATGATTTCATCCACAGGGGCAGTTGAAGTCCAACTTGAAGCTGGTCAACCATAATGGACAACAAAGGGAAGAAACACTGAAGACAGAAAGTCTGTCGTGAGTAAATGATGTGAGCTAGTCTGAAGTGATCAGGTGGAGGAACACCTGAGAGAAGAAGATAGTGAATGAGAATAAGACAAGGTCATTTCATTCTTTCAAGAAAATCAACATCAATCTAAATGTAAATAAACTGTGTGTTACAATTTTGACCCAAGCCTAAAAGTATAAATCTATTTGGAAATGAAGTGTATGAATGGGAAAACAATTATGAGACTATGCAAAAAGATGGCTTGGTCTTACAGAAAAGGGAGCTCCAAGGGGAAGCTTTTTCTTTGTTTTACTTGCACACATTAGGGGGGTTCAAAATTTCCCCAGGGGGAGAACTTATATACAGGAGGTGCAGCACTGAAGCTGAGCCCGCAGCGCAGGCTCGGCAGCAGACTGATGAAGGGGGTACGTACCAAATGTCACCAGACACTTCGCGGGGAAAGCACAAGGGTGCAGCAGGAAACATTCTATAGTTGGCGCGGGCAATTGGTCAAGCGGACAAGCTTCAGTATGCGCAACATTGAGGGATCGGGTGGAACCATGGGGTTTGGGGAACACGGCATGCAGGCAAAGCGGGGGCAGAAGGAGCGGAGGAGGATGCGGGGGCAACAGACGGCTGCAGGGGTCAATGGGGTATAGCAGTTGGGGGCAGGATGTGGTGCAATGAAGAACTAGGAAGACAGGCAAGTAGGGTTCCAGGGATGGTACTGCGGATTGCGGGACATGACCGGGGAGGACGTTGTATAAATAGAGTGTTGTAGGGGGTTTCAGGATCTTATCTTATCTGATTGTTGAAGTAGATAGCTATCATCTTCAGCACACATAAGAAATATCTTTAGTTATCAACTCTCTTAGAAACTTTCAGCATGTGCGGACAAGCGGAACTGTGAATGGCATCATCAGGAAGACAGCGCAAGAGGAACGGTCCCCTTGCTGAGTATAAGGTGTTGCAGGGAATCCAGTTAGTCATCTGCTAGCAGCTGTTTATCCTGTAGGGGAAATCAAAGAACTACCAGAACCAACCAGGAAGAAGGGCAAACAGAACGGGAAATACCTTTTCTGTCATCAGGGTTGCCTTTATTTCCACAGCGCTTAGGTCCCAGAACCCAGGAAAAATATGGCTCCTGGAAGCCCTCCTGCGGACCTGGGCTCCTGCTTAGCCGGACCCTCCAGGAGGGTCTCTCCAGGCTTGCAAATCAGGTTAAACTTTGGCTTCCCCCCCCAGATTTTCACCCCCGTAGTAACCCAAAAGCTCAAACCCTCGGCCCTCTTTCCCACCAGCCCGGATCTTGGAGATCCACCAGCAACAATCATCCCCAAATGCCACCAAAGCAATCAATCAAGGCAGCCACAACACCTTGTCTTCCGCCTGGTTCCACCCCAACTACCACTCCAGGAACAGGCCCCTCCACAATCATCACCCCGGAAAAAAAGAAAAAGGATAGAATTCAGTGGGACACCAATGGCTCGAATGGCTCCTCTAGCATCCAAATCATCCTCAATTGGATGACCATCAAAGGGAACTACAAGCTTTGGTGTGGCAACAACAAATCTGGTCTGACTAAGTCAGCTTTAGCAAATGAGATCCTCTCAGAGATGGCCAAGGCTGGAATCACTCATTGCAAAATCAAGGGGATTCAGACAAAGATACAGGAGCTCCAACTCTCCTATGGGAAGGCCAGTGACTACCTCTGAAACACTGGATCTGGAGTGACTGACCAAGATGTTGCTAATGGACCCAGAAACATCAATGGTAAGTCATATCCAGGGTTGTATTCAATTTAATTCCACCTGAGCTGACACCAAAGACGTTTGGCTCCAGCTGTATTAACCAAGATCTTCCGGTACTGGGACAAGCTGGACCCAATCATGTCCAAACAGACATGCTCAAACCCCCCGGTCACCAACAAGTCCACTGATGTTATGATCCCTAATCTTTTGGGAGGACCAATTTCAACTGCAGCCAAGAACAATATTGAAGATGGTGGGACACTCCCCCCTGGTGCAGCTCCCCACACCTCCCAGAAAAAGACCGTATTCTCTGAGGATGATGAAGATGGATTCACAATGATTCCAGCTACCATGGAATCAAGTTCAACCACCGCGACCCCAATGACCCGCCGTATAGGTTCCATGAAAAGGAAGGCCCCTCCAAAGAGTGAGCACATGTTTCCTATTTATCTGAATATGTACTCATTTCTCCTGTCCCCGCTTTGATGTAGGTCACAAACCCCTTTCTTTGGACCAGATTTTGGCTGACAGCTGTGAATACCGTCACAAGCTGCTTGAATACCGCAAACGATGAGATGCAAATAAACTGGCTGCTGACCATAAGCGGGTGAAATTGGAAGAAAAAAAAAGAAAAAAAGCTACTTAAAATTGAGGACCGGAAGATGCGAGTTGTGGAGATGGAGGTTCAGATGAAGGTCAGGCAAGCAGAAATGGAGGAGATACATACATGGATCACCATAATGACCGAGTTACAGAAGCTGCTCCAGAAGCCAAAGGAGATCAAGAAATACTTAGCCCAGCAGTTTGGTCAAGGTAGCCTGCTTCAGAGCACTTCAGGCAACCCAAAGGGCACTCAATCCGACAAACTTGACTCCAAAGACTCTGATTTGGGCTCCTCTGACTCCTTGGAGGATGATGGATGAATCAATTAAATCATGGTTTTTTTCTCCTGTTACTCTATTTGTTTCCTCCCTTCTTTCAAGCAATCAATCAATTATTTCATCCATTATCCTTCCTGTTATCCCCAAAAGCCTGTTTCCTTCATTTGAAAGGGATTATTATTAAATTAACAATTGAATGTTCTAAGGTGGTCCGCGTACACTTACATCACTTGTAAGTGAGAACTTTGGATTGCTTGTTGGTGCAATACTACCAGTCAATTGAACTGTACCAAATTGGGCTGAAACAGTACACTGAGATAATTTTGTCTCTGCAACCTCCCATACAACTACGTTGCACAAATTGTTTGGCATCAGATCAGTTACATATTTCTACAAAGATGGGTAAATCCCTTTTGGAGTTACTCAAGTTCAAGTACAAATTCCCTATTCCTCCAACCAACAAGCACCGGAAGAAAACCAAGAAGCCCGATTTAAATACCAAGACTGACAAAGCAAGTGAAAAATTTAAATCCTCAAACTGAATTGCCACCTCATCACACAAGTCACCCAAGAAAACTCATCAGCCTGGAGAAGATAAAACCCCACTGGAACTGGTTGTTTCATTGGTTGATTTGCAAACCCAAATGAAATCTGATATCTCAAGGAAAGGTATTTCTCTGCCAACACCCGCAGACCCCAATTCCTTAATTCACCCAGCCTTCTGAGAATATCCTGCTTCAAAGCTCCTGAGTATTAGCATGGATCTTGAACCGTTTGGCTCAGAGGAGGATGTGGGCTTAGTGCCAGCGGGTGAGTCTCTCTCTTACATCATCATCCTTATTGATTAAGTATCACCAGGAAAAAAAAGTTGGAACCTCCATGGAGGTGACTTCTCTATATCCCCCACTTATCCCACCTCTATCTACTATGTATCCTTGGTGTGCACCAATGTTATCTCCATGCCTATCTATTATGTATCACCAATGTATAATGATACATCAGAGGAGTTTTCAAAAAAAAATCAAAAGATCCAATTGTTTTTATAGAAATTTCTGAGGCAAGAAATTCTTTCTATTACAACCAATGTTTAATCAATGACAGCTCATAATAAAATCAAACAAATTATAATTTGTGAAATGGAGACTATAGTTTGATCTTGGATGAAAATTATATCCAACCATGGTTTATCTATTACTAAAGTTCTTGGAAAACATGACCATAGAACTCTGAAATAAGCCAGTTATATTTTAAAAGCGCATACATCACCCCAGGAGATCCACCACCCCCACTGCCAACACCTTGGAAGCTGAATTTCTGATATGCACAAGCTTCAAAATCCAAAAAAAAAAACATCAAGTAGCTTGATCAAGTGAAATTCAAGGTTTCAAAAATATTCTTTACAACATGGATAACATGAACTCCTTGTGGTTTTCAACTCTGGTACAATTGTTGCACAGTCATTCAACCACAACTAATATTTTATTTTGTATAAATTTGATATTTTGGGATTAAACATGGAAATAAAACCAATCTTGATAATCAACTTGAAGTAAACAACATGATTCATTATAAGCCATTTATTGCAAAATTTAAGTTGAAAGATTCAACTTTTCCTGTTGAAAAGGAACAAAATTCTTATTACATATTCCTTGTCTATGTTGAAACCTTGCATTGTTAAGAATGATTCTTTTGTACCCATCAGCTATTCCATTTGAAGCCAATATGGCATTGGTTTCCCCAATTTTTTTTACTTCCTCCCTGTTCACAAGTTTCAGAAAAACAGTGATATCATATTCTTTTTCCTTCATCAGATTATTCGTAATTATGGTAAGTGCAAGTTGAACTAAGAACACAAGCGTAAAAATCTCCTATCAAAAAGCATCTATGGAACGTGGGCCTTGAATTCTGCAAAAAATCAACAAAAGATTATTCCATTAATTTTGGTGCCACATTGCACATTCATAAATGTGGTATATAGATTTTTCTAAAATCAAATTGAATGCCCTAGTTGGAATCAGGAAACACTTTCCAGGTGTAGGATCATTTTTTCCCCCACATATGTTAATATCCATTTGAGAATCACCATTTCAACCTCCTATTAATTTGATATAGACTATATCTCTCATTTCTGTCTCAATAAATTTCAACCTAACATATAATTTAATTTAGACACAACAAGATTTCAGGTGGGGATCAATTTCTTTTTTGATTCTCTCTTCAAATCTGCTTAAATGTATACCTGTCAAGTCCCAAAAAGAATTTTAAGAGAAAAGATGTTATTGATCCTAATGAAATTTGGCCATTCAATTACATGAGAATTTTTAAATATCCACAAAAACAGCTTAAGTCATTTACTTGGAAGCTTCCCGCATGGAAAAGCCCTCTTGGGTATCAAATCTCCTGTATAATTTCGTGGTGTGTTTGAAATATGTATACCATCCTGTTTTGGTGTTACTGCTCTGAATCCTAGATTATCCTTAGATGATACTTTAGGTAATTTTCAAAAACCGTGTCAAGTCCTCCGGTAAGTTATGCAAAATTACTGAGAAAGAGCAAGAAATTGAAAATCATGATGATTGGCTTGATGATATATTTCTTACCATATCTCTTACCAATTAATTCTGGAAGCCTTCTGATCTCACCTCCTATCATCACACTCTTTTTTTCCAACTAAGACCCAAGATTACGTATTATCAAAGAATGGTTGACACTGGTCTTGTATTTATAGATTACCTTTTCAGCTTCCATCTGTCATTTTATAATATCAACTTTGGTTAGAAATGATTCACATGATTTGAAAAATCTCATTCTTTTTCCATGAATAATCAATAAATTTTGGATTCAAACAGAACAATTTTGCCGTATCCTATGATCTTATGTCAAACCCCAATCTTAATTACCCAATTACTCATAAGCCGGCCAGGATTTTCTGTTGTAGATTAAGCCCGCCGGGCTTAAACAGAACCCTTGATTTTCCTTGTTTTCCTGCACATACAATATTTTTTGAGTTCAAGCATCCTTAAGCCCGCCGGGCTTAATATCAATGAATTTTGGATTAAAACCAAAAAATTTTGATGCTTTCTATTATTTTATGCGGGACCCAATCATACTTACCTAGTGACGCACAAGCCCACCAGTAATATCTTTTTTAGATTAAGCCCGCCGGGCTTAAAAACACCCCTGTGCTTCCTTGTTGCCCTACACTCAAAGTCTTTTAGTCCAAGCATTCTTAAGCCCGCCGGGCTTAATATCAATCAATCTGGATTCAAAAAAAAAAATTGTCCAGATTCTATGATTTTATGTGTTTCCCAAAACTTACTTAATTGGTGAGACATAAAACTGCCACGATTTTCTGATATAGATTAAGCCCGCCGGGCTTAAATCCTAACTGAGCTTGTCATTTTTGGCCTGGCCCTCGATTTTTTTTGGTCCAACCATCCTTAAGCCCGCCAGGCTTAATCACTAAGATGAAGCCCCAGCTCATAATTATACTTTTATGCTACATTACAAGTGGAAATTTCAGATCTTCCAGGAATTTTTGAAGAGATATTTATCAAGGGAAAATAAAGAGGATGTGGACAGGAATTCTGGATACTAAGACCTGAGTCAGGAGAAAACAAAGAAATACAGTCCGCTAGGTTGCATTGCAGAAAATTACTCATCCAACAAGAAGTATTGACCTTGAGGAAATGAACTTGGATGAACAGATATTTTGATTTCTATATAAACATTAGGTTTGAAATTTACAACAACTTTGGGGTCAGATTGTAGGACAGAAGATGGTGGATTACATGCAAATTCAATCTTTATGGGGAGAATTGAGTGACAGGAAGTGAAAGGCGTGATAGATACGGAAACAGAGAAAACAATGAGATATGTGAATGATGAAATTCCAACACTTAGTGAAAATTAAACTCAACTGCAAATTTTTTCATCTGGTTTTTACCTGAATGAAAGGATCTTGAATAACCACATGCACGCTGCACGCTTCTTTCATAAAGAACCACCCAAAAAAATATTTATTTTTGGCTTGATGAAACTTCAATGATTTTGTGTATAAGGCAGCTCAAATATTGCATTAAAATAACTGATTGGACATTTTCAAGGAGAGTGCTTATCTTTGCACGTGTTATTTTCACTAGCCTTGGGGGGGGTGGGTTAGATCAAACCCAAGACACTTATTTGGTAGAGACCACATGAGAAAATGATGAACTCAACCCTGCAGTATGATATATTTCGAAACTGGATACATATGAGTGGATTCAGATAGCCAGACATCAGGCATAAAACATATGTATCCCTCTGCTATCCCTTTAATCAAGTGATTGATACACGTTGGATACAAAGTGGAGACAGTGTGGTGAAATACAAAGACCTTGTTTTCCCTGAAGCAAATCCCTCTCAGGCTTCATAAATTATGATCAACTCTGACAAGAAGTTTTTAAATAAATTTTGAAGGGTTATGTGGGTAATACATTACAACTTTGGTTCACAGAAAACCGCCTGAAAAAGCTATCCATTCAATTCACTCAGCTTAGATGATAAATTGCAAGATATAACTTCCAGGGTATTCCACTTGAGTTTTAATTTCCCCCAGCACCAACTCTACTATAGTAGAAATAAAGATTCTGACCTCTTTTGAATTTTGAAGAACCGCTAAAAAAAGAGGCACACTCTGAGTGATTTCATGCATGATCCAGTATTTTTGAGCTCTTAATATATTCCAAGGAATGATGATATCATATGATATTTACAGAAGATTTCACTGTTTGTGGGTTTCAGTTGGTAACTGAAACTCAACATCAAGAATTTAACCTTACAGGTGAAATCCCCAGGAAATTCAATCACAGAGGAATTAAAAATCCCTCGAATCAATTATACATCTGATAAACAGATAAATTGTGCTGGATGAAACATTTTGATTGAGTATATGCTCAGTTGCTTTGATTTTCATATGAAAAATTTAGAGCTGTTCATTTGGATCATAAACCTCTTATTTGATCCATTTGAAACCATGATTGCTGTGATATTCAAGCACACTAGCTCTTTGGGCCAAGAAATTTAGCTCATGTATTTCATTTCCTCTATCAAACGTCATCTGCTCTACAGTACTCTTTGGAGTTTCCTGTTCAGAAGCAATTTCCAGTTTCAGCCTTCTCTATCAACAGATACACAAACTTCAAAGATTGGATAATAAAACCACCCCATAAGCGCCTTGCTTAAATACTCCCATCATCCTCCAGAAAAACCACCAATTGTCAAACTTGAATTACATTTTATTTAGGATACTAAATTGGATACCATATCCCATATATACCAAGCAAGACATTGGTTTCAATTTCTTAAGGAAGCTGTTTTATCATTTGAAGTCATGGTTGATATTACAATCCAGCTGAGCTTGGAGGCCATGATTTGACATAGAGGATATTGTTTGTCCATTGTAACTATTTCCACCAAATCGATGAATCATGGAATTTAATCTCTCAATTTTGCATGGAACAGAGAAACCGCTATTAAGCAGTCCCTGATTCCTTAGTAATTTGGAATACCCATAGAATGCATTTGGATAGAGGTACTTCAGTCATATTTTGGAAAATTTGTGACATTTTAGTGAAATTTCCAGCTTCAAATTCCATCAGAATCCATGATTAGAAAACCAAACACAGTTTCAGGTCGAAGTTGACCAATTTTAACCATTGAAGAACTAAATATGCAGGTCCTGTGGATGATTAGTTGAAGTCCACTCAAATTTAAGCTCTTTTTTCATGGAATGTTCAGGATAAATATAGAATTACGCCTATTAGCTATGATCAATTCACAATAACCATATATTTAATTTATTATCCAGGATTTGGAGTTTGTTGGAATAACTGTTACTAAAATCAAGCTGCATCAGTTTTGACCTGACAGTTGTGAATTGCTTCATTTTATCTTCATTCTTCCCCTCACCATCTTTCACTACAAAGATTGTTCATTTTTCCTCAGGGTATAATGATCAAAAAATCAGGTATGTTGATCAACTTTTCAATTTTTTCCTTTTTTTTTTTTTTTTTTCCTCGTGCGGCAGCGCTACCATCCCTATCAGGAACTCCATGAGTAATCAATTGTTTCAATTGTTATCAACTCATTTCCCATTTCTCTGATTCACAGTTTTTGTTGAATTATATTTCTCGGAGTCAAGCGTTGGTTAGATTTGATAAATTTTGATAGGTTAAATTAGATACAATTACAATCAAGTATGTACAGGAGTTTTTACAAAGAAATTATTTATGTACAAGGAAAAATGTGATTATAAATGAGAACTAATTTCCGGGGACCATCTCCGAGTTTTTACAAATAAATTATTTATGTACAAGGAAAAATGTGATTATTAATGAGAACTAATTTCCGGGGACCATCTCCTCAATTTCCTTAACCAGGGCTCTAATATCAGCTTTTGAGCGCAACTTCAAAGCAGATCTTTGATGCTCGGTGAGGGAGTCAAGCCATTCACAATCAAAGCATGCCTTTGGAAAATTGGATGGTGGTTTGAGCTTGCTTTCAATTGGCAAAGAAACATTCCGACACTCCCGGGCCGCAGCACAAGAAGAGCTTTTTGGGGTTGCTGCTATCATAGCAGCCTTCAAATCATCAATTTTTTGCATCATGCAAGAAATTTTGTGATGTTGCCATGGGATTGATCAAACGGTGCATTTTTTGGGATTTCTTTTTGAATAAGAGATTTGGATCTTTTGAAATGCTTCATCATCGGTATCATTGTCACTGCATGCGCCTTCAACAATTGGAACAAGGCCCAAAAGCTTTTGATACTTGCTTAAGGTTGCAATTTGGGCGTGTCGTAGCTGCAAGAAAAGTTTGGTTTTGTTAGTCCGGGAATATATTTAAGCGGTCAATTCAATTGTTGCTTACATTAACCAATCTAGAAGTGCACCAAGCAGTCTTGTCTTGTGCTTCTTGTTGACTGTCAGACCACTTATTCTCTTGTCAATACCTGATGAAATTTGTTTAGTAAGGAGACGTGAATCAATATGATAGGTAAACAAAGCATCAGGAAAAAACTGACCGTCTTCTGAGTCGCTGGGTAATATGGAGATGAATGGCATTTCGGATGCTTTCCTCTTTCAGACCTTTGGGCACGATTCCAGTGTACTCTTTGCATTTGACCAGCTCCACAAATGTCTTCACAGCCAGATCAAGCAGATGCTCATTATCAGGACTGTTGATTGGTTGGTTGAAATTTGGGTGGAAGCAATGAACTCCGGCGGCAGTCATCATCCTGCGCATGATGGCCAATGTTTCGGGGGTAGCGGACGGATGACCAGGACCATGAGGATACGGGTAGTCTGGATCACTCAAGATATCCTCCACCTGATCATCAATATCCATGCGCAATTCCTCTTCATCATGATGAGGTAGAGTTGTGCTTTTTGACCCTATCAGGGTGGCAACATGTTGTTGTATCAAGCGCTGAAGATCAAAGTTGAGTTAGCAAGACGTAACATGTGGGGGACAAATGGAGACATACAGTGAATTCCCCTCCTTGTGGTTTTTCATGATCACTAGTCAAATTTCATGAAGTTTATTGGGGATTTACTTGCCATTTGAAAAATTATTAATTAAATATATGGAAATACTTCAACTTTGGAGCAGTCATGTGAAAACAAGATACCTCATTGATACATTCTGTTGAAGTGTGGGATACAGTCAAGATACAGTGCTGATATGTTGAGGATGGGTAAGAGATAAGCGAAGGCACCTCCATAGAGGTGCCAACTTTTTTTTCCTGGTGTATTCACCAGTATTTTATCCAGATGAACTGTGTGTATTTTGTGATGATGCGCTACCCAAGAAACCATTGGAGAAGCTACTGAAAGAGGTTTGATATCTCATTAGCAGACCCAATGTTTAGCCAAGGCTCACACAAGGAAATATTCATGCCCTGTATCTTCCGGTTAGATTGAATTCAATTCCTTCCTTATGTTTGGGCATTCACGTATCTGACTGTTGCGGGCTTTTATCCTAGTTCCCCAAGACTGCCCAATATTGTAAAAGAAATCAAGACAAGTGCACCGTCATACCCATGGGAATAAAAAATGGATGGCCTAGTCAAATTGAATTTACTGCACTTGAGAGGTCAGTCAATCTGCTTGTATGTAGGAATTTTGTTTATCCATTGGTGTGGCTGATTTAATTATTGTTTGGGCAGCCGAGTAAGAGAACACACCCATCACCTTTGGGCCGTAATACAGAAGGATAAAAAATCACTCTTCCTGGAGCAGGCTAATAAGATGTGGATTGAACTTTGACCACAAAAGGCACAGAGTGCATGCTATGAGATAGGAACCTACCAAATTGAGAAGCCTGGATAGTATTTTCCTCTTTGTTGACACTGACAGAGTTTCACCAGACTAATACATCATCATTAATAGCTATGGCCCTCAAGGATTTGAGATCATGTACAACGCATATACCTACATGTTGAATCTATGTCTCAGCTCCTTCTTCATTTGTGACACAAGTGTGAAACCACACTGTAATTTTCACTCATAACCTAACTCAAAAAGTACCGGTCACTCCTCTCCTCTTTCTTCACTTCACTCATCACTCATCCATCTCGAAGTCACTCATCAAATCATCAAAGATCAACTCAACTCAAGAAACTCCTGAAGAAGATTTAGCATTGGAAAGCCTTCAATAGCTTCCAACTTGGTGAGAAATGCAACCACCACATTTCACTCTTTCATACAATCTCATTACTAACTCCTGTTCATATTGTTCTCAGTCTCTTCCTAGTCTTTGATCCTGTTCATCTCATAAAAAACATCATTACTCACTTTAGACCTAAATTATCTAGGGTTTGTTTCTCACTCATTGCTTCTCTAAAAATCTCGACTCACTAATGTTTCTTCTCTAATCTTTTCAGTTCATCTGCAAGCTTAGTCTTGTCTCTATCATCTTAAAACTTATATTAGATACTACATCAATTCAGAAGGGTTTGTTTCTTGTTATCTTTTCTCTCAAAAATCTTCTTTAGTCTAATCCTTTTGTTTTCTAGTTTCTGGTCTTTTTTGTTATCAAGCAATTTAAAAAAATTCATAGGTTCTTTACAATTAACAGTCGAAACCGACGATACCACTTGCGTTCACCAAATACAAAAAGACCAGAAATCCTTAATACAGAACAGCCGACTAAAAATGGACTCAGTTAATCCATTGGTTCTCAAGACAGTCATCGAGGGAATTCCTTTGCTCACGATGGACAACTACACTCACTGGAGACAAAGAGTTTTCAACTTTTTGGATGTAGTCAAACTCATCCCATCTGTTCTGGTTCTCTGTTATCCTCCCCATCTTCATCTGTGCTTGCAATGTCACCAAATTCCCCCAAATCACAGTCCTCCCCTTGATTGAGAAAATTGTGAAGACCTACACATGACTGATAAGAACCAAGTATTTCAGTTCAAGTATTAGAGACAGGGAAGAATGTATGACACACCATGATCCATGCATTAACCCGGATCAAATCCTTGTTGCATGCCACCCGCACGTGCAAGCCCTTCAAACTGTGCAACCTGTTTTTCAGTAGTCCAATGCAGTTCTCAATAGCTACCCAAACACCAAAGAAATGGCGGTTAAATCCATGTTTTTCATCCATGAGGGGCCGGTTCCTAGCACTTTTGCATGCTGGGACAATGTTGGATGTGTTAGAATGGGAACACCTGAAACATTTATTTCCTTTTATCAGAATCTCTAGTAAGTCTAATACAAGCTGGGGAGCGCAAAGTTTAGTTACCTGAAAGCAGCGCAAGATGTTCACGAGATGATAGAGAGAGAGAATAGAGAGGGGATGATGGAGCATATTGAGATAAGAAAAGGGAGAATAAGGAAAGTTGTCTAAGATTGATAGTATTGTACAAAGCAGAAGAGAATTCATCAGCTTCTTCCTAAGTTTAAAATTCTTTCTGTTCTGGCTATAACTCACAATCAATAGTATTGTGATAGGAGTTAATCCTTTTTATGCGCTACAATTGTTTTGAGCTTTTTCTGCACAATGATAAACATTGATTAGCTTTCTACATATTCATGTGTCTGTCTTTTTGTCTATCTGCATCAAAGAGGAAACTGTCAACTTACTATGTTTAGTGTTGCTTGTTATCCTCTTTGGGACTTCTGGGGTGGTTGTTGGTAACACCTGAGTTGGAGCTGCAATCAAGTTTGTACTTGTTCTGCCTAAGTTTGGAGCTAGAATTGAGTGTTCTCTCAATATGCCTAAGTCTGGGAAGCATGATGATTAAATCATCAGCTCTGTGAAAATGTGGTTCTGGACTGCAGATAGGCTTACCTATTCTTGCAGCTAAGTTAGTTTTAATTAACTTTGATTTATCACAGGATGTGGGAGTAAAAGCAGAGTCTGCCAATAGAAACTCCCCATTAGAGAAGAAATTGTCAGGAGATGTTGTGAGGCCACAATTAAATGTTAGTCTTTGGTCATGAGAACATCCCAGCCATCCAGTGTACACACATGTGATATTCTTCTCTTGGTCACAGATGAGAAGTGTTGCAATCCCGTATGAGCCTTTCCTGCAGTTTTAATCTTGACCATCTTTCTCTGGGAAGTTGCTCAGTGTAATTAGAGTGCCATCTATCAGTCCTACACATCCATTGAAACCCACTTGCTTGAAACCTTCAGATATTTTTTGGCGCAACGGTGCATTTGGCCAAACAATCAGTCGTCCTTGGAGCCCTAGGATGGCCATGAGGCACCGTTTTGTGTATAACTTGACTATCCCTTTGGCTATTCAAAAGAAGGGCCCGAGCAATCCAACTGATACCCTGTTACCATGACATCCCAGCCAATGGAGGCAGACCATCATTTGCTCAACAACTGGATGTTGAGGATGATTTGAGTTGTTGTGAAAAACTGGGTTGTTGCAGCTTCCTCACAGAGTTTCATAAAAGACGGTCTGCTCATGCGGAAGTATCTCTTGAAACAGATGTCATCTATTTGATTCAGCAAGAAATGATGATTATCAGGACCCTGGGGCACTTGATTTCGTGGTCCTAAATATCTTTTCTGCTTGATCAACAGGAGGATTCAACATTTGGCTTCCATTAGACCCATTGAGGCTTCCTCTAGGTCCATGGCATTGTTGTTGGCTTCCATCTCCGTTGTGGTGTGCCAAATGTGTTCCAAGTATCAAATAAAATAGATTCACAGTTTACTATTGAGAAGGAGACATATTTCTAGATGTATTATTGCATAATTAGGTTCTACAGGTCATTTAACCCCTAGTCACTCACTGGAACCACTAGGCTAGCTCGCCTCATTTAAAAGATATCTGGATTAAACTGTTATTTCAGACTTGAGGAATATGTATTGATAGTACATAGTATAGAATTAGATTCAAGTGCATAGTTTTAGTATATTTAATGGATACCACCACCACATGGATACCACAACCACCACATGGATACCCTTACCACCACCATCATATGAGCACCTCTAGGGCAGTCACACCAGCAGAAATCCCTCACATTTTACTATAAAAGGAGGAGGTTTTCTCTCCTCAGTTTGAGCATGTGAGAGGAGGAATCCTAAGTAGAACACACATCTCATTTAGAGCTTCCATCACAAATCCAAGTAAATCCCACAGTGTGATCTCAATCAAGTGACCCATCAAAATCTTTCATACCTCAGAGGATATATAAGTAGTCCAGTAGCTAACATCACCATTTGTGCTCTTAACAAGTAAAATTGACTTTAACCCATTGTGCTCTTAACTAAAGGTTAAGGAAGAGGGAAAATAGACTTTGAATAGTTCACATATAACATTGGTTCCGTCAAGAATTCTTATTTTTACCAGTTTATCTACACTTCAATTACAAATATATATAAAAAACACGTAAAAGATATTTACTTTAAGACTTATTTCCATCATCTGACTCAATCCTGTTGTAAACCACCCCGGGTCTATTGCCCATACAAATTCCACCAAACCCATTTCCACTGAATTCAAGTTTGATCTAGGTCTGATAGAGACTGCTACACATAAGTTTTCTCTATCATTAGTTTGCCACAACAAATAAAATAAATAAATTTGTTGTGATAGCTCTTGTGTAGTATCATAGAGGGGCAGGTCTTTCAAACCACCCGTAACAGTTGTAATATCTTCTTACATATTTGAAATATTATTACTGTTATTTCCCCCTTGCAGAACTGCCACCTGTCCCTAAAGGAGTTCTCACACCATCTCTGACAATACTTCTTCACCTTTGCCCTCAGATTCTTCTGCTTTGGCCTTGTCTAATACAAGATTGATTGCAATGGCAACCAGCTCCTCCTTAATGGAAGACTCTAGTGTTGTGATCATTAATTTTCTCTTTGAGATGTGTCCCATTGTGAGTTGGGTGATATTAAAAAAAAGGAATTTGGAGTGGTGTGAAAGGGGGTACGGCACAGGAATGAGTGGCCGGGACCCCGATTTTCAGGTAAATATTCCCAAGACACCATGAAACAGTCTCAGGAGCCCAAAACCAGGAGCATCAGTAAGTTCTGGGGCATTCAAAATTCAGTCCCCAGGTGTGTTTTTTTGGCGGGTGATTTCTTCCTGGAATTCAGGGCCTGGAAGAGCTCCTGGGTACTTGGGTTTCAGTTTTGAACCCCCCTATTAAGCAAGGAAACTCGGGTGCCTTCAATCAAATCCCATTGCGGATTTGGTGTGACTAACCCATGATCCTTTCATGTGCCTTATTTGGAAACTTGCTTCCCGATCGACATGTAACATGTGGTTGCCTTATGAGTACCAATATTGGTTACGTTTGGTTTGATTCAGTTTGGGCAAATACACTCCCGTACACAGCTGGGATAGGTGCTAATTCGTATATCTGTACATATTTCAAAAATCAGTATTTATTTCATGTTTTTCAAAACAGAATTAAGGCAGCAGACGGCTGTATAGCAGTATCTATCCATCTTCTACAGATTTTCCCAAAGGGAATCGTGGCTTTACCAGATACTCACATATATACTTAGAGCATACGTTCTGGAGAATGGCATTCCACGCCACATTCCCCTTCTCTCTTTCATGTTCACATCTTTCCGAATCTCTTCCTAACTTTTCTCAATGATCACTCCTATCTTATGTTTTCTGCAGTCGGCACCGCTCATTTTGCTGATTGTTTTTAGTCAAGTCACTTGTCTTTCCGCCGGTCTTCTGGGAGATGTCGCCGAAGGTCCTGGGCGGCTCGCTGACACGTCCAACCAAATCAAGGACACCCCTCGTGATCTCGCGATGGATTCAACTCATCACGCTTGCCTTGAACCATCAAGCTCCAGTGAGCTAGTTCATGGCCTTACTCATCAGATCCATCGTTCCCCCCCGTCATCCACAACAACTCCTGGTGCGTGTCCGCTTCTTAATTATCAAGTCCATCACTTTTCATATTCGGAAATTAACAAAAAATCATTCAGGTCCCCCACGAGCTTTTCAAAAATTCATTGATGCAGATCAGCCTGCGGGCGAATTGCTTCCAAACGTTGAAGCCCAACAGCAGAGTGAGTCCAAAAAGATACGTGAAGATTCTTTGTAAGTTCTATCTGACCAATGTAGGGAATTCACATAATGCAAAACGGGCAAACATCAACGTTCGACAGACCAACGTACGTCTTTTTTTATTCCACCACATGCCACCAGATCAGCTGAACTAAACCCATGCAATACATTAACTCATGGCCAATACAGTTCAACGCATGCCGTGGCATATGTTCTTGGACAAATGTGCATCCTCGGACCATCTCGAACAAATCACCTTTGTTCAAGAAGCCTTTGAAAAGCTGTTGAATCTAAATTACATAACATATGCTACGGGGAGACATTGGCTGGAGACGTTTGAAAAAATTTGTCAAAGACAAGAAGACTTTCCGAGCCGGTTACGCATGGTCACTCTAGTGAGCTTTGGCTATCGTGACTTCATGTCGAAGCTTTCTTCACCAGCTATGGCCCCCAAAGGGGATATCGCCCAACTTCATGAATTGCTGTCAACGTTGCAAAGCGAACGAGAGGCATATCACCGAACGCAATTCCAATCAGCCTACACCCCTAGAGGCATGGGACCGCAGCTAGAAATCCAGTTCCAAAAAGTGGATTGGGCTCAGGGTCAGTTATCGTTCCCTCTGATATCTTCTTCAAGAGAAAGAGTTGCTTGTCTGGTTGATCTCGTCTTGTGACTCTTTGGGGACTGCAGAGGCGCTTCTACCGTCCACAGGTTTAGGTAATTCGGGTGAGCCACAGATACCAGAGGTTGACTGTTAATGTAGTTGGTGCACACTGAAATCTAAGTTGCCCAAATCCTAACTCCTACATTCGAGCAGCTGATGTAAAATCGTTTCAGCGGATGGTCCAAGGCAGCTCAGCTATAAAGGATTATTTCAAGAGGGCACGCAGCAAATTTTCATGGTCTATGGTCCTGGCGCGTGAGGCCAAATTTATAGAAAGATTAGGTCGGGCGGCGAACAAAGCCAACGGCAAAACTAACTCACAAGTTAAAACGGCATCAATCATCCTGCTTTGGCACCTCAAAACCAAAGGCCGAGATGCATTTGAGGGATTTTTCGAAGATTTTGCGTTCACCAAAAAGGCGCAAAAGCTAGCTACAAAACAAGTCCAACTTCTACTTCACCCAACAAAACAACCCTCGTTGTGTCGTAATGATCTGGCACTTCTGCACGCTCTTGAGGCCCCCGATATTGGAAATGAGTGTCGTAATGATCTGGCACTTCTGCACGCTCTCGAGGCCCCCGATATTGGAAATGAGAAACCCCGACTATAATCTTGATCACACCCGCAGTTTTCTCCAACTATTCATTCACTAATTCTAAGTCACAGTCACCATCACATTCACTTACAATTCACCATTTTTTGTAGCAAGCTTTGGCTGTTTTCTACTAAAATCCATCATAATTTTATGGGTGCAAATGAGATATCCATAACGCACAGACAATCTCTTTTGGTTTCCAACCAATTTTGCCAGAGCCACAAATCCTGCTGATGACAACAAGAGGAAAGAAAGTAATCCTAAGAAAAGAAATAGATTCAGCGAGACAAAAAAGTTGTGAGATCAACAGATGAAGTAGTGCGCAAAAATAGCGACGTCGAAACAAAGATTAGAAGACAGAACGCTATGGAATTTTGACTTTGAAACAATGAGAATTTAGATGAAAAAAATAAATTACAAGAATGAATGCACCTTTTATTTTTTTTCCCCTGCCCGCCAGCGAGGTCCAATTGGCCATCCAGAAAAACCAGCCAAACAACTGCTCCTACAATAAACCAGAAAACAAATCATAGCATTAGATGAGGAAGGTGTCCCTAATTTTTTCTTCTCTCTGGTGAAACAAAACAAGATGCTGAATGTGTTGATTTTTAAAAGATGATTTTTCTGGTCAGCTTGATCAACTGCCAAACTGTTTCAAATTGACAACTGGGTGAACAAGAAGTTTCCACCCCACCGGGCCTTCCCCCGTCAACCTTCTGCTCTCACTCTGTTCTGCCATCAGAATTCCTCGTAGATGACAAAATTAGTGTCACCTGTCCTTCGACCAATTCAGTTTCATAACAGACAAAAAATATTTCAGGCCGCACAGGGGCTGCTGCAAAGAAAAGAAATGGCTCTGAATCTCAAAATATTGCAAAATTCAATGTCAAATACATATTCTTCATTGCATCTCAGAAGGAAGATTTGAGATTTACCCAAACCCCCTAAACAAGCAAAGGTGGCCCTGATTCCAATTGAATCAGGTACACAAATTGCAATCCAGATCCAGGGAAAGTTGAAGTTCTTTGGGCCCATCACAACATCAATTTCAAAGCGTTTAAGGCTGCTTCAATTGATTCCATTTTGTTTGCCAACAAAGCCAATCTCTTGAACCATGTGAAGCTTCTCAAAGAGTCTGGATCACTCACCTGGGAAATTAAAATTTCTCACGGTAGTGAAGTTTTGGCTAAAAACAAGGCTACACTTGATGGCTCCAGGACATTTGTGAATTTTGTTGAAGAATGTGGGTTAGCGGCCAACAAAGGCTGAAAATGTAGATTTGCACTGATCCAAAAGGATCCCAAGATGGTTGTGCAGGTGAGTAATCATTTGGAACAATTAGAATTATTTCTTTACTTGCTTGGAGCTGATGGCCTTGTTCTCTCTCAGAAAGAAAAATTGTTTATAAAGGGCTTGAAGAAACAGCATGGGGTCTCTGAGAGCTTTAATTCTCTGGCATCAGCTGGGGCACAAGAAAATGTGTCCTTTATCCAGAAACTCTTTTCAGAATATCAAATATGTGTCTGCTGACATTCTTCTTTTTAATTTTCAATTACAATGTGTGATGCCTTTGTTTTTTTTCTTTCTATTATTAAATTATGATGCTGTCCATTACTAACTGTAATGCTTTTCTCTTATCCATTTTTGTTTGAAAATGCCCTGTCCATCCATTTTTGTTCAACAATGCCCTTTGTCTTATTCCATATTTTTCTCATTATGAACATATGCTTATATTATGTCTTCTCTCACCCACATGTTGACATTTATTTATTTTTCTATTCAGCTAGTTTTTTTGCCAGCTGAATTAAAGCATCAAGTCTGAGCCCCAAATTCCTTTGCTCAATCTTGCTCCTTGATCCAATCAGGTCCCTCAAGATTGTCTCCCTGTCTCAAGCATAAATATCTGAAGTTGAAATCCTAACACATCTGTTCAATCCTGACCATTGATAAACTTCAAAAATATCATTGTTCTTCCTTGACTCACCTGTCACAGATTCCTAGTTTCACTTGTCTCCTTTTTCCCTTCTGTCTATTGACCTTTAAAGGAATTTGGTTTGATTGCTAAAAAACTAAAAACCAGAACTAAAAAAAGAAGAAGACAATTAGGATGGAGGTCATGAGAAAAGAGAAGAGAAGAGGAAAAAGTAATCTGGAAGCATACCGCAGGACAACAAGAGATAGGGAGGAGATGAGGAATAGTCAATGAGGGAGAGGAGGAAACAGCTGAGATTCAGACTATTGAGAGGGTAGATGAGAGGAAGAGTTGATGAGTTAGTGATTTCGTCAACAAACAAGAAAGAAGAAAAGAATGAGAAGAAATAGAGGCGAAACAAACTGTGAAAGGATGGGGTGTTCGAATTCGACACAGTATAGGAAAGGGTAGGAAAGGGAATATCGCTCTGACTAAGAGAAGAAAAAAAGAAGGGAGAGAAGGGGAGAAGGGAGATGATCAGGACTTGTTGTCGAGCCGGATTGATTGTCGGTGAGTTACATTACTATTGTAGTCCAGAAGTGTCTTGAGGAGTCTTGACGTTGTTGATTCTTGATGATCTTCGTTGTCGAGAGTCTTGAAGAGAGGAGGGATCGATTGGAGTGGTTTGCTTTTGTAATTCAACTTAACCCCCCCGCGGCATACAGAGCACTGAGGAGGGGCACAAGTACGTGGCGGAGCGCGCTGAGAAAGTGATTATTCAACAACCTTATTCTTTTATCTTGACTCAATCCCCTTTTTCCCTCTCTAATCAATTCACTCTTCTTCATCATCAAATACATCAACCTCATCCCTCTATCATCACACACTCAATTATCAACTCAAACTCATAACTTCTATCCCCCATTCCTAAAACCTATCCTCTCATCATTTCTCATCTTCCCTTTCTCTCTCCAATGTTTCTCTTATATTCTTTTCCCTTATTATCTCTACTTTGCTCAATACTCTCAAGTCACCATTTCTGCCCAGTGAGATCTTCATAATCAAATTACACAATCAACTATCTGCTGACTCTTTTTCTTAGTCCTCAACCTTTGTTCAAATAATCATCTTGTCCTGCTTGCCCTGTTTTCATTTCTCTTCATGACTGCTACTGTTAGTTCTATTTCTCTCTTTAATTTATTTCTCATTTCTTCTATTATCTCAAATCATCTAACTTGTTTTACAGTGTGTTGGCTCTTAGTTTAAACAGAAATAAAACAGAATTCTTTTATAAACCATGCCAGCACCTGACTGGCTTGCATGAAGCCCCAGTTTACATCAACCCAAGCAACCCAAATGAGTAAATAGAGCTCACAGTTGACCAATTGGTATTGTGGGAAAATGTGATGGGAAATTTTCCCTCTATCCTTGCAAGGGGGAATACTGATGAATCCCATTTTCAACAGAAAGAAAACAATCAAATAACCATCTGAATGCCCCTGGGTTTGAACATGAAACTGTGAAGTAACCACCATGTCCATTGAAATACAACCCTCAATTGACCTCAGAACATGGAAATACCTCCACAACTTCTACCTCCACTTGTTATTTGCACATGCATGTCAACCCCAGTAGTGGGGGTGGCATAGTATATATACCTTACAATCCCAGTCTCAGATTTGCAATGGGAGGGCCCTTTGTAGGCAACCTGGCTGGTATGTACCATCCTCTGATTCCAGCAATTGGAAATCCTGAAGGATTTTCAATCAAATCCTCTTAAATATCACCCTTTGGCTCACTAGGAACCTCCCTTACAAATATGTCTCAATCAAGCCCACCAATTTGTTCAAAACTTGAACTAAGCACCAACAAAAAAGCTCTTCCGTAATCACCACCATCTGATGACAACACTCTCTTGGAAAATTATCTCCAATACATACACATTGACTTAGGAAGCCCTGAGATTTTGAAGGCCTTCAAAAATCTTGGAATCACTCATTACTTGGCCCCAGGAAAATTTTGAATATAAATAGTGTTGTATTTCTAGAATTTGAGGGCTCATCATATATTATCACCAGAGTTCCTTTTTACCATTCTTTCCAGAAAAATACATGCAAAGAACAACTCTCTCCAATCTTATCCTCTTCACCATGTTCAGAAAAGGGTAAAGGTAGTATATAAACATGCAGAGCTGTGGAAGACATCACCAGGAACGCAAAAGCAAGTGGAACAGTCCACCTGCTGAGCAAAGCTGTTTTAGGGGTCCCAGTGAGTCATCTACAAACCTTGAGTTATCCCGCAGAGGAAACCAAAGATCCCAGTAACCAACTGGAAAAAGGACACTGTCATGCAACCAACCCAACATACAAAAGGGGATTCAGTTGGCCAAAGAACAAGAGGAAGAGGAGATGAAGCCTCAAAGATAAGTTCAAAGAAGTATTGAAGATAAGTTTGAGTTGGAATATTTGAAGGACAAATTCAAAGATGAAGATGGGTAACCTTAGAGGGATCACATAGTACTCAGCCAGGATGATGGCAAGCTGAATATTTTGGGCATACATATTGGCGTGTGGGTTGGCCGCCATCAAGCACGCCAATCCTGATTGGTGTGTTTCAAAGGCACACCAAGGCGTGGGAAAAATGCTGGTGTGCCTTGAAAAATCCTAAGGGCCAGTGGTGTGCCCGCCAAGCCCGCCAAAAAGGGCTGGCAGGGGCGTAAAAACATGCCATAAAGGGTTGGCGTGGGTGTGCGCCAGGGGGATGTGTGTATTAAGCCCCATTAATTTGCCCATTTCCCCCCCTGTTGGCTATAAAAGGAGCTGCATTTGGCGTCAAAATTTACAATCATTTCCTTATTTATCCCCAGACACAATTCAAATATACTTTTCCAGTCCTGCATTTCTTTTCCATCTTTTCTCTTTCCAATGTTTGGATATGCATTTTTTTCATTGCTTTGGGAAATATGATTACTGCCTGGAAAAATTTCACTTGAATAAGACATCTTTCTCATGTTGAAATTTCCCAGAACAGTAATCAGACTACCCATCAGAAAAAGAGAAGAGATGCTTGAAGCAGTGTGGTGATCCATTCCACATCATTACTATATTTTTAAAAGATTATTTATCACTTATAAAACTCATTCACTTACAAATATAAGAAGACCAAGTCAACTACTTTGAGATGACTTGGTCTTCTTAGGACAAATTGTGTAACTTCAAAGCAAGAATAAACTTCAAAGAGAAACTCAAAATTGGCTTCAAAGAAGAAGACCCACCAACCCAAACTCTTGACCTCAACCCAACCACCCCAAACCAAAATTCCTCAAGAGATCTAAAGTGTCCTTAATACAGATGGATTCCTCAAGACAGATGAAAAGGAAGGACTCTGTATTTATTGTGGTGGGTGTAAAACTCACATAACTGTCACAGACTCTGAACTTGAGTTCAAGATCAGGTCTAAATCTCACACAAGAGGACTCACCTTATGTGAGACAAACTTCAACTTCCTCAACCCACCTCAACAACCAACTCATCACCTCAATACCTCAACCACATCAATCTTTCATTATCCTCACTAAATCAATCTACACTCAATCAACCACACTTCTCATTTCTCATTGTTACCATTCTCTTGCTTTTTTCCTCTTTCTCTGTTCTTGTCAATTGCCGTTCTGTTCCTACTGTGTGGTGAGATTTGTTCTTCTTAATTCTCAACTCAATCAACTTACTTATCAATTCATTCTCAGTCCTCAAAAGGTCTAGTCCGCTCTATCCTTTCTCTTCATGGCTCATACTTATAAGCTCCTGACTCTTATAGTGTTGGTTTCTCATCTTTCATCTCTTTTTCTCATATTTTGTCCCAAATTCCTAATTGTTCTATTCTTTAGCTTCCTGGCTTCAGTTTTGTAATAAATCACAGGTTCTAAATCTTTTAAAGGCCACTAAATATGAAACTGGACAATCACCTTTCCAGAAACTTTATGGTTGCAATCCAATGTTTGACTCAATTCAACTTTCCTCTTTGAATCCAGCTTCTGACTATTTTTCAAACCTCAAGCTTCTGCAAGAGAAAATTTTGGTCAACCTCAAAGCAGCCATTCAAGAATACAAGATTCAGGCCAACAAACTTTGAATTGTATCACCACCTTAAAATATTGGCAAAAAAGTATGGCTCATTGCTTTCAACATTTGAACAACCCAACCCACCAAGAAAATTTCAGAACAAAAACTTGGCCCTTTCACCATCAAATCAGTTGTCTCAAAGAGCTCTGATTGACTCACCCTTCCTTCAAAGTGGAGCCCTATCCACCCAGTTTTTCATGTATCACTCCTGGGAAAGCACAGGAAACACAGTAAGGGTAGGAACTTCCCAGTGAATTCAAGATTACCCAAAAGGGGGGCAAAATTACAAAAGGGACTCCACTCAGGAGAGGCTTAAACTTAAAAAATTCTTAATCTGAATGTTTTATTACTGAAGAGCTGACACACTGAGAGAAGCAGATTAGAAGTGAGAAGACAAGAGTAGACAACTTTAAATAATAAGAAAGAAGTGAAAGACCAACATTAGGCTGAGGAGTTGATAGATGAGACAATCTATGGAAAGGTGTTTGAAGAGAACAGAAAAGGAGAAGATGTAGGACTGGATTGGGAGTTAGTTGAATGACAAAGAATGATTGATGAGTGAAGAAAATATCACCAGGCAGAACAATATAGAGATTGTATTGAATGGGGAGAGAAGGAAGTGAAGACAAAGACAAAGGGAAAAGAAAGAGAAGAGAAGAAGAAGGGAAGAATGGAAGAAGTGATTGAGATGGGGAAGTGTTTTAGAGTATTGAGGAGATTGAGTCTTGATTGAGTATGAGGATTGATTGATAGTGAGTTGAGTGTAAGAAGGGGATAGAGAAGTGATGAGAAAAGATTGAAGAACTGAGATGAAGAGATAAGCTGAAATAGAGGAGGTAGAACTTGGAAACTTGTGACAGTTGTGTGATTTTTACAAAATTGAGTGGTAATGTCTCCCTTTGTATTCTGGGATTGTGTTTCTTTTGGGAAGATTTTCTTCTTTCAACTTCACATATAAAAAGCAGCCCACCTCTGGGGAAGCCATGATTAGCATGAACAGCTCACCACCTTAGCTTCAGGGTTCTGTCTTCAAAGTGGAGATTGGGTGTACCAAGGCATTCAATTTCTAACTGTTCTGGAGGAATTGAAATTGTCAGCCTCTGTGATTCCAAGAACTGGATTCTTCTAGATACACAGGGTGCAAGGTAAAAACAGCTGCAGGTGATGCAGTGAAAATTGGGTAAAAAAGATGAAAAGATATAAAACCTTTAAAGTTTTTATTAACAGAGGGGCCTGAGTTACAGGGGTATTTACTGTGACCTCTAAAGTGATGAGTACCTGAGTGAAAAGGGGGTATTTTGGGTACCTGGAATTCTATTCCTTTGAACAAGGAATAGAGGAAATAGACTTACTGGTTCTATTTCCAATCAGGGATTCTTCAGGGAGTTGTAAATGGTCCAGAAGCGCTCAAACAGATAAGTAACAGGTGGTTGATGAGTGCTGAAACAGTTGAAAACAGGTTGTTGATGAAATTCAGGTATAAAACAAGCAGAAACTATACTATGTAACAGGCTATAAGACTGGTTGATAAGATTGGTAAAAGCTGGTATATGCAAATGAAGATGGGGATATCATTTCGTGGGAAGGAAGGGCTGTTTGAATATTCATTCTGGTCCCTTGGGGGAGAAGCAGAAGCTCTGTTTTTCCCAGTCCAGTCTTCTACTAAGCCCTAGTTACCTGTACAACTGGTTTGGTTACGGTAGGGCTTAGTTACATGGTTCAAAAGGCCCAAAGTGGTTTAATATTCCCAGTAAGGTGAATAATTTCGTTTCTTCCTTCCTTTTGGACCATTAGTCTCTTTACAACCAACCAATTGGGCTATCATGGCCTTAGTAGGAAAAGTATGGCCGCGGCGTTGGTTGTGGCTTTTATTACAGGTGCCAGGTACATGTAACTATGGAAATGATGATGTAAGCCTTATCTATGCATAATACTCAAGCTCTATTAACCTTAATTAAATCTTCTACTAGCATACTTTTAAGGTTTATGTAGATCTGTAAGTGATATAAAACCTTGAAGGCCTGTGAAGGGATTTGAAGGAGTGATAATTACGGGGTACTCTTGCTGAGATACCCTGGGTTGATTTACATGCAGATTCAGAATATGAAATAATATTCCAAGTTTTCTTTATACTTTATAAGGTATATGTAGATTCTGTGTTACATGTTTTGTTTTAATAGTTTCTTTTGAAACAAAAGACGTAAGGTGTGGATTCTTTTGAAACTAAGAATACAAGTTGTATATTGATATAATTTGCTATACTCAGGATGTCTCTGAATTATTAGCAGTCTGACAGAATTATATTGCCATACTGTATGCTATAGCTATCTCAATATATGATTCTCATGCCAGAAATTTGAAATAAGCTTCAACTCTTTCCTTTGTTCAAGGAAGTGCTTTGGGAAGACTTGACTGGTGGATTTTTTGGTTGCTTTCTTCAATGCACCATGTATTACTGTAGGGGCTCATTGAAATTTGTAATCCTTGTGGTTTTGAATTGATGTCTTGTCTGGTAGATGCTGATGTGCAATACAATATCTATCAAATTAAATCAAATTGGTGAATTTGAGGGTTGTCACACTGCCAGCATAGTTACCTAGGTTGAGTTCATCCCAGTTAAACTAGGATGAAAACAACCAATTTAAAGTAGGTTGGCCTCAACCAATGAAATATAAAACCAAGGGGGGTCCCTTGGATATATATTTCATCAGTTGATTTCAACCAAGTTTAAATTGGTTGAGTGCATCCCAGTTTAACTGGGATGACTTCATCCTAGGCAATTATGCTGGCAGTGTCACTGCCAACAGCCTTGCATAATTGGCATTCAGACAGAGTTGATAATTCACTGCATAAGGAGATGTGAACCACAAGGAAAATTGTGGGATTTTGAATTTTCAGTGTTTTCTGAACATGTTTGATGATGGGAAACACTGCAAAATACAGGTTGGACAAGGTAAAGACTTTCCCATTCCTCACAATGAATCAGGTGGAAGCAAACCTTGCAAGAGCACTGTGTTGGTGAGGCCGGGTTAAAAGTTAAGAGCACAAACATGCCATTTCTGTAACATTATGGCTCCATCAGACTTGCAACTAGAACCTCCATGGAAGCTGATGAGGCTAGAACCAGATGCAAGAAAAGGTAAGCCCTCCTTCAGTCTAGATTAAACCCTAACCCAGGATATACCAGATGAAACTGATCCAGTGTATTGGTTGACTTGAGTAGACTTAGGTAAACAAGAACTGACCATGACAAGCATGCTTGCCAAAAAAACTGGCCCAAGAGCCTTGAACTCACTCTTAGAGGGAATCTTGACTAGCATAACAAATGGTAAGCTAGAAGAGCTCTAAGAGCACCCACAGTCATCTTGATAAAGTGGTTTGGTAAGCCAACTTTATCAAGACAATGCCCCACTCATGCACTCTATAGCGCACAATAAAAAACAAATCTCTAGGATTCTTGATAGATGTCCCTAATCTTGATAAGCTAACTTGTGAGCCTTCACAAGTCACTTTTTAGTGAGCCCTCCCTCCCAACACCCCCAACTTCAACTGTTCCCCAGATCCCTCCCCTGAGTTATTGACTTGAGTTGCAGAGGACCACTGTGAATCCGGCTCAGCAACCCAGCAAAAGGGCCAAGCTAGCAAGCCGCAAGTGGGCTAGAAACTGTTGACAAAATAACTTTCAAGCTTCCTAAGTGCTCCACAGTTTTCAAAAAGTTATTGAAACAACTGTGGATGCTCTCAGAATTAGTAGGCCCAAGCAGGAAATAACATGAATTAATTGCCATGCAGACACAGAAGCCATTGACCCATACAGAACCATTAAACTCAAACTAATCCATTAGCAGACAAAACTAACGCAAGTTAATATTGGTCCCTAGCCAACCAGATTAATAACCATCAACATTCTGATCTGACTATGTTTAACACAAAGAAACAATATCAACTTCAGTAGCTGTCAACTGCTAAATCAGTCAACTTATCTCGCAACAAGAACCAAGTAAGAACATGCTTTTTTAATGCAACACAAGGAGTAAAAGCTAATTGTCTTTTATCAGTCCCCGATTCATTTCTCTTGATCTATACATCACCATTCCCTTTCTCGTCATCAATCCCATCCGCACGAAACAATCTCAATCAGCTGGAATGTTACTAAACAGAACAGAAACTATCAGACAAAGCTACATAGTTCTCGGACTGTTACTAGGTAATGATACTAGTCAACAACTTGCTTGTATTTCTTCTTTATCATCTTATTCAGAACATGAGCTAATAAAGAAATGCCATACTGGTTATTTACACCTCTAATTTCTCGTTTCTAACAAGTTTCAACAGACATCCATGAGGACAGCAGAAATGAGAGAATCACTTCCAGTTAATACATAGCTTTTGCGAGCAAGAGAAATGAAATGTCTTTCGTGATGAAAATCAAGGGTAAGAAGTGGAGGATCCTCCAGTCTGGGTCGAGGAAGAGGAAGAGGAGAATTGATTTGCGAATCTAGCGGTCTGCGAGAGTCCTAGTTGACCGAAGACCTGACCAGATTGGTCGGGTAAGAGTGATTGAACTGCAACACCGCTGTGGGAAAAGCTGTTGAGGTTTTGGCTGAACAGTCCATCCAATTGTGTAACGGCTGATGGGAGAGTTGGGATTGAGTTCGATTAGAACAGCTGATTGCTAAACCTCATCGATTAGTCGAACAGGAGATGTTGTTAAGCTTACGCGAGAGGACCTGGGGGGCAGCTGACCCGTACATTTGATTGACGGTTTGAGCTAGTGAACTCATCTCCTTGTAGGTGCTGCTAGCACTGTGGCTCCAAGAGCTCTGCGTGAGTTAACAACAGCCCCTGGTCAGTATTCAACAAGGTCTTTCATTGGCCAAAAAGCACTGACTGCTGTTCCACGGTCAAAACAAGTACTGCACTGTTGGGACGCTCGGAAAGTTTGACTAGCCGAGCTGGTCATCTTTTCAATTCGCTGCCGAGCCTCGGTTTGGGAGAGACCGTTGTTGATGCTTTGGCGGATGTCACTTACCTCCCGGGATAAACTCTCGAACTGGGAGCTTACCACTTCGGTGGACACTTCACGACCAACCAATTTCTCACTGCAGTAATGAAAAAGTGAATTTAGCTGTTGGTGAAAAGTTTCCAGGGTATGTCACCCTTGAACGCACTTCATCGGCTGGGCTGCAACCAAGGAGATAGCTACAAACGAAATATGCGTGTCAGTGGAAGGCAATCACTACTGGCTAAACGAACCCGCTGAGGCAATGAACTAACCGAGGAACAAGCTAGCGATGAGGTTAAAGGCGACCATTTCGGGTGAGAAGTGACCTGAAGCTGAAGGATGAGTGGTGTAGGTAGTTGGACCAGTTAGATGGATGTGGGTCACTTGGTGACTTGGGTGTGCGGGAGAGCCGGGATGGCCAGGAAATGGCTGGCTTTATAGCTGAAGGGGTCCCCTGAAGCTCTTGCATACAATGTGATACTGAGACAAATGACCAATGCCCGATAACTCTTGCGATCATACCAACCCAGCTAATAGTCACATCGCATTAGATGTTCCTGTATAATCTCTCAAACCATTGACTATCATTTTTAACACTGCATGAGATTTAAAAAGAGAAGTTGAAGCAGGAAGGAGCGCAGCCATGTTCAATTTATGTGTCATACTTCCCAGGGTGATTACTATACCACTGGAGATGAACCTGCATTTGTATTACACGGTTCAACCAAGAGAGTGGAAGCTAACATTGAGCCGCACCACAGCCTGAATCGGTTGCCGACGCCGCGTTACCAAACACATGTCTTTGGAAAATGGCTGCAAGTAGAAAAGTGATGATGAGTCCAGAGGTCAAACGTTGGAACCCCCCCCCCCCCCCCCAAAAAAAAAAAATAGCGTCTGACCACGTGGTTAGGGAGTGCTTGGTGTAGTGACTTGTGGCTGTAATCGGTGGTCCTCTAGTCATTGGTGTGTCCCGGAGGAGACAGAGATAGTCTCCTCCGGCTGGCTGAGCCGGGGCCGAGTCATACCATGTGACCTGGTTCCTGTTAGCCGCAAGATACTGAATTAGATGGGACAAGGTGTTCCAGTGTGATTCATTTGGATTGGAGCTTACACAAGCAAGTTTGTTGACGGTGTGGTTGAGATCTGGTCTTGTACCCAGTGCTAGAATATTTAAAGATCCAATGAATGATTGATAGAGAGTAGCCAAAACAGGGTCACCCCAGTTCATGACCAAAGTTTCATCCACTAGAGGTTGTACGTCAGAACAATTTGATCCTGTAAAGGTTGCGGAATTTCATTATGGTCTGGTCAATAAGTAGATGCTGACTGAGATATATAGTGTCATCAGAGTAGTCAATTTTGAGTCCCACGAGTTTCTCAGGTCTTGTACCCTATTTAACCCATAGACTAGAATTGAGATTTTCCCTTAGCTTCCTCAAAGCATTTGTGTTGTTGCCAAAGACAATGCTGTCATTGACATGGATCCAAATGATGATTTTTGATTTTTCCTTCCTATACTGATAGTGTTGAAATTTCAAAGATGTTTAAATGGGATTGTTTTTGAGTTACCCTTTTTACCCGATGCCTTGGGCATCAGAACCTGACGCTTTGGGCACCAGTCTCCTCTCACCTTAAAGTCTGAAGACTCACCAAATTCAATACTCAAGATCCATCGACTTCAAGACTCTTGGCTTTTCTCAACTTCTTATTTGTCTCTCTCTAAATCAAGATCAATTTATTATCTTCAAGAATCTATCTAGAAATAATCAACAACAAAGAAGGATCTAGCGTAAAGTAATTTTATATTCAGATACAACTTTACAAGCTTAGAACTCACTCCTCATTCTTTGTCATCATCAGCTTGCTCTCAAGGCAAATAGAATATCATTGCCTTCTCAAGCTAATTCAAATCATCCTAGTGTTGTCCTGTTGGTTGTCTCTTTCACTGTTTTAATACCATCTTCTCCATTGTTATTTGCTTGATGACTTTGCTGAACTTCTTTATTCCTCTCTTCTTTTATATATTTAGAATCTACTCTTCCTATTTTATTATCTCCCTTCATAACTAGTCCATAAAAAATCTATTGTCTCAGTGGTACAAATTCTTTTCTTTCTCATTCATTTCTCTCTCTTGTCTTTGATCACTATTTTTCTTTTTTCCTAACTTTTTCTTTCTTTTGTTTTCTTTTGTAAAAAGTGTCTGGTTTTAGTTCATAATAAATAACAAAAGAATTCAAATAGATAGAGACATTATTCAACTTTGTTGCATTCAAAACCCCAGCCGTGTAGAAGCCCCTTGAAATGTTTCCACCAGCATTGACTGGCTTGTCTTGTACCATAGAGTGCTTTTTTTAGTTTCAGAAACTTCCCGGCTAGATGCGGGAACAGTTCAACAGGTGGGTCCACATAAACTTCTTCCTCAATAGGACTGTGCACAAAGGCACCGTTATTATCAAATGAGTTGATTATCTACTTGTTCCTGACTGCCAGAGTGAGGAGCATTTGGAGGGTTGTGAGGGAAGCGGTTGGAGAAAATGTGGATCAAACATCAATTCCAAGGCGCTGTTTAAAACCCCATATGACAAACTGGGATTTGAACTTGTCAACGGAGCCATCTGCCTTCCGTTTGATGTCAAAGACAAATCTGGTGCTGATAAAATTATAAGTGATGAAGGGGGAGAAGATTGTTGAAAAGACTCAAGGGATACTCAGAATGGGGACTGGTTAAACTGAGGAGAACTGATGGTTTTTTTATTGCTTGTACTAGGCTTATCTCAAGCAGCCAATTCTGCTGCAATAGTTTTGATTTTTGACTCAGATAACAACAAATCAGGACTTCAAGATTTCTATGTTTATTGTTGATAAAAACTCCAGAAAGAATACCTCAATGCCAGAGGCACCACTACACAATTCCATCCTTGATATGACCTTTCAATCATTCAAGAACTTTCTCAATAATCTTTCCTCCAGATTTTTCAAATGTTGTTCCCATTTTTCCTCAATCTTCTTCAACTGATTGAGTCAATTCCAATATTTCACAACTCCTCTCAGAATCCTCAAAAATACCCATCAGTCCAACTTTATATTGCAATCCCCCCCGGTCGAGGAGGTTGTACAACCTCCTTGACTGGAGGGAATCCCTCCGGTCGAGGAGGTTGTACAACCTCCTCGACCGGGAGGGATTGCCTCCCGGTTGAGGAGGCTGTATTCCTCAACCAGAGCTGATGTCATGGGTACATTCATGTGTACGCATGACATCAGTATGTATATAGGCAGGGGCGTGCCCCTACCTATATACATGGAATTGGCGTGCAAGCCGCACGCTGATTCTATGTATATAGGCAGGGGCACGCCCCTGCCTATACACATAGAAAGGGCGTGCGGTTTGCACGCCCTTTTCTGAAAGAGGCGTGCGAACCGCACGCCCTGTTCTGAACAGGGTGTGCGACCACACGCCTGAAGTGTCGCACGCCAATAAAAAAAAGGTGTGCGGGCAGCACACCTTTTTTTTTATTGGCGTGCGTTGGGCGTGGGCGTGCCCGGGGGGGCGTGCATTTATCAATGCCCCAGGATATTCAACCACAGAGGAATTAAAAATCCCTCAAATCAATTATACATCTGATAAAAAGATAAATTGTGCTGGATGAAACATTTTTATTAAGTATATGCTCAGTTGCTTTGATTTTCATATGACACATTTAGAGCTGTTCATTTGGATCATAAACCTCTCATTTGATCCATTTGAAACCATGATTGCTGTGAAATTCAAGCACACTAGCTCTTTGGGCCAAGAAATTTAGCTCATGTATTTCATTTCCTCTATCACAAGTCATCTGCTCTACATTACTCTTTGGAGTTTACTGTTCAGAAGCAATTTCCAGTTTCAGCCTTCTCTATCAACAGATACACAAACTTCAAAGATTGGATATTAAAACCACCCCATAAGTGCCTTGCTTAAATACTCCCATCATCCTCCAGAAAAACCACCAATTGTCAAACTTGAATTACGTCTTATTTAGGATACTAAATTGGATACCATATCCCATATATATCAAGCAAGAGATTGGGTTCAATTTCTTAAGGAAGCTGTTTTATCATTTGAAGTCATGGTTAATATTATGAGCCAGCTGAGCTTGGAGGCCATGATTTGACATAGAGGATATTGTTTGTCCATTGTAACTATTTCCACCAAATTGATGAATCATGGAATTTAATCTCTCAATTTTGCATGGAACAGAGAAGCCGCTATTAAGCAGTCCCTGATTCCTTAGTAATTTGAATACCCATAGAATGCACTTGGATAGAGGTACTTCAGTCATATTTTGGAAAATTCATGACAATTTACTGAAATTTCCAGCTTCAAATTCCATCAGAATCCATGATTAGAAAACCAAACACATTTACAGGCTGAAATTGACCAATTTTAACCATTGAAGAACTAAATATGCAGGTCCTGGGATGATTAGTTGAATTCCACTCAAATTTAAGCTCTTTTTTCATGGAATTTTCAGGATAAATATAGAATTGCTCCTATTAGCTATGATCCATTCACAATAACCATGTGTTTAATTTATTATCCAGGATTTGGAGTTTTTTGGAATAACTGTTACTAAAATCAAGCTGCATCAGTTTTGACCTGACAGTTGTGAATTGCTTCATTTTATCTTCATTCTTCCCCTCACCATCTTTAATACTTGTTGCTTGTTTCCTTATCATTCTGTTTAATCCCTGAAATATTTCAAGCAGTGATCATTTGACATTTGGTCTTCATGCATACACATTTTTTTATAATTTTTTCAGCGTGAAGGAAATATTTACACTTGGTTCATGTGCTTGAAATTAGCGTCTTTTTACAGCTGAATTCACGTGATTCAATTTTGCTATTGTCATTTGGCCTGTGAGTGATGAATTTTTAAAAAAACTCTGGAATTCCTATCCCTGAATGTTACATTGATCAGAGTTAGTGAAATTTGAGGCTACAAGAAACCCCGAATTCGGGATTGAAATTTCTAGATCCACTTGCCTCATTTGAAGTATCTATTGTTTGATATTTCTTTGGACATAAGATATTATCATGAAACATACCTTACAAAAAAAAGTATCTTATGAAATTTCTTTCATGAGAAATTATTATTCCTTTATAGTATAATTAGGTTTGAATAAATCCAAATCAAATTGTTATTACACCCTGTGAAATTCATTATAATTTTTTTTAATTCAAATTTAGGCTAAGTTGTTAGCAAATCTCAACCCAGAATCACAAGTGATAATTGACTAGAATTTATTATTTTCCATGTTTCCTCTTGGATTTTAAGTTTAGAATCAGCAGGTATGATACATTTTTCTCATATCTTTTTTAGTTAACAATTTCACATTCTTATCAATCTATATTTGGAATAAAACCAATCAGTATTAGAAATTTAAAAGAAGAAATATAATAGGGGTTCAAATATTCCCCAATCTGCTTTTAAAACCAGGCAATTATCCAATTTTATTTTGTTATCTAGTGGGTTTTGATAGGGTGTAGTGAAATTACTAGCATGTTTTGTAAATGGTGGATTTTTTTGGAACAAGTCAATTACAGAATGGTGGATTTGGACATATTTGATACCCCCTATTCAACCATATTTCATATGCCTTGAATCCTGAGTCAGTTTAAGGTTCCTTTCGAAAGCATCTTGAAATTAGAACATGTAGTTAAATTTTGAATAAATATATTTTATCAATAGTCCTTTCATATTGGGGATTCACAGAGATGGTCAGAATAAGTTGGTATCTACTCTCTATTTTATTTTTCCTAGTAGCTGAATCAATACTGCTCTCCACCCCAAATTTATGTACATAATTAAATACTTATTTTTCACTCTTCAAAATATTTTTGTGGGTTGTGTTTCCTACATGGAATTTGTTTTCCTGGGTGAGACTGCCTGAATTTTATTATTGTCAGTGGATATACAAAAATTTCCCAGTTGAGAATATCAGATATCATATCTGATTTACATGATACCCAAAGCATAATAAAAAGATAATAAATATAACAAGCCCACATTTACTCATCAATAAATCCAAATTCCATGAGGACTGTTTTTATTGTTGAATAAAATTCATGCTCATGAAAGATCACAATAATTCCTGGAAGGTGTAAGTGATTGGTAATACCATCATGTCAAAATTACATGTTCAGGATTAACCCAGATATACCAATTTGAATTCACTGATCCTCATCAAAAATAATTCAAACTCTATAAATGAGGACTGTTTTCATTGCTGACTGAAACCTACCCTCATGAATGATAATAATAATTTCTGGATGGTGTAAGTAATATAATTATGTCAAAATTCCACATCATCAAGATTCTCCCAGATATATTAACTGATAATCATCGAGATAATTCAAAATCTATATTAAGAAATCTGCACATATTCCAAGGGTTCTAGAAAAGTGATAATAGAACAGCAATCAAAAAGAAGAGCAGGGTATGGATCTTCATAAATCAGGGTTAAAATGTGAGTATATTTGGAATAAAAACAAATTGCCTGATAAAGGAGAATATATATGTATATTATAATTGAAATTCTTACTTGGAAGTGTTACAAATAACCTGAATCACATAGTATGTTATTAGGATGCATTTTGAATTCATTTATCTGTAAGAGATGTTTTGTGTTTAATTTTTTGATCCATTCATATAATGGATAAAGATGAAGTGTTTCATCTGGAATTGTTATTTCATGAAGTAAATCAGGGATTTACTTACCATTTGAAAAATTATTAATTAAATATATGGAAATCCTTCAACTTTGGAGCAGTCATGTGAAAACAAGATACCTCATCAATACATTCTGTTGAAGTGGAGGATACAGTCTAGATACAGTGTTGATATGTTGAGGATGGGTAAGAGATAAGCAAAGGCACCTCCATAGAGGTGCCAACTTTTTTTCCTGGTGATCTATATATTTATGTTTATACTTATTTATTTATTACATATATATATATATATATATATATATATATATATATATATATATATATATATATATATATATATATTTTAAAAAATCTTGATCATTATAGTTTCTAATATTTTTGAATCGGTTGTTCTTGATAATAAATGCTGCAATAGCTTCAAAAGTCAAAGTATTATTGAGTAAGTCTTTGATCAAATTCGGATTAATGTTGACTCTTTGTTGATATTAATGTTGATTTAAATTTTTTCCTTTGCTTTCGGTATTTCTTGCATTCAATAAGAAAATGTTTGACGGTTTTTGGAGATTGACAAAATTCACAGTTTGGTGATTCAATTTTTCCGATCCGAACAGAAATTTGTTAAGAGGGGAATGGCCTGATTGAAGTTGATAAAATATCAAACTTGATCCCCTTTCGAGCCAATTTAGTGCTTCAAATACTTTATATGGTATTTGTCAAATTTAAACTTAGATCTGATTAACTGTTGAATATTCAATAGTGATCTTGATTGATGGTCAAGATTGAACAACAAATTGCCTCTAGTTGCATCTTTTGCAAGTTGATCGACCTTTTCATTTTCTAAAATACCTACATGAGCTGGACAATAACAAAGGGAAATTGAAAATTTAAGATTTGAAATCAAAAAGGTAAGTTTATCAAAAATTTGAATAAAAACTGGTTGATTAGACTTCGGACGAGGCGGATTAGCAATAACTTGTAGAGTAGCCTGGCTGTCCGAATAAATATTAATTTTATTAGTAAAAGGTAAGTTGTTCAATTCAAAATTATTCTTGATGATATCGAGGCTTATATTGATTGCTTGAACTTCTGCCTCAAATGCTGACGCTTTATCTGCATCATTAATCCTGCAGGAAAAATAAAAGGAGTCATTAAGAAGTGCCGCTGAAGCAGTTCCTTGTTCTGATCTGTAAATAGTAATATCTCATTTTTGTTCTTTTTTTCCAAAATTTGATCAGTAACAACATCTTTTAACCTTTTTTTACCGATATTTAGGTTATAAACTGGAATTTTGAAGTTAATCCATGGCAAAATGTTATGATGTCTAATCGTTTTGATTGAATCAAGGTTGTATTCTTGAATAAGCTGCTTATCGAGGACATTGTGAGTGGATGATAAATGGTTTCGAGGTAAAACATTAATTTCATTCTGTATAAGTTCGTTTAATCGGGTGGTCCATTGGAGCTGTGAGTTTTTTACCTAAATATAAATGATTTTTTCTTTTTAAAATGTCATAAAAAGGGATTAGCGGTGATTCTCTTTCGAGAAATTTTCCTGGTGTGGTTTTAAACATTCCAAGGATAATTCTGTTAGCTTGATTATTTAATTTATTAATAATGTTTTTTACTGATGCTTCATTTCTTTTAGATGCCCATATAGGACTTCCATAAAGAATTCTGGATCAAAGAACACTGATTATCAAATTTCGAGATTGTTGTAATCCCAACCCAAAGGAACATCTTGAAATTCTACTGAGTTGAGTAACTGTATTATTTCCGCCTTTTTGATTTGTTCCAGGTGATATTTGAAAGAAAGGCAAGAATCCAGAATAACACCTAAATGTTTAACTGTTTCGGTTCGTTCCATGATTACTTCTCCAAGTCAAAATGGTAGATCTGCTAGAGTATTGTGAGTAAAAATCATAAAATTTGCTTTCTTTTTATCAAAGAAAGCATTGTTCTTTTTTCCCCAATCTAACGATCTTCTTCCATCATTTTCTAGAGTAGCCACACATCTTTCGAGCTGTTTATCTGCTACAAAATGTGTAACATCATCAATAAACCCCAGGGACATTTTGTCCTGATCCAACTCGAGCGAGGAATTGATAAGTAAGTCAGAATTATAAATAATATAAAGAATAGGTGAAAGTGGTGAAAATCCTTGGGGAAGACCACATTTTATTCTGAAAGAAGGTGATAGGTAATCATCCATACAAAGCACAGTTGTTTGATTGGTAAGAAAGGAAAGAATTATTGCTGCTAAATAAGAAGGAATGTTATACTTTGTAAGGGTATCAATTAGCCGTTCTTTGATAACTGAAGGATACACTGATTTTACGTCCAAAAAAAGTGCTGAGACAATCTTTTTTTCCCTCCATTTTCTTCGGATCCAGGAAGATAAAAATAAGTTAGCATCATCAGTACACCGATTAGCTCTTCCACCAAAATGTCCTTGCGCAATGATATTATTATTTTCAGCCCAGAAAGTAATATGTTGTGTAAGTAAACTTTCAAATATTTTTCCTAAACTCGATAATAGCGCTGTTGGTCAATACAATCCCGGAAGCGCATATGATTCCTTATCAGTTTTACAAATACTGACTGTGATTGCCTGTTTCCATTCTTTAGGAAAATATCACATACAAAGACATGTCGAAAATAACCTAACTAGTAAGGGATTAACTATATTTTTACACCAAATCAAAATTTCATTAGCAATATCATCATGCCCGCAAGCCTTCTTTTTTGGAAGTCTAGTAAGAATATTATCAACCTCGTCAGTCGAGATATTAGTAAAACAGAACGGATTAGCAAAATCAGTTGGAATGATATCATTAATATCACAATTTATTGGCACTTCCGATGTTCCTTTGAAAAGAAGGTTAGCCTGCTCTTCTTTATCCAAAGTAAGTTCATTATTTTCATTTATCAGCGGAACTAAATTTCCATTACTACTTGGTTTAGTAAATTTATAGGCCTTGAACAGTTGATGGTCTTTGCTTTCTGCTAAAAATTTCCTCCAGTGATTTCGTTTAAGTTCGAAAACCTTATCCTTGAAAATCTTCTGCCAATAATGATAGCAATCACAAGCTTGAACCAAATGAGCGACCAACATCCATTTGCGAGCTTGATTTCTATCTTTGATGATTGGTGAAAGGATATCGTTGTTCCACCAAGCCTTGAATTTGACTTTGTTGACTTGAACTGGCTTCTTCTGCCTATTGATTGAGTTCTGAAAAGCAATGGTTAGTTTTTTAACAAATTAATCAATACTACTATTATTAACTAATGGGAAATCTTCTAGTAATTTGACATTTACAGATACATCATCACAAAGTTTTTTATTATCTATTTTTTTAAGGCCAACTGATAATCATTTAAGTGGTATGATATGAATATTATACTTGAGTTTGAGAATAATAGCCTGATGATCAGAACCAAAATTAATGGAGGTGGTGGTACACATCTCTACTAGTTTAGTAGCATTAAAATTACCCCAAGTAAGAATGATCACCGTTGGACTGGTTCTTTCCATTTAGAAAGGTAGGATTTCCTTTTTCTGAAATAATTTTGAATCCATTCCGTCCACATGTTTTAGTTATTTCTTTGGCTTGCTGATGTGTATGGTTATAATTTGAAGGGTTCCATAAGCAATGATGAAGATTTGAATCCATGAAAATAAATGATGGAATTTGTTAGTCATTGTGTTGATTTAGCCACGTGGTGAGTTGATCAATTCCTTCAAAAGTTTTAGGTGGATTGTATAAATTGATAAGTCGTATTTTACTAATTTTTTCCAGATTAATTGTAAGATTGACAGCCAAGAGAATTCAAGAACCATCTTTGAGTTGATGGATGTTGGCTGAAGAATTTTTTTTATCAAAAAAGAAACAGACTTGATGTTTATTGTTGTAATCGGATGGTGAATCATTTGAATCCAGAACACACGACCAATTTTTGTAGAATGGTAATTTGAGCGTATGAGGATTAATCCATGGTTCTTGAAGGATCAAAATCGAGAAGCTTGAGTTTGAATTGAGCGCATTTGTGGTAACATCGAAAGAGTTGTGACAGTTTAGTTGCAGAATCTTGAAGGATAGTAAAGATGAATCTGATGATGAAGAATCCGACGGTATTGGGTTAAGATTGGGGACAGACTGAAAATGTGGATACAACTGGTTTTGACTCATTATTGGTTACCATATTTCTGACAAAAATTCTTTGTTTTAAGGGGACACTTAAGACTCAAGGGGGAGTGATAAAACCAAATATTATCATCATCAAAATCAGATGAAGAATTATTCTTTTTTTCGTACTGAATACATTTAACACATTTTTCACTACCAATATTAGATTGAAAATCTTTTGAGTTATGGGAATCACCACAATGTTGACATAAAGGTGTGTTTTTACATAATTGAGCAGTATGACCTATTTCTAAACATTGAAAACATTGTAACAGGGATTTTTTGTAATGGGCTCCATTTAATGGTAACTAATTAAAAAATAGACTTCCTTTTTCAATCTTGCAAGCAAGATCTTTATCAAAAAAGTTGACTATTATAGAGCCATGAGATTTATTATTAGCTTGTGGATTACCAAGCCAACAAGCACTCTGAATATGCTCAGGATGTATATTATTTTCTCTGCATAACTCCGCAAGTGTAGATTTGTTGGACGGGGTAGAAGAAATTGGAACCGAGTGAAGGATAACTGGAAATGTTGAGGCAGGGGTAATAAGAGTTGGATCACACAAATGTGTCCATTCATGTTTATGTTCAAGCAGCCAATTTGCTGCAAACCTAGTTTGAGTAAAGAATTTAAAATCACCCAAAGGTAATCTAGCTACTCCTTTAATTTTAATGGAGGAACCATCCAATGTTGTAGCTTTAATATCCTTAAGAACATCGTTAACTTTATTTATTATCTCTTGATGAGACATTTGAAAAAAAAGGACGCGAATCTGGGATAGACTTGCGAATGATAAACTTAAATTCATTTAATACCCTATTTGAGGGAGGAGGACGCATAGTCCCCGAATGAGACATCACTATTGGAATATTCTTTTTTATTTTTGGAGCCCATCAAGGCCCATTTTTAGGTTCTTGATGAACCACTGAGTTGATGGACTTCTCCATAGAGTCTAATCTCTGTGTTATCTTTTCTGCCATGGATAAAGTTTGAACACTAGCAATCTTCTCGATCGCTCAGAGTGGAGACAAGGTTTTAACCTTATCAGCGTTTATGAAAATACTTCCATCTGAGTTTGGATGCGCAAATATTTCAGTAATTGCTGTTAAAAACCCTGATTCAGGTTTCCTGGGGTGATGACGAGATTCAGAGAGAGGAGGGTTATTGGAGTAATCCAACTGAGTTGGGGTTTGCGAATGGTCAACAGCTGGTAGGTCAAGAGACGAACCCGAGGATACAATATCCTCCATCTTACGGTTCCTGACCATCCTTCTTGGTCACCTCGTGAACCTTTAAGGTTTCTTGGAGGCATATCCGTAGCTCCACGAGCCGAATAAGGTAAAAATCTTGTGTTTTTTTGGGGGGGATTAGAAAACTCAATCTTGAAAGTTTCGGATTTTTAAGAAGGGGATGATGGGTAAGGATAAGAATTAAGAAAAGCAATATCGATGAATGGAAAGGTAAAGAGGAGAATACTTTTTTGATGATTATTTTGATTTTTTCTTTTAGGATTTTAGGATTGGGATGATTTTGAAGGTAGTTGATTTTTTGTTGGTTGAAGTTGAGTTTTTCGGTGTTAGATCTACAGTGTATTGTTGGTATGGGTACCTGTCGCCTACCTTTTGTAGCCCGGCTACATTTCGTCTATTGACATCTTAATAGTATAGAGGGTGAGAAGCGGTAACGATAGGTAGATTGCAGAAGTGCTCTCTCTCCCCGGCTTGGCCCGGGATGAAGAGCTGTCTACGTACTGCGGCGAGTCAGTGAGATGCATGTGACAGGTATGTCACAACAAATAGCTGGATGCTTCTTTGTCATAGCTTGGTCTTGACACAACTCTACCACACAGAATCGGCTTCCAAAACGAGGAACCACACTCAAATGCTCAACTCGACCTCACACCCCACGCTAGCAGAAATTCAAAAAGTTCGTGAACAAGGCGGTAAGTAGAAGTTTTTAAGCATCGATGTATTCATTCTTGCTCAGCTTTGATTGAGAACACATCCAACTAATACCGCAATCATGTCTTTATGTGTAGATGTGGTAACCAAGAAAATCGAACAATTAGCCGCCATATATGCTCCTATCCGCAACCCAAACTATCTCCAAGCAGATGGACCGACAGCGTCTCTCCCCCTCGACCAAACTGGGGTCAGGAAAGGCTTATTCCTCCAACTACAATCAAGCCTCTTACCTCAGTTACGAAATCACGCTATAACCCTTTTAGAGTCAACCAAACCATCTGACTTATCCAAGGAACCAAGTGCACAATTTCAAATCATCCTGGAGGTCCAATCAGGACTCGAGCATGTCTTGGATCAAATCTCTTTCGCCCGCAATATCATCCGTTTTACACCATCCATCCCATTCCCATCTGAAGGGAAAAACGACCAGCACTTGAAAGAACTAAAATCATTCAGGTTATGGGGCCTGAAAAAATGCCTTCATACCATTCTTACAGATACAATACAGGACGTTTGTTTTGGTTTATCTGACCTCATCCAACAACTGGGGCTCTCAACCAAAAAGTTCTCGGGCAAGATCGATCTAGTTCTTGCCAGAAAAAATATGGTTTCCCGTGTAGTTACTCTAGTTGAGCGTATTGATGGGGCCATGGATTGGCTAATGCGATCTGAATATGATCTCGCTCTAGACGCTTGGGAAAAGCACAAGTGTGGTTGCAAACAACCACTGGAAGAACTATTGATTCTAAGCAAACCCACGCCACCTCAAAGAAAATATCGGAGCCGGCTCGAGCGCGGACCTCTTAGTAAACCAGCTATCGAACTGGTCAAATTGGCTATACCCGTCGCAAAGCTTGCAAGGATTTTTTTCATCAAATTGTCCGGACGGGAAATGAACCGGAAACGACTACCACAATTTGCAACACTATGCTCCCATCAACTATATCTAATCGTAAACACAGCAAGAAACGTCGGGTTGCAACTTGACCTTATGCTGTACATCTTAAAGCGAGCCAATAGGTACGAGCCAGAAGATACCAACGAGAGGCTCACAGGGGCAGTCACAGACCTCAAAAACGATATTGAAACTTCATCGCGACTGATCCTCCTCTACTTCGTTCCAAACATCCCGGACACCGACGGCTATCCCGTTCAGACTTACTTCAAAAACTGGCTTACCACTTGGAGCACACTATTCACTCTATCCGTCAACAATCTATTGGATGCTAGCGCAACTTTTTCAGCTCCTGACTCTTAGTTTTTTGCTTGCAAAAAGATTCAGCCAACCAAAAGAAAACTATTAACACTCGATACCCCAAAATTCTTTCCCTCTTATGTTTTCTGTTTGCTGAAACGGCAAAAAAACCCTCCCTTCATGTATTCTTAAATTACGAAAATTTGTTTGTGCTTGAGAATTCAAGCGGTACAACTCGACTTGAGCACATGTGCAAGACAGTCGCCCAGTATACCTCTAGGCTTTTTGGCTGCCACAACCAGTGTGCACCGAATCACCAGCTTCTCAAAAGATTGTTCATAGAACGAATAAAGGTCGGCGGTCCCCCGCCTCCCTTTCTCTCGTGTATGGGTCTGATCATTCCCTCCTGTTTCCAGGTATTCAGTATTCAGAATTGAAAAGTGCTAATTCAGACGGGGTTTTTTAACTGTGGGAATTGCCAAGATCTTTGCGCAGGGCTGAAATCAATTATTTTGTTTGAAACGTGGGCTTGGGAGTCAACAACACATTCACCAAGAATGGTATTTAGACTTGATAAGGTTACAAGGAGGGAGTTTTGGTACAAGAAACAATAGTTTGCTCTGATAAATGTCAATCAGCACTGGTCAAACTATTCAAAATTGGTGAAATCTAAAGATTCAGGATATACTTTGACCACTCAAGAACCAAAAAAAAAAAAAAAGAAGGATGACGAGGTGAGATGAGATGCATCCAAAGAAGACAGCAGTTGGATTGTTTTGATTGGTTACACTATTTTATGGATTCTTAGCTGATGTTTTTTTTGGTTCCCAAACAGATACTCCATTTTGGTCACTCTTGTTTGTGAAATAAACAAAAAGTTCATATCATACCTTGCAGGCTACCCAGGATCCTTTCACAATTGTTATGTATTCTCCAATATGAAGCTTGCTCAAAATCCAGAGCAGTTCTTTGATCAACACCAATTCCTCCTGGCCTACTCCGCTTATTCAAGTGATCAACATACCATTCCAGCCTACCAAGGTTCTGATTTGCTTATACCTGAGAATGTGGGTTTAAATTACCATCTAGCCCAATCTAGAATATTAATTGAACATGCCATTGGTATTCTAAAGGGTTGATTTGCCAGTTTGTGAGAAATTTGATCACAAATCAAGAACCCTCATGAGATGAAGTCAACAGTCAAGTGGATCATCACCTGAATTGTTCTGCATAATCTTCTAGCCGGCCTCAAGGATCAGGGACATGAACTTGATGATGAGGAGGAATGAGAAGCAGCCCCCCCCCCCCCTTGTTGGGAAACATTTAATCTAGTAATGATGGATTACGTGGACTTTTACACCTCATTACATTTTCACTCTTCAACTAAGGTTAATAATTCAACATTGAATTTCAGAACAATACACTTCCAGATTTCTGACGCTTGCATTTTATTTTGGGTCCTCACAGTGCCAATCTTTCTTTTTTTCTCTGCTTCATTACAGGTATTTTTTCTCTTCTCATCTTGAATGCCAATCAAATCAATAACCTTTTTACACATATTGGTGCCTTTTTGGAAATTAGTGTTGGATCAAGATACATTTGAGCATGATTTTTTCTTGCATAAGTAAGTGCACACATCTCTACAGATGGTTGGTTTTATCAAAAGTGATTTTTGAGCACAATATTATCATTAATTCATAATAATGAGTGATTATGATTATGAACCCTGACCTTTGTTTACAAACTGATTTTTTTTTTGGGAAAGAGTCCCTGAAACCATCATTTTTCTATCCCTGGCAACAAACACCCACCATTTCAACTGAACAATTGCTTCTTCCACCAGCTAAATATGTATCAATGTTGCAATTGTGTAATATTTATTGAACCCTGTCAAGGTATCTTTTCCTCTGATGTTTCAGGTCCTGTTTGGTTTTATCTGTTGACTTGTCCCCCCTTTTCATTTGTTAAAACAGCATCAGGAGCACCACCAATTTTTGGCTTTATGACTGACAAAATAAAAGGTAAGCCACTTGACCCATCAACCCACCTTTTTGGTGCTCAGATCATTTTCTGACAAGCATGATTTTAATTGCTCCCTTCATGGAACTCATTCCTGTTGTTTTTGTCCAGGATTGATTGGTGACCAAAAATTGATCCACTTTGTGTCTCTTTTGGGCCTTGAACAACCAACCAGGCCCTCAACAGCCCCTACCACCTCTCAAGGTAAGTAGTGGCTGTCATTTTTTTTTTCTTTCAAATTTTCATTATTGGTCTGATGCTTCAGTGGAATACCCACCTGCTGGACTCCTTGAGTCTTTGATATTCCAGAAAGAATTGCTGCCCAAATAGATCAAACTTCACTCTGGGCGCTGTGGTGTGCTAAATGTGTTCAAGTATCAAAAGTACATAAAAGCATAGTTTTATAGTTTTATATCAAGAAGGAGCAATATTATTAGTTGTTTTATGAAAAATTTGGATTCTACAGGTGATTTAACCAATAGTCAATCTCTGAAACCACTGGGCCAGCTGCACTCAGACAAAATCTATTCAGAATAAATCATTTTGTTAAGTATAAGTACACAGTAGGAGCTTAATGTATAGTCACATGTAGAGTCACATGTAGAGTCACACATATAGTCACATGTATAGACACATGATTCATCACATGCTTTTTCTAGGACTTACCAGCTAAAATGCCTCATATTTTACTATATAAAGGGGAGGTTGTTCCCTCTCAGAAAGAAAATAATTCCAGTTTTGGAACAGTAATTCTATTCATAATTGCACAAAGCCAAAACACACATAGCATCCATTAGTGATCTCAATCAAGTTTGTCCATTGAGACTACCTTTCATACCTCAGAGAAGAATAACAGATAAAAGAAGTAGTGTTGCCCCTTTGTTGTGCTCTTAAAGCAAAGTCTTATCATCACATTTTCTCTATTAGCTGAAGGTTAAGAAAGAAGGCAAGAAAATTTGAATTGTTCACATTGATTCATCATCCATCCCAGAACAAAAATATCTTTGCTTTGCTGAAAAAAATCTGATCTAATTCTGATAAGGGATTGCTACTTATAGTTTTCTCTATCAAAAGTTTATGCCACAATAATAAATAAATTTTGTTGTAAGAATTCTGTGTAGTATAATAGAAGTTCAGGTCTTGCAAACCACCTGTAACAGTAGTATTACTTAGTTGGAATATTGTATTGTTATTTTCCCCTCACAGAACTGCCATCTGTCCCAAAGGAGTTCTCACAGCGCTTTTATGTACTCCTAAGGCTCTCAGTAAGCTCAAATATATCAACAGCTGTATTTGTCATGGCTACGGTTATACTGAAAGGAGTGTGTTTAATTTGTGTAATGTCTTCCAATGGTCCCATCAATGTCCCAGTGGGAGGATGTGCCTCTAGCAGAACTCAAGCCGGATTGATGGTATCTCAAGTATGTGGCAAGAGCCCCTGCCACCTCCCAAGGTAAGTATAGGCTCTCATGATAATTTTCTAATTAATTAATTTGGAATTAATAACTGGAACCTGGCAAAATTTCTTTGGTTCTGGATCCTCAGGAGGTGTGATTGCCTCAACAAAATTCACTCTCCATTGCAAAACGTCACCAAGAGACCATGGCTCACAACATGCGCTTGGTTGAACCAACAGGAAACTTTGGCCTCTCAAACCAATTGACCGCAAGACCCCTTGCCTATTCCCTCCCCAATCCAATCTGATGTGCTAGTGAATGGTAAAAGATCTTGTAAGAACTGTAACATAAATTGGGGATGTGCTATTCCTCTTGATCCAGAACAGTCACAGCACTTTAGTGAGGAGGAAGGAGGGGGGAAATATTTGGCCTCTGAACCCAACCAAACTCAAGACCCGCCCCACATCCAATCCCCAATCCAAGCTGATGTGCCAGTGACTGGTAAAAGATCAATTGGTGATGCGCTCTTCCTCTTGATCAAGAACAGTCACAACACATTAGTGAGGAGCAAGGAGGGGATGAATCTTGCCACCAGGAGCCGCTGTCACCCTCCTTTTTGCCCTAAAATTTAGATTCAGATAGCACTTTCTCAGAAAATGCCTCTACCAACAATGAAAGTAGTGACAACAATTCAGAAACATCAAATTTATCCTCCAAGAAAGTCAAAATCAGCCATGCACAATGCCCACCTACATGCAAGCAACACTCCAATCCCAATTCCCATGTAAGTCTTGTGTAATTTGGAAAATCTATTGCCAATGTGGTCACTATCAAGATCAAAATATACATGGCAGCAATGGGGTCAATGAAGCAGAAGGTTCTTGTTTGACTGTGCAATCACAACTTAGTAATTGAAAACTACAACACAAAAAGTACAAAGCCGCCACTCAAATTATTTGCTGTCAAAGGGCCAATGTACGTTTTGCTGGCCAGTCCTATATTCCAGTCCACATCTCAAATCCCAATCCAAATGCCAACATCCAATTTTTAAACAAGTCCTTTATCTGCTGGGCCAATGGAGCTCATAAGAAGGTCATTACTGTGGTGAAGTTCTGATCCTTCTCAACCATGGATGCAGACCTCAAAGCACAATACCAAAGTCTCATCCAGCAGGCCAAATTTCAAAATTCCAACAAATCCAACGGACCAGCATACTCAGGTGAAATTGACAGTCTAGGATGGCAAAACGGTTACAAGGCGCAATCCCAAATTGGTATCAGGAATTTCTTCCAAAGTTGCTACAGATCAACTTGGTTATGAAGGGGGGATGATAAATCCACTCCCTTTGGTGCACGCCCACGCTCAATGCACGCCCATAAAAAAAAGGGCTTGCAGCCTGCACACCCTTTTTTTGAATGGGGACGGTAAAAAATACCGGGATCCAAAAAAACAGTTGGATTGTTTGCTTTGGTTCCACTGTGTTACAGATTCTTTAATAATTTGTTGTTTTGTTTCCAAACAGATACTCCATTTCAGTCAGTATTTTTTTTGAAATAAACAAGAGGTTCATATCCTAACTTGCAGGCTACCCAGAATCCTGTCAAGATTTTATTTATTTTCCAATGTGAAGCTTTCTCAAAATCCAGAACAATTCTTTGATCAAAACCAATTCCTCCTGGATGGCTCTGTGTACACAAGTGATCAAAACATCATTCCAGCCTACAAAGGTTCTGAATTGTGTATACCTGAGAATGTTGATTCCAATAACCATCTAGCCCAATCAAGAGTACACATTGAACATCCCATTGGAATTCTAATGGGTCAATTTGCCATTTTGCAAGAAATTAAATCACAAATCAAGAAGACTTGGAAGATGAAGGCAACAGTCAAGTGGATCATCACCTGCATCATTCTGAATAATCTTCTAGCAGATCTCAAGTATCAGTGGCTTGAAATTTATGATGAAGAGGAACCAGAAGCAGCCCTGCTGCTGTTGGAAAACATTGACACCAGTAATGATAGATTACATGGGCTATTATGCCCCATAACGCTTGCACACTTCAACTAAGTTGAATAATTCAACATTGACTTGCAGAAAAATACACTGCCAGATTTCTGACTCTTGCATTTGATTTTGGGACTTCACAGGGCCAATTCATCTTAATTGATTGGCTTCATCGTAGATATTTCTTCTCTTCTATTCTTAAATGCCAATCAAATCAATAAATTTTTTTACCCACATTAGTGCCTTTTTGGCAATTAGTGTTGGACCAAAATATGTTTGAGCATGATTTTTTCTTGCATAAGTAAGTGCAAAAATCTCTGGGTGTTGATACATGCATGCCCACACCAGGGGCACACCAATTCCAAAAGGTGTGATTTTAAGCCCCCGCCAGCCCTTTTTTGCTATTTTGGCAGGTATGCCAGTGGCAATTGGCATGTGTCAAGGCACACCCAATGCCCATCCATTGGCCTGCCTGCGCAAGAAGCCAATCAGGATTGGTGTGCCTGTGAAGCATGCCAATCCCAATTGGTATGCTTGACGGCAGCCCACCCACATGCCAACATGTATGCAGGGGGTCCAGCACACCCTGGTTATGGACCAAGGGAGACTTACAGTCTCCCATAGGCTATACCCATAGCCTACAGGAAATTGGTTGGTGTGCCTGATGGCACACCAAAGGATGAAATCAGCAATGTCCAAGTTGGACATTGCTGCTGATGTCAGCAGGCCAGCGGATTTGATTTTGGCTGACCTGCCAACCCAGCCCCCCAAATCCTACCACCAACCACGATCTTACCTTCCCAGCACCCCAAACCCCCCAAACCCAACCCAAACCCCTCAAATGACCCCCACAATCCAGCCTGCCACCCTGTCACCCCCCGTCTCTTATGTGACACGGGGTCAAATATCAGACAGGTGTAAGGATACTGTATACAGTATTACAACCTGTATCTAGGGTCACACTATAGTCTGTAAGACCAGTTGAAAGAAGCTTCTCTATGCTGAAAGCGGAGAAGCTGGCACCCTTGTGGTTAACTAGGGAACACGGCTATGTATAGCTCAGTGCAATTGCCTCAACTACTCCCTGAGAGTGGGAGAGGACTTCTGGTCACTTGAATAAATATTCTAGTGACTAGGAAAGAAGATAAGGGATAAAGAGAAAAGGTTGATTTGGATTATAATAAACCCCACTCACTGATAATTAGTAAGGTAGATGGGTTTGTATGGTAATAATCTGGGGGAAATTCCCTTTAGAAGGAAATCTCATCCCCTTTGAATATTAAACAATATGTTAACCCCAATGTAATGACTCAAAGAGTTTGTATTACATGGGGTAAATTTAAGAAAATAGTCTCCTTGTAGGAGATATAATTAAAGTGTAATATTTTAGGGTAAATTCATGGAGAGTTATTAATATCTCCTGCAATTAGAATTTCTTATAATATTTAATAATAGTTAGTTTATTAAAATGATAAATATTAGATAAAATAAATATGTAAAATTATGAATCAAATGGGAATTGAACTTATGAATTTATTATAATTCACTGAGTTCATTCATTCATTTATTTTTAAGTACAAGTCCTTAACAATTGGTTTATTTGATTTGTATTATTTTGTGGAAATGTGGGCTTATTGTCTCAATGTCTGACACCCCCCGCCGTGTCCAGATTCCACCCACCTCACCCAACCACGCCCAAAATTTCGCAGGGCTCTCAGATAAGACCACCAGGCCCTGCCCAAAGGGCCCACAATAAAGCCCCAAAAGGCCCCTATGTCCCCAAGGGGCCCATAATAAACAGCAATTGGGCCAACTGGGCCAAGGCCCAAGCCCCAAAGGCCACAAAAAGTTTGGCCCTAAGCCCCAAATGGGCTAATGGACCCAGCCCAAGCCCCCAAAAGGGCTAAAGGACCCAGCCCAAGCCCCAAAAGGGCCAAATGCCCCAGCTTGCCACCACGAAGGCCATCAACAGCCTAGCCACAAGCACCAAAAGGAAACAAGGACCCATTGTCCAGCTGCAGAGGACCTAAAGGGCCCACCCATTAGTCCCCAAGGCCATCAATAGCCTGGCACTAAGCCCCCACAGGTCTACAAATCCCCGCCATAAGCTAAAAAGAGGCCAAAGGGCCCGGCCAGTAGCCCTAAAGGCCAACATTTTCCTAGGCCTCCTGTTACAAAGGGTCTTAAACACCCAAAAATTACCCAGATGATCATTCTCAGACCCCACAATACTCTACCTTGGTTCCAGCCCCTTTTCCTTCTTTTTTGCTCCCATTTCCACTCCTAAAAACCCCCAATAGATCCACCAAATTCACCATAATGATGGGCTAACACTTTACATCTTGTTCATCAGGCTTTGATTTCTAGGAGACATGGTCTGAGCTGGCCCGGCTTCTGGCATTGAAGGAAGATGAAAGGTTGATCCTCATAAAACTTTTAGCAAAGATAAAGGAGGACTACAAGCAGTCAGAAGATCAGGACAATCAGGTGGAAAGGATGTCTGCAGCAGCCAATACCTTGCTCCAGCAACATACACCATCCAACCCATCCCCTGCTGCAGCTAGTCCCTTACAATCACAACACCCCACTCACCCAATTGATAATCCCCCAATACCCAGATATCCTCAGTCAGATAGAACAAACTAACAATCCCAATCCTACTACCTACCTCCACACCACAACTCCCACATTCAAAAAAAAGGTCAACCTTTGGCCATATCCTAATGATGGCTTCTTCTATGGTGAAATAGACAATACCACCATGCTCCCCTCAGCTCAAACACACTGCCCCAGCTTGGCCAACTCTCTCGCCACATCCAACTCTATTCCCAACAACAGTGGTGCTTCAAACTCCACAATCCCAAACCATCAATATGCACCAGTAAACCAACCAAAACCTTCCAACTCCAGTAGCTACAACAGATCATACTTGATACCTGCTGGTGATTGGTTCTTGGCAAATATTCTCAGTAGCAAAACCAAACTTTCTTGCAGACCGCAACAACCAACCAGACCAGGTCATCCAGAACAGCTCTGAAGACCCCAACTCTGAGGGAGAACCCAATGATACCAAAGAATATGCCAAATAATTGGCCTCTTCAGTCAGACAGCAAGTGCCTGGCAAACCCAGCACATCTAGCCATCAACCACCTGCCCCTACCCATCCCACATTTTTGGACTCCCATGTCAAAAAAACAACAAGCTACCACTATGACACTTGCATCATTGAAGATCCAACCTCAAAGAAGTCCAGTATAGATAACACACATGGTGCTCTCATCCCTCAACAGGGACCTTTTTCCTCCCACACCCCTGCCCCTGGTTCCTCTTGGTACGACTGGCCCCAACTTCCCCATATTCACGCCACATCCCACTTCACACAAAAAAATCACCACTTCACCACTGAGGATCTGCAATATGGCCTGAAAATAATCTGTAATCCAACAAATTTGGCTCCATTAAACTCCAATAGGCCTAAAAGAAGCCATCATGGAGAAGTTATCCCTCCTGCCCCTAGGCCTGCACGGGACATAACCTGTCAACTGATTATTTATGGCTCCCACCTCTTAATAACTTTCATACCTCTCCACCTTTCCAGCTGTGAAGCTGTTTGTACCTGAGCCTCTTCTTCCACCTTCAGTGGCCAATGACTTGAAAATCAACCTGAATGGTGGGATTGTTTGGTCCATTGATTCAGCACATCAAATGCTGAAAAATATAGCTTTCATCCTTAGCCATCTCCCCTGCATGATCTCTGGCCATCCGCCAATGCTGCCTGTGTTCAAGGAGAAAGTTTGGAAGGACATTCAGACCACTCTCAAGGTTTTTAAATCAGCTAAATATACACTACATTCCCATTTTTTCCATGGATGCACCTGCTGACATTCTGCTTTCACTCATAGAGGCAACAGTGGGATCACTACGCTAACATTAGCTGTAGTGTAGCGTAATTTTAGCTTTTTTAGCTACACTAACACAAAGTTACTGTTAGATGAAGATTTTTTCAGCTAACACTAAAACATTTTCATCAAAAAAAATAGCGTGTAGCGTTGTGTTAGCAACATCAGGAAAAATAGCAGGTAGTTTAGCGTTAGCAACATCAAGGAAAAAAAGTTAATGCTACACAAATTGCCTGTTAGCTGATTTTTAGCAGTGTTAGCTGGAACAAACGCTATGCCAACTGTTAGCTTAGCACTCTTTTCAGCTACACTAACTGTCAGCGTAGCACTCTTTTCAGCTACACTAACTGTTAGCATAGCGCTCATTCCAGCTACCCTAACTGTTAGCCTAGCAACCTTTCACAAACTGTTAGTATAGCGCTACAGTAACTGTTATTTTTGTGCTATACTTGCGGGAGCATAGAATAATTTTCTTGTATCAAGGCTGTGATTCTTGTAAATTAATATTTTGATGAATCCTGTTGGATCATTTATTTTCCCCCTTTACTTGCTTCCTTTGAGTTAAATAAGCATTTCTTCTCATTCTCTGATGGGCATTCTGATTACTGTTCTGGGCAATTTCCATATGATTAAAATGTGTTGTTCAATTGAAATTTGTACAGGAAGTAATCATATTTCCCAAAGCAATGAAAGAAATGCATATCCAAACATTGGAAAGAGAAAATATGGAAAAGAAATAAACCATTTGTTTTTGAAAAAAAAAATAGAAAAAAAAAAAAACAGAAACAGAAATAAGCTGTTTTGATTGCTGTAGTTAAGCAAGTACATTATTTAAAACATAATTTTGATTTCTTTACTTGCGCACGTAGATATTTTTGATTGGTTTACTTGTGCAAGTGCGGGATCCAAACCTGCCAAAAAGGGCTGTTGGGGGCATAAAAACAAGCCTTTTGGGGTTGGTGTGCTCCTGGTGTGGGTGTGCCTTTATCAAGCCCCTCTAAAAAGTCCTAGTACCAATGCCCATTCTTTGAACAGTACAAGCAAGTGGACACACATTTTACCGTAAGCTCACTGGATTGACCTTTCCCTCAAAAATGACTTGCCCAATCCAACAAACACCTTGTATGGTTGAACTTGTGCCTTTCCAGGGTAGTAGGCCTGTGTTGAGGTTTGGCATACTTCTGGAATGGTTTCCCCTGAAAGTCCTGTATCTGATCTAGAACCATTGCATTTGGATCAATGCCTGAGGTTTTTGGGCAATGCTTGCTGGTTGCAAGCTGGATTACGTTCATCACTTCTTTCAAGTCTGGTTATTTCATGGAATCAAGGGCTTGAGTAAAACTAAAATAAAAGGTCCCAGTGTTGATAACGGTTGGAGGTTTGTATGTACTTTGCAGGAAAATACCTAGGGCCTCATCAAGGGTCATTTTTAGCTGGCCAAGGTCAGATCAAAGTTGACTACACTTTGACAGAGTTCCTTTTTGTTTCTCTTGTTTATAACTTTCAGACCAATCTCTAATTCTTTCTTTTTCTGTTGCTAATTAGATGACATGCACCATTCAAACCAATGCTCTTGTGAAAACCAGGGATGACAAATGTGTCAAGCAGACAAGACGGCGTTTAAGATGTAAGGAATCTGTATTGAGGCACATGGCCAACTGGCTGCCTTAACGTCCTGCTGCAGACAGACTTGATTGATGATAGATTTAAACCTAACCTATATGTATATAGTTCCTGTTGAGTTTTCACTGTTTCTGTTCCTCCCAAAATACCATCAAATTGTTAAGATTAGGCTTTAAGATAAGGATGTTGAGATTTGATGAGAGGGGTTTGAAAGAGGAGCTGAACCTTAAAGAGGGTTATTTTAAGTTCAATGTTGAATAAGCTCTGACTCAATAATTTTATTTCAAAGAGAGGAGCAATATTAAATAGAAAAAACTAGAGAGCCCCCTTGCAAGATCCAAAGGGGGCCTGTACAAAAGAAAAGGAAACAACAAGACAGTAACAGGGTAATGACCACTTGGTCACACACAACAGGATCGGACCACTTGGTCATACAGGAGAGGGATGGACCACTTGGTCAGACAGGACAGGAATAGACCACTTGGTCAAACAGGACGGGAAAAGACCACTTGGTCAGACAGGACAATATATGTAGGAGATGATCAAGAGAAGATGTGAGCGGAATACAAGGCTAATATTCTGACACAAATATTTTATATTCTTATCTCAACTTGAATTAGACTATATTGCATCATTAAATACTAGTTTTTGTAATTACAACTCTTAGGTTAAATGATTGTTTTTTATATTTCCTGATCATTCATTTTTTGATATTAATAATTTGATTAGTAAGAATTAACACCTCATACTATTTGTGACTTAGAAAAATATTTTACCTTGACTAATTTATCTAGCTTTTCTAAAAGAGAATGAGATGCCTGTCTAATCAATTATTTACAAGAACTTATATTTTCTGTCTCTCAAATTTTATTCAATTTTCTTTATTCATGATTTTTTTCTCCAAACACAGGTTTTACTCATGTACTTAGCCTATTTAACCCATAGTATATTCAGAGTAAAAAAATAATCAGTTCTCCTCATAAAAACATTAAAATTCCCCATCTTGAGTTGCCCCTAGAGTCTGTTCACCAAACCTTCCCTTTTCTTCTTCCTGAAATTTAAACAGTTCCAATACTTTCCTACAAGTTGTACCTTATTCATCTTCTTGTTTTTATCACAATCATCAACTCATTCATCACTTACCTGGTTGGCCAAAGGTGTGCCTCCACCTGAGTTTTGTCTCACCGTCTGTTGTGGCTCACAGCATTACTGCTGTCATCATTGTTGGAGCTATGACCAGAGGTTGAGGAGAAGAGGAAGGACCCAAGGAGAAACAACTGATACTCTGAGGGAAAGAACTAAGGGGCCCAAGGAAGCACTCAAAGAGGGCACAAAGCTGCTATCTTGTGTGGCAGAAAAGCACTCATGCTACAAAAGTTTGTGGGCTGTAGAGACCTCAGGGAAATGCACGCAGAAAAGCAGATGGTTTTTATTTCTGTCTAAGCCAGGAATTTATAAGATATTACAATGGAGGCGCCAGATTGTGGGACACAAGTTGAAACTTTCATATGCAATCTGGAGGGAGAGAATGGAGTAAAAGTGAAGGGAAAGGGGAGAAAAGAGACCAGAGAAGATGGAATTTCAACAATCATAGGTGTCTCCCGCTTGCAGTCCTTTAATCTGTGTCAAGACTAGATGTCTGCTAGAGTGTGCAAGCGCGTAAAACAGGATTACCAAAACCAATATAGTGAGCACAGCCCTAGACCACTCCTGTTTAGACCATGCATATGCATGAGTATTTAGAAAATTCATATGCATGAGTTCCCATAAGAGTTTGCAAGCAAGTGCTGATCTTGAGTTCTCCTTTCCAGGATGAACCAAGTAAAACCTCAACAAAGAAACCCAAACACATAAGCAAAGCAGACAACCGGAAAGGTAAGTTGCACCAGCCCCCCATATGATGCTTAGGCAATAACTGATAATGGTTTTACCATTTACAGAATCAATCCCAGCATCAACAAGAATCCAGGCCATCCCGGCTCCAGCCTCAGTTATAGAATTACTCAACCCAATAGTGAAGGTGAGTTAATCAACTGCAGAGTCCCCCAGGTAGATGATTGGCCTTAAGCAACAGAACGCTGACTGTAGAATTCATTATCATCAGATACAACCAGTTAGAAGTCTCTTGCCAATTGCATCACCAACTAAACCTTCAACAAAATAACAAAAAAGCAAAAATATTGTCTTGCTCTTAGGTAAACAGCTATCCCTATTTTATTTATCAATAATGTTTCTTCTTAGTTATTGTTTTCCTATTTGTATTCACAAGTTGTCCCCAATCTAACTTGAAATAATATCTCTTAGTGTTCTAAATCTTTTAATCTGTACATAGAAAGTCCAACCAAGTAAGCTCTCCACACACCAAAGTTTGGGTTCCAATCTCAATAATATATTGCATAGTAGATTCTGACTAATGTGTAATAGCATCCACAGTCATCTCAATAAGCCAGCTTGATAAGCTAACTTTGTCAAGATGATGCTCCACTTGTTCACTCAATAGCACTTGATAAATATTACATTGCTAGGATTCTCAATAGAGGTCCATAAATTTATGTACCTCTATCAAGCTCAACAAGGTAAGCCGTCCCTAGTTTTCACAGGTCACTTTTTAGTGAACCCTCCCCCACCCAATATCCCCAAGAACTTGCAGAGGAGTACAAGTGTGGAAACAGCTCAATAACCCAGCAATAGCGCCGGGTTATTGAGCCGCAAGTGGGGACACTCTTGACAATCTAACTGTTGAGCTCCACAGTTGTCAAAAATTTATCAAAACAACTGTGGATGCTCTAAGTAGACAGTCCAACATGGTCAGCTCTCCACACGCCAAATTCTGGGTTCCAATCTCAATGAGGAGAGATTGGGACCAAGGGTGGGTGGACACTTACAATCTACATACAGGATGATTAGGGTTTGGCTACTCCAATGCCTCTCACTAGGTTAGGTTTGTGATAGCTAAATTGTAAATACATAATCTTGTAATGTCATAACAAGTTGGGCTTTAGCTTGCTTCGCCACCACCCAAAATGACTCATGGTACTTATACACCACGGCCACACCTCGATGACAGGTGAGTCGTCTTCAGGACGATTACAAGGAAAAAGCCGCCTTCAAGACAAAAATCGGTCTTGAGGGCGGCTTCAAGACCAATTTAAGGTTTGGCCTGGGAAACCTGTGAAAATGCGGTCTTCAAGTTGACTTGAGAACCAAATGAGGTTCTCAAGTCGACTTGAAGACCGCTTTGGGGCTCTCAAGTCGACTTGAGAACCTCATGTGGTTCCCAAGTCGACTTGAGAACCAGTGAAGGTTCTCAAGTCGACTTGAAGACCGCATTGGGGTTCTCAAGTCGACTTGAGAACCAGTGAAGGTTCTCAAGTCGACTTGATAACCTCATTTGGTTCTCAAGTCAACTGGAAGACCGCATTTGGTTCCCAAGTCAACTTGAGAACCAGTGAAGGTTCTCAAGTCGACTTGAGAACCTCATTTCGTTCTCAAGTCGACTTGAAGACCGCATGAGGTCCTCAAGTCGACTTGAGAACCAGTGAAGGTTCTCAAGTCGACTTGAGAACCACATTTCACTGGTTCTCAAGCCGACTTGAGAACCTCATGCGGTCTTCAAGTCGACTTGGGAACCTTCACTGGTTCTCAAGTCGACTTGAGAACCAGTGAAATGTGGTTCTCAAGTTGACTTGAGAACCAAATGAGGTTCTCAAGTCGACTTGAGATCCTCCTTTGGTTTTCTGCATTATCTTCTTTTAAAAAAAACAAAAAAGAGTGTGAGGAAAATAATAATCTCATTACACACACTGATTTTTGGAAGTAAAAATGTGCAATTTTTTTTTTTTCCATTCACATGATTGGCCATAAATTATAAAAAAAAAAATGAAGTTAAACCAAAACATGGTTACATTTGTTTTCCTTTTTTCATTCACACAATTGGCCATAAATTATAAGAACAAATGAGGTTAAACCAAAACATGGGTGAATGTAGATTGTTAATCATGTAGTTAGCCATAAATCAGCATACATAACAAAGAATTCTTACACATATTTTACATATAATATTGACCATATCATGACATGAAGAAGATCACATGGAGTACCTTGAGTTTGATGCAGCACTAGGGCCATAATTTGGGTATTGAGGATTATTGGATTCCCTTGGAGCTATATGAGGGCTAAAATAGGGTTGCTGAGATAGATTTGATGTTGACTGATATGGTGACCTTGAAGCCAAATGGGGGAGGGGGGGTGATATGTCATTGGAGCTGCATGTGGGCTAAAATTGGGGTAATTTGATCCAGCACTAGGACTATAATTTGGGTCATACAATGATCTAGATTCAACCTGGGGGCTGAATTGAGTGTGGTTGGATCTGCTTGTTGATTCCACATTCTTTCCCTTCTTTTTGCTCTGACTATTATTCCATATTTTCTGACCACAAGAAGCAGCTGTCTGCATGTCATGCTCTGTAATAAAGTCAGCTTGTAATTGGGAAATGCTTCTGTTCATTTCAGAGTGACAATGTGAGAATGCATTCAACAGATAGCTGTTATACGGTTTGTGATGCACTTCACGTGAAACAGTGGTTCCCTCCTGCCGGTGTCTCCTGGATCTGTTTGATATCCCTGCGTGACACCCACCATCAAAGCAGTTGTGTTGGGCATTTACGCAACAGATAATTTTCTGATAAAAATTAATACAGATTAATCAGTTTGTGTTGGAAGGGGATCACATCTGCTAAGAAAGACTGGCCCACAGATGCAGGAATGTAAGTCAATTTTACATCTTTTTCTACTATCCTCAATAAGCTATCCTTTTGTAAGCCACAGAGTTTGCATTCCACTATTTTAATGATGTAACATTTAGGGTGGATGACTTCCCAAATGGAAATTACACAGGATATTCCCACATTACCATGATGTGCATCTTCCTGCAGGTTTCTCAAATTGTATCAGTGTCAAATTTAATGTTACCATCTCCAATCCCCAAATAAAGCAAATCTTACTGACTATGACAAATGAGTCCTTCTGAATTGATTCCTTGTCATTGAGGCTCAATGAACAGACCTGTTTGATTTGAGAATTTGGGTAATACCTTCTCAATGAATCTGGAACCGGTTCAGCTTCATCTTCAGGCACTCTGGATGACTTTACACAGGGGTATTGTCCAATGTTCATTGCTTTTGGGGGGTTGAATCCCATGGCATTTTGGACAGCTGGGTTTCCTGAAAATATTCCCCTCACTTGATTTGATGCTTGGTAATACTTTTTTTGATTATGGTCAAACATGTAACCACCTGACAGGATCAGGCGCATGATATGGTAGTTACTGAAACTGATAGCAATATCTTGTCCTGGACTGAGCCGGTTGGTGTGAACAGCAGTGTGCCTGAGCCGGCCATTGAAGCTCTCAAACTTCTCAGTGGCAAATAATGTTGGTGGCCCAAACCGCTTGATTGACTCTGGGAGATGTAATATAATGTGAAGCTTTGGCTTATTTGCCCATTGTGCTGTCATCATGAGAATGTGATACATCAATATTTGAATCTGTTTTTCAAGTTCAGCAATGTATTGATCCATGTCTTCAATAGTTGTCTGGAATATTAAGCTTCCAATTGTGCATAAAGGAATCCATATTTTCTTTTGGGATTCATCCATGAATGGAAAAAACACAAATGGGGCCAACTGTACTATGGTCCTGAAGTCCTTCCCTACAAAACTTTTCCAATGGGTAATCATGTATTTTCCTTGGATTGGAGGTATGTTGAGGCCATTCAAGTTAACTGAGTTGAACAGGGCCTCCATCTTGGAAAGGTCTTTCTGTTTTTCCATGAAGTCTCTTACCAAATACTTGACAATTCCAAGGGAGAAGACATGTAAAATTTCCACAGGCGTGTCTTGGCATCCATCAAACTCTAACAGATTTGTAAATACATTGCAAAGTCTGTGAGGTTCAGCTTTTTCAATGGCCTCTATTCTTTGCCGGTCATGAGGATTATTGCGTCTCAATTCAATCAATTTATCTTGAAGTTTGTCAACCAATCCAAACTCATTCATGTGTTTGTCATATTCTGCCTTGGATTTTGTTTTGAGTACATTCCATGCATCATTTGTCTTCTGAACAGTTTGATACCACCTCCGTGGGGCTGGTAAGCTTTTTATCCCAAAGAATCGATAAATGTAATCCAAACCACTCCTTTCTTTAACTTCATCAACCCTCAAATGGCGCATTCGGCATGGATTCTTGCAGTTCCCTGGAATGGGTGTATTTGTCACCTCTGCAGCCATTGGGGAGTCGCCCAGATAGCAAAGGACCATACTCATGATCAAAACTTCATCTTGCAGAGTGGCATCATAGGCAAAGGTACCTTCAATTGTCAAAGAGCTATTTCACGCAATATCAGTGAAACAGGCAATACTTTGGGATTTTGGTCAAGATAGAATGGACTTACTTCATCTCTTGGACAACTGACTCTCCCAATTCCAGAGGCCCAGCAACATTAGATGTAGAAACAAAATGGCAGTTGTACTCCATGTTGCTATGTGATGGGGGAAGACCACTAAGAGTGAAATAATAGGAAACATGTTTATTCCATCTCTTAGATTGGTTTCCTGAGGTATCATCTGAGTATAGTTTAATAGGCACATGTCGGATCACCTTGCCTTTTGCCTTATTCCTCCAGGGGTTAGGTACAGGAATGGAAGAATGGTGGCCATATTCATCAACTTCAATGATACAATGGTTGATTTTGTTTATGAATGTCTTTCCATCAATATCTGGCATTTCTGAATAGATCAGGTCAAATTGGTCCACACAAATGGTATGAAGTTCTGGTGAATTGTAATCAATAAGACTGGGTACCATTATGGCCAGATTGGGTGTGCCATATTGAAATGCCTGATTAGGGGCATCATTCAACTTTGGTGTTATACATTTGGCATGTAATTTGTTTTCTACCTTGAAGAAGAATATTGGTACTACAATGTTCTGTCCAGGTCCCTTTAGTGTGATGGGTTCAAAGATGTAATAGTGTTTTTTCCCATTTTCAACCATCTGGAATCTCCCATGGCGGGATAAACATTCACGCCATTTCTGACTTTGACTCAGGGAATGAATGTTCTTCCCATATGTCTCATGTGGATAGAACTCTAGATTTTTACTGACATAAGGATTTCCCACCTCCTGAGAGGAAAACAAAATACATCTTTAATCAATTATAGTGGGGCCTATGGAATTGATTAAAAGATCAGGTAGGCACTAGTGACTCACATGACTGATGATATCTTTCAAGCTAAGTGAATAACACTTGTTATTCAAGACTGATAGATTTTCCATGATATTTATGTTCAGCATCTTTCGTATTTTCTCCCTTCTCCTCCTGATTGTTTCCCAGTGTGGAATATTCACCTGACAGAGCTGAAGTAACAAGCGGATTTGGTGATACATGGCTCGTGACATTATATGATGCAAGTGGCCAAGCATCAGTGCCGCAATGAGGTACTATCAATGAGGAGGATGTCAGAGATATTCCCAGAAACATCAATAAACATTGAACAAAGATATCATGTCTGTGATTATGGATGGATAATATGATCCAAATGAGATAAATGACATACCATTTTTTCTGGAAATGGATACCATTGGGCACTTGGCTCCAATTCCTCTTCAATTTCTGGTATGTCCTCATCACCTGGTAAATTGAAGTTTTCAGGCACCACAGATTGAAAGGCCAATGATAAGGGATCATCCATCAACCACTGATCCCAGTTCAATCTTATTTCTGAGCTATCATCAGAGTTGCCTTCTGATCCACCAAACCCAAATCCTGATTTGTCATTCATGTCCAATGGGATCAAGTAATCCTGAGGACTTGGTAATTCATGATGAGCTTGCTCAAGATGAAGGTCTAATGATTCCTCCAGGCTTGGCTCATTCTGAATTCCTGATGATTCATCCAGGTAAAGCCTGCTTGTGGCTCCAGGTGAAAATCTTGATGATTCATCCAGGTAAATCCTGCTTGTCGCTCCAGGTGAACATCTTGATAAATGAGCAGACCCCTGTGAAACATTTCCAGACCTACTTGGATCCTTTTCCAAGGAGGCTTTCATCTGTTTATGACCAGGTGACTCAAGATGTCTTCGAAGATACCTTAACTCTAGTGATCTACCACCACAATACTCACAAACATATTTCTCGTGCCCATCATGATGCCAAACTGTGAGAAAACCTGCATGGAACAGTAAAATTTAAAACACATCAGGGATGGCCAATCAATGTCTGAGAAATGAACATGTGCAACTGACCAGGCATTTTCATATTTATTAGATATTCTAATTAGTTATAATGATCAATTGATTAGATAATCTAATTAGTTATAATGATCAATTGCTTAGGTATTCTATTTAGTTATACTGATCCAAGGATTAGGTATTCTAATTAGTTATAAAGTTCAAAGTAATAATCAGATTGGTCAGGCAATATTTGTAGACAACCAAATCAAAAGGAGGGAATGAGGGCTTTATAACCCCCTGAGGGAAAGAGATACTTGGCCTTGTGTTTGCCTTGCTTGTGTGTTCAAACACTTAAAAAGTTGGGTTTTTGTTCAAATGCGTAATCAAACGCTTAAAATACTTGCTTGTTTGATGAAACACGTAACATACTCATTTACATACATACAATTGCCCTTATTTGTCTCACTTAGAACAATGAAATAAAACATTTGGACAATATTTGGATTGCTATTTTGGAATCAAGTTTCAGATTCCTTTTTTGGTTTCACACCAAAGTATCTGTTGTATCATGGATAAATTTCACTGTGTGCTTATTACAATTCACACACAGGGGGGAAGATTCGCCTGAAACTTCCTGTCACTGTATAATGACAGTGCACACTTTTCTGTGCAGTATTTCACATACAGGTGAAATATGCTGTAGGGCCCCTGTGACAGTGCACTGTCACAGGGGCCAGAGCTCTTTCAGCCTGCCGCACAGGCCACGCCTGTGACATTGCAATGTCACAGGCACAACATCCCTTTCAGCCCGCGCGGGCCACACTCAGGTGAAAGTTTCACTTGCTATGTGACAGTGCACTGTGACAGGCAGCAGGTGAACTTCCAGCCCGGGCCGGAGATATCCAAGTCCGGCTCGCATCCCACCTCCAATCAACAACCACCCCCTCCAATCAACAACCACCCCTGCCATCAAAACATCGTAAGTCCCCTCCCTTCACCAATATATCAGTCAAACAAACCAACTAACCTTTTTTTCTCCTACCAGATCTATCAAGCCTACCCCGAAAACGAGACGTGTCGGACAACCGATCTTGAAGACCCCCTTTTCTTGCGCCGTATGAACCACAATCACCATCACGTAAGCATTTCCCCTTCTCAAATCACATTGTCATCCGTTACTAACCATCTGCAACATGTTTTGAAGAAAACATGTCGCAGATTCCCAATTATCACCCCAGCGGCCCCGCTTACAGCTACGCAAACGATCCTGTGATCGCTTCCTCCACCCCACCAATCCCTTGCTCTAACCCTCCGGCCCCTTCCTCTAACCCTCCGGTCCCATCCTCTAACGCACTGGTCCCTTCCTCTAACCCCCATTCCTCTCATCCACCCCCTCCAATTTCAGATTGGCACCCGCCTCGCCAACTCGGGGGTTGATAAATGCACGCCCCCCCGGGCACGCCCACGCCGATAAAAAAAAAGGCGTGCTGCCCGCACGCCTTTTTTTTATCGGCGTGGGGGCTGCACGCCCATCGGCGTGCGAGACTTCAGGCGTGCGGTCGCACGCCCTGTTCAGAAAGGGCGTGCAAACCGCACGCCCTTTTTATGTGTATAGGCAGGGGCGTGCCCCCTGCCTATACACATAAAAAGGCCGTGCGACCAACACACCCTTTCTATGTATATAGGCAGGGGGCACGCCCCTGCCTATACACATGCTGATGTCATGCGTACACAACAATGTACGCATGACATCAGCTCCGGTCGAGGAGGCTGTACAACCTCCTCGACCGGAGGGGTTGAGGAGGTCATACAACCTCCTCGGCCGGAGGGATGCCCCCTCCGGTTGAGGAGGTTGTATAACCTCCTCGGCCGGAGGGATCCCTCCCGGTCGAGGAGGTCATACAACCTCCTCGACCGGAGGGGGCATCCCTCCGGCCAAGGAGGTTGTATGACCTCCTTGACCGGAGGGATCCCTCCCGGTCGAGGAGGTCATACAACCTCCTCGACCGGAGGGGGCATCCCTCTGGTCAAGGAGGTTGTATGACCTCCTCGACCGGAGGGAATCCCCCTCCGGTCGAGGAGGTTGTACAACCTCCTCAACCGGGGGGCATCCCTCCGGCCGAGGAGGTTGTATGACCTCCTCGACCGGAGGGAATCCCCCTCCGGTCGAGGAGGTTATACAACCTGCTCGACCGGAGGGAATCCCCCTCCGGCCGAGGAGGTTGTATGACCTCCTCGACCGGGAGGGATCCCTCCGGTCGAGGAGGCTGTATAACCTCCTTGACCGGAGGGGGATTCCCTCCGGTCGAGGAGGTTGTATAACCTCCTCGACCGGGGGGATCCCTCCGGCCGAGGGGCTTGCAGTCCTCCCCGGCAGGGCGTGCGGCTGCACGCCCTCCTTGGGGGTGTCGCACGCCTGTAGATGGGCGTGCGAACTGCACGCCCATCTACAGGCGTGCCCACGCCCAAGGATGGGCGTGCAGGACGCACGCCGATAAACAAAAGGCGTGCGGGTTGCACGCCTTTTTTTTTAAGGGCGTGCGTGGGCGTGGGCGTGCCCGGGGGGGCGTGCATTTATCAACCCCCCGCCAACTTGGATGGTCCGCCACTCCTAGCACCTACAGCCCCCATATACCCGGCCCAATCCGCAATAACCTTCCACACCAAGAAGGGCTGCAGCCACAGGAGGCGAGCACCCAAGGTGAGGTAAGGCTTGAACCCCCTTCGGCCCGCGAGGGGAACATCGGACCAGTTCGAAACCCCCCTACAAACCGCCTGCCCCCCTCCCCCTCACTTTATCATACCCCAGCCCGCCACCAAACATTGTTACTCGCAGGCAACGCCGAACATGATTTATCAGAGGCGACAGACCGATCTGACACCAAATCCAGTCTCCCCCCCAGCCGACACTCGTCAATATCTTCTTGATCCGACCGCCGCCTCACCCCTAGCTCGATCCAATCCATTCAAGCTCGACTCCAGGCAATGGGAGACCGATTCCGACTCAGTGATGAGACTCTTCGGTGGGCTAAAGGATTATTGGATGTAAGATTGATTCAAATTTCCAGGCCTTATTGCCAGATATTCCATATTAGCTGACCCTTTTCTTTTTTTCTCTCCCAGATGCCTGAAGAGGAGTTGAGGCTGATGACTCTCCTCATCAGCCTCAACACTCAGATGACCAGAGAAGTGGTCCCCAATCCCGACCTGCAATCGTCGATCGGGAGGGAATTATTCCCTCCCACATTTTGAATGTTTGTTTGCAACAAAGTGCGCGAGGTCTTACTACGACCGGATATCGAGGCCTATGGGCGACGATCAGCCAAGAAGCGCATTGCTGAGCGAACCCCATTCATCATTGTCAAGGTAAGCAATGATTTCTCCAGCTCATCCTCTGATGCATGCTCACTTCAACTCTTTTTCAGGGCCTTATTGAACAGACTCCCGCGGCCTTTAAGGCCGCAAACATGCCAGAGAACTACTCTCAAGTCCCTGGATACAAGGCTGATCTCGATCGGCACATAGCTACCGTCCTTAAGGGCAAGAAGAACATCTTTTCCAACCTCGTCCGGATCGGCCTTGCTGGCGAGTCCCCCCCATTCCCGCCCCCCAAACTAGACAGACTGGTGTCTGATGCCTACATCAACATGGATCAACGCTTCAAGGACGTCACCCCAAGTCAAATCCTAACCGACTCGCGAATTACCCCACCACGCCGGGCCCGGCTGGCTTACCTTAGGGCCATGTTCAACATTAACCGAATCAACCGAATTGCAAACCCGACTGCCAAGCTCCCATGTGCATGGGAGGATATCGACAAGGATCTTGAGGTGCGTCGGCACCAATCAAGGGTTCACAACACCGTCTTTGGCCACCTCGTTCTCGAGCTCGATGCCCGCCTTTGGGACGGCACTACTACAGTCGACAACTGGAGTGATCAAGATCAACAGCTCCCTAGCGACGTCAACGTTGTAGCCCGTATGGGGCTGGAGAATCAATGTGACTCCCACACCGAGGAGGATTTAGTTTGAGGTAGTCATTTCCCTTCCCTGTCTATGCCACCTGCTCCATGTATTCCTTTCACTCTCTTGCGCTGCCTTCCCTTCCTTCCCTCCCTTCCTCTCTCCTTCCATTCTGATCCCTGGGCTTCCTTCCCTCACTTTCCCCTCAATTCCTTTTTTCTAGTCAAATTGTAAATAGCTCATATACACCTATACACGCAATGCTACCAACCCCAGTGGGTTTGGCCCCAAACCCACTAGCCCTTGAGTGAGCTGATGAGGATGTGGAGCCATCGAGAGCTCGATGGCTTCGTTCTCGAGGCGTGCTGAGCCGGGCGGCCGGAATGTTTTTAAACGGCCCCGGTCGGCCGGAATGTTTTTAAACGGCCCCGGGCGGCCACAATGTTTTTAAACGGCCTGACAACAGCTTTATGCGTCTTGAAGTCGGCTCTAGGCCAATTCCACTTCGTGCTCAAGTCGTCTCCAAGGCGGACTGGCATCCGCCTTGGAGACGACTAGGGTCGGGTAATGTTTGCAAGACGCCATCGAGGCGCCTTGCAAACCATAAAGTGAATTGAATCTTATTTTGGTTTGGTCGTCTCAAAGGCGGACTGGGATCCGCCTTGGAGACGACTTGTGCCGGAAGACGTTTGCAAGGCGACTTCAAGGCACCTTGGAAACTCCTGATTCAATTGAATCACAAGACGCCTTGAAGTCGTAAACGTCTGCTGACAGGTGCATTGAATTGAAAAAAGACGCCCTCAAGTCGTCAAAAAAAGACGACTCGAAGGCGTCTGAATGCGTCCGAGGTGTACCTGAGCTTTGGTTAATTTATGATATTCAAAATTGCATAAGATGTGTTTACATAAAATCATAAACTACAATTTTGGCTGGGAGAAGTCATTTTAAGTTTTATGTACACTGACATCTCCCAGCCAAAATTGCAGTTTATGATTCTATGTAAACACATCTTATGCAATTTTGAATACCATAATTGGCTGGGTAAGCATTCACTTTCATGATGAGGCTGCCTCCATGTAAGAGCTAACTATCGGGGAATACACATAACTATAGACAAGCTTATAGCAGAATATCCGGACCTTGTAACTGTTGGGTCTATCCCTTTTGAGTTATAGGATTTAAAGGTTTTATTGGTGAAATAGTTTAATGTAGGATTGCTCTATGGTAATATCGAGGAAACAGGTGAGTCAAGTAACAAAGATTTTGCCACGAGGAAACGTTTCCCTTGTGTCAAGTGACTACAAAGCTTTTATAATCTTGTACAACATCTTGGAGAATTCTAGCAACTATTCGTGTTTTTCAAGGAAAGTTATTCCCGAATGAAATAGAAAAAGATGGAAATTCCTTCTAAATATGTGCTTAGTTACAAGATTCTTCTGAGACTACTAATATGTGTTTATAAATTTTAATTTGTTACATTCCACCTCAATGAGTGCACCGCTAAATAGTCACCGACTGTTATTATTTATTGACTGGTTGACGTATGCCTCGACTGTTTCCGGAAAGCATCACCAATCGCCAATTCTTCACTCGGCACTGCTGCCTTGCAGCCATTTTCAAGAGACATGTTACGGCGTCGGCAACCGATCCAGACTGATTCAAGCTGGCGGTACAGCTCGATGTAGCTTCCACTTTCTTGGTTGAACGGTGTGGTACAAATGTAGGCTCATCTCCAGTGTACTATCCTGGGAATATTGACATATAATCGGTGATGGACGTGAACTTCTTCCTCCAACTCTTCTTTTCAAGTCTCATGCAGTGTAAGAAAACAGGCCAATGGTTTGGGAAATTAGACGGGGACATCTAATTTCATTTGAATACCTGAATACATTGCTCGGCGTGATGGTAAAACTCATTGGTCATTGGTAATAATTTGTCTCAGTGGACCAGTGCCGCATTGTGTGGAACACAGAGGCTGCTCCGGCTGCTCCAGGACCTCTTCAGCTATAAAGCCAGCCGTTGCCTGACCTCATCCAGCTGCTTCACCCACACAGTTCACACATAAAATTAGTCCAACTACTTACCGTCACTCATCCTTCAGCTTCAGTTCACTTCTCACTCCAAATGGTCGCCTTTAACCTCATCGCTACTTTGTTCCTCGGTCAGTTTATTCCCTCAGCTGCTTGGCCAGTAGTGACTGCCTTTCACTGACACACTTTTCGTTTGTAGCCATCTCCTTGGCTGCGGCCCAGCCAATCAAGTGCGCTCAATTGAGCTTTGCCAACCTCTTCTCCAAAGTAAAATCTCTGTACCCAAAGCTAAATTTCTTTCACTTGACTTCTTCTGCAGTGAGCAATTAGTTGGTCGTGACATGTCCTCCCAAGTGGTAAGCTCTCGGTTCGAGAGTTTATCCAAGGAGGTGAGTGACATCCGCCAAAGCATCAACAACGGCCTCTCCCAAACCGAGGCTCGGCAGCGAATTGAAAAAATGGCCAGTTCGGCTAGTCAAACTTTCCGAGCGTCTCAACAGTGCACTACTTGTTTTGGCCAAGGAACAGCAGTCAGTGCTTTTTATCCCATGAAAGACCTTATTGGACACTGACCAGAGGCTGTTGATAACTCACGCAGAGCTCCTGGAGCCACAGTGCTAGCAGCACGTACAAGGAGATTAGCTCACTAGCTCAGACCGTTAATCAAAAGTACGGGTCCGCTGCCCCCCAGGTCTTCTCGTGTAAGTTGAACCACCTTCCTCTCATCAACCAATGGATGAGATTTCGCAATGAGCTTAACAACCCCACACAATCGTTACTTTTTCACCAGCCGTCAGACAATTGGATGGATTGATGAGCCAAAACCTCAACAGCTTCTCCCGAAGCGGCGTTGCAGTTCAATCACTCTTGCCCAGCCAATCTGCCCAGGTTTTCGGCCAACTAGGACTCTCACAGACCGCCCACATTGCGAAAGAAACCTCGTCCTCGTCCTCGTCCTCGTCCATGACCCAAACCGGAGGACCCGGTGGAATGTCTACCCAAGTGGTAAGCTCTCGGTTCGAGAGTTTATCCAGGGAGGTAAGTGACATCCGCCAAAGCATCAACAACGGCCTCTCCCAAACCGAGGCCCGGCAGCGAATTGAAAAATTGGCCAGTTCGGCTAGCCAAACTTTCCGAGCATCCCAACAGTGCATTACTTGCTTTGACCAAGGAACAGCAGTCAGTGCTTTTTGGTCAACGAAAGACCTTGTTGAACACTGACCAGATGCTCATGTTGACTTACGCAGAGCTCCTGGAGCCACAGTGCTAGCAGCACGTACAAGGAGATTAGCTCACTAGCTCAAACCGTCAATCAAAAGTACGGGTCCGCTGCCCCCCAGGTCTTCTCGCGTAAGCTTAACAACAGTTTCTGTTCGAGGAATCGACCAGATTTAGCAATCAGTTTTTCTAACCTCACACAATCGTTGTTTTTCCACCAGCCGTCAGACAATTGGATGGATTGATGAGCCAAAACCTCAACAGCTTCTCCCGAAGCGGCGTTGCAGTTCAATCACTCTTGCCCAGCCAATCTGCCCAGGTTTTCGGCCAACTAGGACTCTCACAGACCGCCCACATTGCGAAAGAAACCTCGTCCTCGTCCTCGTCCTCGTCCATGACCCAAACCGGAGGACCCGGTGGAATGTCTACCCAAGTGGTAAGCTCTCGGTTCGAGAGTTTATCCAGGGAGGTAAGTGACATCCGCCAAAGCATCAACAACGGCCTCTCCCAAACCGAGGCCCGGCAGCGAATTGAAAAATTGGCCAGTTCGGCTAGCCAAACTTTCCGAGCATCTCAACAGTGCATTACTTGCTTTGACCAAGGAACAGCAGTCAGTGCTTTTTGGTCAATGAAAGACCTTGTTGAACACTGACCAGATGCTTATGTTGACTTACGCAGAGCTCCTGGAGCCACAGTGCTAGCAGCACGTACAAGGAGATTAGCTCACTAGCTCAAACCGTCAATCAAAAGTACGGGTCCGCTGCCCCCCAGGTCTTCTCGCGTAAGCTTACCAACAGTTTCTGTTCGAGGAATCGACCAGATTTAGCAATCAGTTTTTCTAACCTCACACAATCGTTACTTTTCCACCAGCCGTCAGACAATTGGATGGACTGATGAGCCAAAACCTCAACAGCTTCTCCCGAAGCGGCGTTGCAGTTCAATCACTCTTGCCCAGCCAATCTGCCCAGGTTTTCGGTCAACTAGGACTCTCACAGACCGCCCACATAGCCAACCACACCTCGTCGTCCCAAACCGGAGGATCTTCCCCTCACCCTTGATTATCATCACGGTCATTCCGCGAATCCCTTCATGCACTCCCCCAGCCTTTGAAAAACACTCCATGACATGAACAGCTTGATGTACCACTTTTTTAATCTTTACGGACATTGCACTTCTGCCCAAATCTTTACACAAACTGGATATGATTCTTTTTTCATTGCTGTTTCTTAATATCGCTGTTGTCCTCATGAACATCTTATGACCCCACTCGAAAGTAGTAAATGACGCCTTTGCGCCATCCATTCTCAACCTGGTCCTACGCACATAAAACTGTTGTGAAACTATGCCCCCACCGGCAAACGGCAATCGCATGAGCACTGATCTACTGCTTGTGTGAAACACGGGAGTGCACACCTTGTACCCTCATTAGCTTGTGTGGAATACGGGAGTGCACACCTTGTACCATCATTACAGTGGCCAAAGGGCGATCATCGTTTCTGTGCGTGAGACGATAAACGCAGGCAAGACAAGACCTTGAATTGTGGGTCACACTTCCTCAAATGACGGATTACACACTCCGCAGCCGGCGGAGCTCGCTCCAAAGAATTGTCCACGGCGCCGCAATGAGAAACAAGACCGACACTGAGAGTCTGACAAGCAAGGCAGACTATGCAAGGTTGGTAATCGAGGCGCTCGAAGGCCAAACATCCTTCGAGGTCAGTACATGTCACCCATTCAGGTGGAGGCACATGGACATTTCAGCTGGGTAAGGAGGAAATGTCGAAGACCACTGCACAGCTAGCCCGCACAGCTAGCCCATCCTCTCGGCTAGCCCATACTCTCGGCCATGGGCCGCGCCAGAACTCCGAGCAGCACCTCTTCGAGGTAAGGGAAATAGGACCAGGGTACCAAGGCGTAGCACCTATGATTGGAGAGCTTGATCGGGAGAAGAGGGCCCATCTATCTCGCATCCAGCATTGCTCCTACGCTGCTCCAGGAAGTCTCTCACAATCTCCTACAACTTTGTGCTCATTCGAAAAGGGGAAGGAGATAGGGCTGACCGCCTTAATCACCACTCGCCTAGCATACAGACAATTGTTTCTTCTCAGGGGTGAGATATCCCTTTGGGCCCACCGGGAGGAAAGTACCACCGGAGCTTAAGAAAGCATCTCTCCTTTTTTTGACCCACACACAGCCAGGCGCTGAGCGAAAGGAAAGCCCCACTACAGGGGGGTCGAGTCTCTCCGCACCGCGTGAGCACCGTTTTAGAATCAGAGACCTGAGAGGGGCGCGGCAAGCCGCGCTACCTCCGGCGGAAAAATGGATTACTACCTGATTGTTGGCGGTGGGCTATGTAGCGTCGTCTGGTATTGAAATTTAGGCGCCGGAGTCCAGCTTGCGCTGTTGACTGTTTCTCAGGTCAGCTTCCAATCGATGCACTGCAGTACCGGCAGGCCTTCCTCGCGGCGAATCTCCATGTCCGAGAGCCACGTATCGGTGATGTTTAGGGTGACTCATTAGAACCGCCCAACCGGGGGATCTCTTATCCAGATGCCTACGCGGCTTAGTCTGTCGGGGGGTTTTTTTTGTGTGAAATTTCAGTGAATCCTGACTGGTCTACAATCCATCCCAAATCAAATTTCTGCCTGTGAATTTATAACCAATTTTGTCGGCCATCAATCAAAGAAATAGAAAGTAAGTTTTTCACAATCTTTTTCATCTTGGACTTTATTTGTTGTGTTTTTACAAATGCTTGGACTGATTTGCATCAAGATTTATTAAAATCTGTCAAAAAAAATAATCTTTTATGTTTTTTGAAACCCATGATCTGGTCATTAATGATCAACATGGCTGGTTCCTGATGCTGTGTGTGACAGTAACCTGAAGATTAAACTGGGGCTGTGGCCTTAATCCCATAACCTTGCCATCCAAAAATCTCCAAAAAGTCCAAGCATTTGTAAAAAGACAATACATGTTTTGTTTGTTTTGTTTGTTAGATGACTAGGCATCATAACTCAACCAAAAGAAAATCCAAGATTGTTGGCATGGCGGCTGCAGGGATGACTAAGACATAAATTGCAAATAGGCTTAGAATGCCACGATCAACCATTTCATTGATTGTAGCCCAAGGGGCAAACCCAGTCACAAGATTTGCTGAGTGCCGTAACGTTGGCAAGGAGTTTGAGCGAGACAGGTGAAACAGATGAGTGAAGGTTGAAGTGATGAGTCAGGTGTTGAGCTGAGAGATGAGTAGCGCAAGAGACAATTGATGAGTAGGGATTTGGAGGAACAAGTCAGTCCTTTCAAAGAAGATGAGGATGTAGTGACTGTGATGATTGTAAACAAAGGAGGTTCCCCAGAGAAAAAGGATTTTGGGGAAGGGAGTTGTTCTTGAGTAGGCAAGAGGTCAATTCAGAGGAGCAGGCAGAGACTGATTGGTTAAGTCAATTCATTTGAGAGGATCTGAGCAAGGACAAAAGGAATAAGAAAGTTGAAGGGAGGACTGAGCTTGGAGAAAGTGGAAAGATGGAAGTGGACATAAGGAACAGAGCAAGGGCCGGAAAAGCGTGGATGACCAGAACAGCAAGAAGATTTATCTTAGAGCTTGAATGTGAGGATTTGCAGAGTTACTTGGCATGTGGTGGTCCAGACTAGAGGAAGCGGAGACTGGTTGTACTATGACATCATTGGTGTTCCACCTGGCCAAAGAAAAGCAACCAACTTCATCAAAAATATTTACAAAAAGGCTCTACTGCCATTCCTCAACAAAGCCAATCCCCTCCATCAATTGTCATTGATGGAGGACAATGCCCTGATCCACACAGCAAAAGCAAGCCGCTCTTATCTAGCTGAGAACTCAATCAAAAAACTTGTTTGGCCAGCTCAATAACACAATCTGAACCCAATTGAGATCATTTGGTTCCTCCTCAAGAGCAATGTCCAGGGACTCTATCAGCCCCAGACCATTCCTGAAATGCACAAGGCCCTCAAGCAAGCCAGGGAGGATTTTCCAGCCTCAACCTTGGATCATCTTGTTGAATCAATGACCCACAGATTTTCCACTGTAATTGAAGCCAAAGGAGGGCCAACTAGATGGTAATTCTTCATTCCAAAATAAAAAAATAAAAAAAATCAAGATAATAATAATAAAAAAAAAAAAACATTTTTTTAACTTTTTCTCTTATAATCACTCTTAATCACTCTCGACACTCACTGTAGCACTTTCCTTTTTCTCTCAAAAAAAATATTAAAAAATGTAAAAAAATAGCCAAAAATTCCTGGATTTTTGGCTTTATTTTACATTGTTTTGTAGTTTTAAATGTTTCAAATTCATACTTATCAGTCCCTGAGGACCCAGTAAGAAAAATGTCTGATGATCATTTTCTTTTTCCTATTTTTTATTTTAAAAAAAAAACCTGTGACAAAAACTTTTGTCTAGGCACTGTACACACTGGTACGATGACGTTACCGGAGTCCCCGATCGAAGCCCAGCCTGCCCCCGGTGGCTCCACTGGATTAATCAGATTTGATACCTTCCAAGTTGTTGGCCCTGTTGACCACCTGAGCTGTCGACCATTCAGGAAGAGGACGACTTCTGGCTTCATCACCAACATGGAATCAAAGACTATCTCTGGTAAGTCACCGTATACCTGTCAGCTCAAGCCCTTACCAACCAGGACTACTGGGTACTGATCTGGTACATTGTCAATCTTTAGCCACGACGAATATCGAGAACCCGTATGATTTAAAATATCTAGATGAGTACGAGACCGAAATCGAATGGCTTAACGATCTCTTAGTCATTCAAGATGATCTGAGAGATGGCACTCAACTCCCGCTATCAAATCTCGAGAACAAGCTATCGAAAGTCCTCTCTGTCCTCGAGCTCTCTATCACCGATACATCGACCTTGGTTGATAAATCGATCGAGGAGATCGTTCGGAGTGTACCTCGCCTCAGTCTCGACCTACAGTTGATGAGGGAGAATGCACTTCTACTCCGCTACTCTCTCAAAGCCATCCAGACCAAATCTCTACCCTCGAATGAATCTCAACCAGAAAACATCCAATCTCCCTTAAACCCTTCAAAAGATCCTTCTATCGCAACTCAAACCTCATCGGACGATACGGATAAACTCTTATCTCACCTGAGTACCCTAGATTTGATCAAGGAGAGGATGGAGTCGGCTCGGACGGTTCTTAGAGAGGCAGAAGCTTGGTCAACCCTAGAATCAGAAGTCACCGGCTATCTAACCGATCCCATTCCTTCGCATCTCAAGGCCGCTGAAAGATTAGCAGAGGCTACAAAGTCGATGGTCGTTTTCCAACACACTCCTGAATATGAAGGGAGACGAGGTCTGATGCGGAGCCTTCAGAACGAGCTAGAGGCTAGTCTGAGCACCAATCTGGTCAAAGCTTTGAGCGATAAGGATGCCAAGCGCTGTAAAGAATTCTACGAAATCTTCAAAATGATCGAAAGAGAAGGAGAATTCAAAAATTACTACTTCGGAAGCCGGCGTAGTACGATCTCATCGCTATGGTCTCAAACTATGCTCGAACCTCCCATCTTGGCTACTCGATCGGTCGGACAATCAATCCAAAACACCCAAGTCAAGTTGGGTACAAACTCGCTTCCCATGTTTTTAGCGAAACAATTCTATCCGGAACTGCTCAAACTCCTACAGACCGAATTAGACTTTCTGCCGTTCATTTTCACCAATCCGATCGAGGCCCTGACGGCATTTTTGAAATCAGTTCTTGAAAACCTTAAGCCTTCTATTTCCACCCGTTTGATCGAAAACGTCGAATGCGCTCACGTTCTAGCATCTTGGCCCAGTCTCGTTAGCTGCTGGAATCTGACCGAAGATGTTGGTTGGAAGTTAGAAAATTTGATTTCTCAGCTCGAGTCGCAGCTCAAGAAAAATAGCGACTCTGTCAACCTTACCAGTCCGGTATTGCAATTGGGATCTGGATCATCCAAGGTGGATCGAAGAACGTCCTTCAAGCGGCCGACCTCTCGATCGATAGGCTCAAGGAGTGGGACAGACTTTACGCATCAAGAAGATTCATCTGCGACGGCCAGTCAGCTACTGGGCGTCATCAAAGATTGGGAAACCTCCTTGTACGAACCCTTTGTCGATTTCCAATCCAACTACTTCGAGCGAGAAGTCAACTTCCTCAGTGCATCCCTCAAGAATATCATTCTTGGCCTATCGCTCAAGCCAACCCTGGACGTAGCTTCAACCGGACAGAAACTGACGATTGCCATGATTCAGCAACTGCCACAAGTCTTGGAAGCAATGTTCACTCTTGCAGACAAGGCCCTGGATCGCTGTGAAGCTTTCACACATGGCTATGGTGTCTTGGGATATGCCAAGGCAGTCGATTTGATGCTGAGCGGACATCTTGACACCAATCGGCAGACCTTGATAACCGAACGTGAAAGCCGGCAAAAACGCAAGGAAACCAACGTGCGTCTTGATGGGGATAGCACTTCCCGTAGGAATACTAGAGCACCAGCAGGTTCATCATCTTATCTGGACGAAACTGCAAGTCAAATGCTCGATCTCGAGGGTCTTGATTATTCGTCTGAAGATTGGGAAGTCTTCCAGTTAGGTCTCCAACTCCTGGCGACTTGCAAGACCGTCCACGACAAAATATCTGAATACGAGAAGAAAATCCACAACCGATTGGTCGAGATCCTCGTGTCACTGCGTAGTAAAATTTCAGACGAGACTATAGCGTTTAACGAGGATCTCGAACTCGTGAAAATTAAGCTCAGCAAAGGCGCAAAAGTGATTTTGGATCAGTCGCTGCTGAACAGTAGTGAACTTTGGGAGTTTTATGAAACATTGCAATCATGGGAGCAAGGGCACAGCAGCTCTAATTCCCATGTTCCTCGAAAAGACAAGAGTTTTTCACTCAGCACTGGAGATAACAGGCGACAATCCAATCCTAACATGAAGCAAACGGCTACTCAAGCCCGTTCACTGTTTCACAAGACCAATTTATCAGTCTCGAGCCTAATTAGAGAGTCCCAACAAATTGTTCAATCGATAATCTTATTGCCACTGTTGAAGCAAGTTGAAGAGTATCCACACCAGACGATTTGGACGCAGAGCACGACAGAGTTACAGCGACTTCAGCAGACCAACTCTATCTCGACGATCGACCTGAAGATCCTGAACCAGTTCTCGAAGAGCCCTACCGAGGCAATTTCAAAGCTCGGTGAGGGTCTCTTTAATCTACCCCGCCTGTTCGAGATTTACACGACCGTCGACGAGGATGCCCTAGCGTTCTCGCTCGAGACCCTACCGTTCGTCGACTTTTTTGAGGTGCTTTCTAACTGGCAAGCCTTCCACCAATCCGCCGACCAGAATGACGACGAGGAACAGGCCGTAACCTCAACAAAAAATCGCGATAAAAAGCTCGTTAACCATCTCAGCTCAGAAATGGTCATCTCTACCTGGCTCTCTTCTTTAACCCTTGCCGTCGTGAATCAATTCTCTCAAGCTATCTCCTCTAATTTCCTCTTCGATAATCATCCCAATACCTCTCATCCTAAATTTACTCCTAAGAAAAGACTTTCCTCCGATGGTCTCGCCCAGTTGCTCGTCGATCTCGATTATCTCCATAACGTCGTTCGTGCACTCGACGTCGAAGACGATGCCCTTGATAAACTAAAAACAGTCATCCTCGGTTAATACTTTGATCATTTGTCCATTTCTTTGTCTTGTTTTATTACTCATTTATTTCATTTTATTTATCTCAAAAAACCTTAAATTTGCTGATCTAATCTTTTGTATTGATTTCCCTTTTTTCATTTTACTTAGGCTCTATTTCTTCAAATCATTTCCCCCTTTACCTTCCCTTTTATGTATCTATTGTTTTGTTTTTTCTTAATTTTATGAGCATTGTTTTGAGAAATGAAAGATTTTATTTTACGTTACAACCCATCCAATCCAGGGAAACGGTAATTCACTACATGAATTTCTGTCCACATCTCCGAGGGATAAGGTCGGAACTCAGGAGAAATCTTCGCAAACTCAAGCTCAAATTCAACCCGGACAGACTTGATCGACTCCTCAAGAAGCAGAAGGCCGAGGTCCCTCTGGCGATTTTCATTTCCAAATCTCGACGTTTTGCAAACTTACTTCGCAGCGATTTGTAGTGCTTTACCTTTTGTCCTGTTTTTCTCTTACGTTTCTCTCTGTTTTCCTTTTGTTTTCCTTTTTAAAATTGTTCTCATATCCACTCAGTCCCCATCACATAAGCCTGTTAGGTAGTTATGTTTGATCATTGTTATACGGGTTGTATTTCCTTGTTGTCGAAGTTTCTTAGATTCATAGTGTGCAATGCCTAGGCCAAATTTCACTTATAAAAAAAAAAAAAAAAAAAAACCATCCAATTATGAATTGTTAAAAGTCAAAAAGCTCTGCAAGTTCTTAAAATGACTCAGTACAGCCATCAATGCTGCAATAGGTATGAAAAAATAGACTACCCTTATGCTTCCAGTACCACGTTACATATGGCGTATTGAGAGAATTCATCGGCTATGTTCCATTAATCTTTTGAAAACATCAAGATAGTTTTTCATTATTATTCATTTTTCTTTTCCTCAGGTTAGTGAAGATCATTTTGCCTGTGAATTGATTCCTGTGCAATAACAAATCAACTTGCAAAGCAACAAGCAGATCACAAGCTGACCTGGACAACCACCAATTAATGTCTTTCCAAAAACAAAAAAAAGAGCCCCAAACTTGCTTGATGAGGAGATCAAACACTGCTTGGAAACTGAATGCAATGAAAGATGCTCTGTGATACATTGGTTTTCTTAAAGTTAAACCAAGCACCCTTGAAAATATTTCTACAAGGCCTTTAGCCTTTCCTGAAACAACTTCTGCTTGTCAGTTCTCTTTCTGGTTGGTTGGCACATTCAAACTTTCTCCAGAAATTTAATTTAACCCAAAGCTCTCAAGGTGATATTGTTCTTGAAGAGTTTGTCCTATATCCTAATATAAGAGCATCCAGATCAGTGGCTAAAATTTGACAAGCTGCTTTAGTAAGTCAAAGACACTAGCCAGACTTTAACAACCACTTTAGTTGGTGCTGCTTTTTAGTCAAGTTTCACCAGGAAAAAACAAGGATCACTTGTCTACAAGTGACATCAGAAATTACAAAGGGACCTTTGTACTTTGATATATCACTTGTAGACAAGTGATCATTGATTTTTCCTGGTGTTGGTGTAGCCTGATCTTAATCAACATTGACAGCTGTTATGGGAGACAAAAAATGAGATAAAACAGCAAGAATTCCAGAACCACTTTGAATATGGATGTGCTCCGGGGAGGTTATTTTACTCACTCTTTCTTTTTTTTCTTTTCTCTTTTTTCATTTTATTGCTTTTTTTTATTCAAACAAAATCATATTTTCTGTGTGTATCATTCCATACCACTTATCAACATGTGAGTGAGAATACAGAAAAGATGAAGTGTAAGTAAGAGGGAAATTTAGAGCAATCTGGCATCTTGGAATTCAATTTTGAGAAATGGGCAGTGCAAAGGGTTGAAAATTGGAGTGGTAAAAAACATTCCTCATTGTTGAATTCATCTTTAACAACATTGGGTACATTTTTTTCTGGTTTTTTCAGCTGCAGGATAGGAATACCAAATGAAGACCAATCAAGCATCAGTTTAGATGAGCAACCAACTCTTCAGAAGTGGTGGCCACAGAGTACACATCACAGTACCTGTCATGTACCAAGTAACTGCAAGTATTAACATTATTACTATTAGTATTATTATTAAAATTTTGTAATTAATAAACTATTTATTCATTACATTACATGTGTTAAAATTATTGACAAAAGAGCTTCATGTAATATACACCAATATGTATTCATTTAATTACTACAATTAACATGAGCAATTCAGGTTACAATATGAACTCTTGATATACAAGCCATGTAACTTGTAGGCTAGGTCCCTTGCCTTACACATAAAATAAACAGAGTAACAGATGTCACTCATTCCCTTCTGATTACTGTCAGAAAATAAAGGACTCAAACCCGGGTACGGCTAACTCTAGGAGCCTGCTCTACCACTAAGCTACAAAGTTGCTAGCAGCCTGATTCAAATTATGAAAATTACACCCACATGCATCATTCATTTAATATGTCATGTGTAGAATATGTACTTTAATATTATACAAATGAAAGAACTGCCATGCTTCAAAATCTTTTACCAAAAAAGCTGAGCTTGAACCTGAAAAAGCTACAAGAACAGATTGAATTTTCTGTTATCGTTGAGATTATCTACATGTCATACCCATTGTATGACAAGACCATATATGATACTCATACTGTCACACTACAACTCATAGGCTCAGCTCCCAGTGACCTAACCTTACCATATCCTTTGAACTTTGATTAATCCTCAGCTCTACTCAACATTTCACTTTTCGTGTTGCGTGACAGTTAACCTAAGGAACATTCAATCTCATCTTTGAAATTTGCTCAAATCATCCAAGCTAACACTATGGACTTCCATTCCTGGCAATTTGACTCAGCTTTGCTTATTATCCAATAACCCTTTTCCGGACTAGCTCAACTCCTTTGACTCAATCATCAAGCTTGGCACTTACCCATTTTCCCAAACCTTGCATTTCAATCAAAAATTCCATCTTAGGAATTTCACCTTTGACTCAAAGATTTCAGAATTTCAGCCTTTCTGTCCGCTCACAATCTCCTAAATCTCTTCATCAAAAATTCCCATTATTATTAAATCCCAATCACTCTGCAATCAAGCAATTTTATTTTATTATCACTCAATATTATTGTTTTATATCACTCTACCAATCAGGTAGTTTTAATTTTATCACTCTGCTATTTGGCAGTTTTATTTCTCTCTAGTATTTAGCTAGATTCATATCACTGTCACTGCTTATGCTTGTATACTTTACAGAATATTCTTTTATTTGTTTCAAGAAAACCACATGTCTGCCATTCCTGTTGTTTTGTATTTAGCCAGATTATTTTTCAGCTGAAATAAATCATCAAGTTTGAGCATAAAATTATTTTTCATCCTGCGCCCAGCTCCTTGGTCCAATCAGACCCTCCACAAAGATTGCCCCCTTTCTCGAGCCTTATTTTCTGAAGGATAAATCTTAACAAAAGAAATTCCTTCAAAGACTCATCCTTGAAAATCATGTGCTTTTCATTTCACCAGTTCATCTCTGAACATCATGTACTCTTCTTCAAACATCATTTTATCTCTCATCACAAGTACATACTCTATCATTTGTCTTCAACACATCTTCTACACATCTTTGATAGCCAGTCTGTTTTCTTTTATTATAAATTCTCTTGTATTTTTAATCCATCTCTCTTTCCTCAGTTAATTAATATAACATTGTTTTACGCTTCCAACTGAACTTTTCAACCTGCCATAATCCTGGTTGAGTATCAAGTGATTCCATCCCCTCTGAGCTCACCCATCTTTGTCTTTGAAGTTATCATTGAACTTCAAATCTCTCAAACTTACCTTTGACACTTCTTCAAACTTATCTTTGAGACTGTTTCATCTTCTCCCTCACATGCTTAAAGCTAGCTGAATCCCCTCTTAGTACATTGGGTTGGTTGCATGACAGCCATATTGTTATTACGGTGGGAAATGCCAATGTTTGGGCTGGGGAATTAGCAATTTACTCTGACTGATTGGTGAATGTTTTTATGATTCTGACCTGGTGTGATTTAATGTTCAGTCTATGCACTTTTCAGGGGCAATTCTTACTTCCCCTCCAAACTCTATCAAATATGAGACCCAATCCAAGGCCAATCAGAGTTCAGAATCACCCAATCAATCCACAAGCTCCACCACCAAATCATTTGGTGTTTCCTGGTGGATTACTAACAATTAAGGCTTTAATAAAACCCCCCTCTCCTCTATCTGCAGTTTGCGGAGGTACTCCTGAGATTCTGGCCAACTATTTGACATTTGTCAATATTCCTGCTTGCAAACACAAGGACATAATGAATACACTTCTTGAAAATGACATTGATGATTATCAAATTTTCAAGTTGCTCACGTTCAAGGTGTTGAAAACTCTTTCCTTCAACTTTGGAGTCATAAAATAGCTCTGAAGCAATGTTGCTAAATTCTGTACTCACCTTGGCAAATTCAGCTGAGAGCTCTATTTATCTGGCTACCCTAATTTTTCCTGCTTCTTTCTCAGCTCCTGCTATAATAACCTATTATTTAGTTTATCTCTCATCCTATTGTTTCCAATTTCCATTTTATTAGCTAAAAAATCAGTTATGGCTATCCTATCATGTCCTGATTATTTCTCCCTATTGTGTCCTGTGTCTTAGCTACCCAACCAAGTCCTCTTTTGTTTTTGGCTACCATATCATGTAATGTTTCTTTCTTGGATCATATGGTCTGATAGCCAATAATATTTTGTGGACTTGAAAGGTTTTAGGCAATCCAAATTACTCATTAAGATAAAAAAGGTATCAAGTGCCACCAATACCAAATTAATTGTGAAAAATAAAAATATAAATGAAAATTAAGCCCAAGCAATTAAGATGTTCTTGTTGATAATAAAAACAAAAAATTGGACAAGTGTGTCCTATTCTGCAAAAACTAGAGTAAATGATAATCATCACTTCAAGTTGCTCATTGATCTATCTCAATGATCAATGATCAATGAGTAAATAGTACTCATTTATAAAAAAAATGTTATTCAAAATATTTCAATCATATTTCTTCATTTTAGTGGCATACTTGACATAACATGAGTGAGAAACAAATAAAACAATTGGTTTATTTTAGATTTATTTTTGAGGAAAATAGGTCAATGAGTCACATGGCACAAACAGGGACATCACATCAATAAAAGACTTGTCAGCCTACATGATGCCAAGGAATATTCCTTCTAGAAAAATTTGGTGCAAGGTAAAGTAAGCAGAGTTAAAAGAATCTTGGGAAGTGTGGGAGGCAATTAATTCCAAGGGAATATGTGGAATTAATGCACAACAATTTAAGGAAAAAGGGTAATAATTATGTTAAATGAATTTAATGTAATTAGGACCATAGGGGCCTGATAAATCAGGGGTGGTTTAATCCCCCTAAGTTATCTTGCACGTAAATGTAAATAATTTAATAACCTAGAAAACTGGGGCCTTTTTGATCAGGGGTGGTTTAAATCCCAGGGGAGAGGAATGGGGAATATTCTCAAGAAAGAAGGGTCATTACTTACTAGTGTGGATATTCTGGGTGGAAACAGGAAATTCTTGATTGCCTGAAAAGGTGATTGGTTGATCTGGTTGTTAGCTGTGGTGTTTGTAGAGATGACAGGGCTAAACAAATACTAATAAGGGACTTAACAGGCTATTTATGGAGATATGTATCTGATAATAGGTGGGTGAGTGTCTGAGGGGTATTGTAAAGCATGAGGAGACTTCTTGGGGCGGTTGAAGAGCTCCTTAAACAGTCCTGGGATACCTCTGGGACCCTGTGGGTGTTGAAGGCCAACTTGTGGGCCCACTTGGTTGGTTGTAAAGGGACTACTGGTCCAAAAGGAAGGAAGACACAAAATCATCCACCTTACTGGGAATATTAACCCACTTTGGGCCTTTTGAAACAAGTAACTAAGAGCTACCATAACCAAACCAGTTATACAGGTAACTAGGGCTTAGTAGAAGACTAGACTGGGCAAAACAGAGCTTCTACTTTGCCCCCAAGGAACCAGAATGAATATTTAAACAGCCCTTCCTTCCCACAAAATGATTTCCCCATCTTCATTTACATTTACCAGCTTACATCCATCTTATAAACCAGTCTTACAGCCTTTCATGTAGTATATTTTTGCTTGTTTCTGACCTGAAGTTCATCCAGTCACCTTTTCACCTTCCTCAGCACTCATCACCAACATGTACCAAGTTTTTTGAGTGCCACAAGACCAGTCATACTCCTCCTGAAGTTATCTTTCCTGGAAATAAACTAGTGAGTCTTATTTCCTTATACACTTCAGTAGTATACTACTGTCTGGGTATACTCTTTTACCAAAAAGACCAGAACCTTGGAGGGCACAATAAACCACCCTTGTAACTCAGGCCCCTCCCTTAATAAAAACTTTATTGTTTTTATTAAAACATTTTCTTTTAAATCAACCATTACCCATTTCCCCTTGACACATACCCTTGTGTACCACCTGTTTTTTGCTTGCACCCAGTGTAGCTAGAAACATTCAAGTTTTTGGCATCACTGAGGCTGACATCCATGGGTTTTAAAAATGGTTTATTTTCAAAACCAGTTGATTAGATAATGGTAAATTTGGTCATATTTGATACCCCCTAATGGTGGATTTGGTCATATTTGATACCCCCTAATGTTGAGGCCAAATTCAGCTCCGTTTATGGCCAACAGGAGGGAATGGACAAATCAATGGCTTAGATAGCCAAAGTAGACTATCTACTTATGAGCCTGAAAGCTATGCTGAAAAAATAAATTTAGACTAAATTAAACATAGAAGTTTTTAAAAAAATAATTAGAAATCAGGTTTTTTGATCACTGTACTTGTGCAAGTACAACAATCAAAACTGCTGTTTTAAATGCTGCAATTGCATGAGTATAGTGAATAAAACAGCTCTTTTGATTGTTGTACCTGCAGAAGTACAGTAATTAAAACAGTTGTTGTTTTGATTTCTGTACTTGTGCAAGTAAAGCAATTAAAACAACTGTTTTGATTGCTGTACTTGTGCAAGTACAGAAACCAAATCAGCTATTTTTATTGTTGTACTTGCACAAGTATAGCACTGAGCTAAAAGTTTTCATAGCCACAAAGGGTGCTACACTAACAGGTAGCATAGCTGAAAAGAGTTCTAAGCTAACAGTTAGAATAGCTGAAAAGAGCACTGCACTAACAGTTAGGACAGCTTTCTTTTCCAGCTAACACCACTGAATTCAGCTAACAGGCAATTTCTGTAGTGTTAACTTTTTTTTCAATAGTGCTAACACTACCCTAAGTGAAATTTTTTCTACCAATGGAAATTATTTAGTATTACTTTCCCAAAGCTCCAGCTAACAGTAACTTTGTGGTACTGTAGCAAAAAAAGCTAATGCTATGCTACACTATGTAAGATTATAGACCTGTCAGAATTGCAGCAAGAGCCTCCAAGGAAGCTGCCAAGATTAGACCCAGCTGCATGGAAAGGTAAGCCCTCCAGCAGTCCAGACCAAAACCCTAACCTCACCATTGGAACAAGGTAACTTTTGAAATTTACTTTAGAACATATACATGATTTTGGAAATAGAAAGAAGAATGTAGGTAAAAAATATGGATGTAGACAACATAGATCAAACGTATGGATGTAGCCAAAAGATACATATTTATGAGAAATTTCTATTTTTTTTTTTTTTTTATTTTTATTTTTTATTTTTTATTTTTTATTTTTTATTTTTTATTTTTTATTTTTATTTTTTATTTTTTATTTTTTATTTTTTATTTTTATTTTTTATTTTTTATTTTTTATTTTTTATTTTTTATTTTTTATTTTTTATTTTTTATTTTTTATTTTTTATTTTTTATTTTTTATTTTTTATTTTTTATTTTTTATTTTTTATTTTTTATTTTTTATTTTTTATTTTTTATTTTTTATTTTTTATTTTTTATTTTTTATTTTTTATTTTTTATTTTTTATTTTTTATTTTTTATTTTTTATTTTTTATTTTTTATTTTTTATTTTTTATTTTTTATTTTTTATTTTTATTTTTTATTTTTTATTTTTTATTTTTTATTTTTTTTTTTATTTTTTACTTTTTAATTTGTATTTTTTTTTTCCACATGCAGAGGTTGTCCTGTTGTTGACAGGCGGCCAAGGATGGCTCAGGCAGAACGTCAATCGTCGATGTACAGAATGACTTATTTGTTTAGCCCCACTTCTTTGGCTATTAAAGAAAGAATCGCGGCGATCAGATTGATTGCTCAGGGTGTGATTGTGAAAATTGTTTGGCAGACGTATTCGAAAGCATTCCTTACATATCATGAGAGAACAACTATGTATACACTGCGCGTTGAAGTTGAGATGAACGATTTTGAAAGAGTTTATGTAGCTGGCAGAACCGCCCTGCCAACGAGAGTTGAACTGAGGCCTGGAAACATTATTTTGAACTGGTGACTTCTGCCCTCATCTCTCTGTACGGAACCAGATCGAGCGCTCCCCGTGGACAGTAAGATTTGGAATTGATCGAAACGGCAGGAGCTTTCCCTCAGCTTTACTTGCCGCACTAGATGAGGGGTGCTGTTTCGTCTATAAAGAGCCCAGTCTCCTGCAGCCGGAGACATCAACAAACCACAATCCTTTCCTATCTATTGAGCACCTGCACCAACCCACCAGACACTTTAACTGAACCACCCGCCCTTAGCCGTGCCACTTTTGACCAAGACAAGACAAGATGGTGCGATTTGTCTTCATCACAAGCCTTTTGATGGGTAAGTCACCACGCGCCATCACTTCCGAAACCTTCAATGTGTGATATGACATTGACGCCATTGAACCGCTGGCTCCAGCTGCCGCGTCTGCTACGACCGATCCGGTTGGGTGGGTAGAGTTTCTTTATCCTCAGACTAGCACACCAGTCATTATTCTTCAGAGCAAGACTTACCTGTCTCTGTGTGATGCTCCACAGATCGACGTTGGCTCGACGTCAAATTGGGGTCTCAGCGGTAACCTCCGCCTACCAAAACTTGCAGAACCACTTTCAATCGGCGTCGACTCACTTTGGGCAAAACGGATTCTCCATGTCGTCTGCTCGTCAGGAAATCCAATCGTTGTCCACTGAATTCAGAAGTGCACTTAACATGTTCAACAGCTGTGCCGCTTGCATCACTGGTCCCCATATGGTAAGACACCAGCCCTCCATCTTCAACTAATGCTGCAGTACTAACAGGGTGTTTCATTGCCCAGGGTACTTTCGGTCCAGTCTTCATGAATACCCTTTCTTCATTCCGCTCGCTTTACCAAACCTCTCGTCATACCTTTGGCTCCCGAGCGCTAGGAATGTTCGGTATGTCAAACTTCCCTGAGTAGCTGGGAAACACTGCGATTGAGTGGCACTAATTTGTGTACAACCCCGCGCCGCAGATCCTTTTGGTGGCCTGGACACCATGCTCGATACATCCTTCCACAGATTGACTGGTGCAGGTGGTCGACTCAACGCATTTGTTCCGGGGGGATTTTCTACCTTCTTCAATCAATTACACTTCAGTCACAGCGCGAGCTACCTCGGCCAATTTGGCTTGTAAGGATCACGGTGACTTCGGATCCCGAGTCAGTCAGCTGGCCCTCCTGTCCTTAATCGGGTTCACTCCTACACGACTATTTTTTTTCGTGTCCAATATCTGCTGTAGTTGTCTTTTCTCTAGCATCTTTGTGGACTAGCATATTTTTACCGACACGCTCAAAGCAACTGTATCCATGACTTTTCAGATGGTCCGTGCCACTTGTAGCACGCGTGCTTAAGTCACTGTGCATGGGCAGCTATCAAATAGAAATCTCTTGGCATGTGATCGGAATCACATGCAGCATCGCTCACCAAATGAGAGAGAACATCTGTGACGTGAACTACTCTCAAGCCGAACGTCACCCCGCAGTATAGTTTCACAGATGGGTTGCCTTGACTCATATTTCAGCTACCCAGCTTCATCTTCCAACCGCCACCACTCTCATGGTGAACTAACTGATTGGAAGCTCAAGTGTCTTGGCCATTAGTGGGTGAGCAGGTTAAAATGTGAATTCAACGGAAGAGAGTGGTAAGGTAAGATTAGTAATGACGCATATGCATAATCAAAAAGAGTTTGAATACATGCCTTCCAGGTTCCCTGTCCCAACCGAGTTTCTTTCCTCAGGATTGGAGAGGGACCCTGGCTAACAGATCTTGGGTTAATGATGGACTTGTGACACCTCAAGATCCAATTGGGCTCTTGGCATGTGTGTGATATTTGCAAGAATTCCTCAACCCCTGAATAAGATGATTTATAATTTTGTCTGAGTGACAAGCTGAGGATAAACGACTACGACAACTTTGACTACACACCTGAATAAGATGATATGTAATTTTGTCTGAGTGACAAGCTCAGGATAAACGACTGCGACAACTTTGACTACACACCTGCTGTCAGCCTCCCTGATGCCAAGGACAAGTCCTTCTAGCTACAGGTGATGCAAGGATATATGGAAAGAGTATATAAACTCTGGGTAAGGTACAATGTTACAATTCCCAAAAGATATGGGGGAATTGTGACGTAAAAATTGAGAGAAAAATAGGTTAATAATTATATTAAATAAATTTAATATAATTAAAAACCAGAGGGGCCTGATAAATCAGGGGTGGTTTAGATCCCTCTAAGGTATCTTACAAATAAATGCAGAGGATTTAGGTACCTGGAACACTGGGGCCTGTTGGAACAGGGGTGGTTTAATCCCAGGAATGGAAATGGGGGAATATCTTCAAGAGAAGGGTTATTACTTACTAGTAATAAACCTTGAGGGATCTTGGGGATATTCTGGGTGAAACTGGACAGTTTGAAGCGCTTGGATGGATGGATGGTGGAGCTTGATGGGCACTGTGAAGTTGTTGGGGAAGACAGGGCTAAAGAATAACTACTAAGAAGCTTACCAGACTGTGTTACAAAGATGTATATATCTAATAAGAAGTGGGTAAGGTTGTTAGTGGGTATTGGGAAGCATGAGGAGCCTTCTTTGGGCGGTTGAAGAGCTCCTTAAATAGTCTTGAGTTCCCCCTGGGGACCCTGTAGGTATTATTGGCCAACTTGTGGGATCTTTGGACCACATTTTGGCCATTTTGCTTTCTTGGTGACGCTTCAGCAGCCCCTGCTTTGAATACACGTCACCAATTGATTTTATTAATGTATTTTATTATTATTTACATATTTATATTGTCTTACAGTCTGTAGTACATCAGTACTGGGTGTTATAGATTTAATACTAGTGGCTTATTTTATAATAAGCCACAGTATTGTTTGTACTGTTTTGTTCAGTCAGTATATTTTTATTTATATGTATAAATAATAATACAATCTAATATAATTAATTATTTTATCCCCAATAACCTTTATTACATATGTAACATATGTAATGAGGTCACTGGGGTGTGTTTTTACTGATTTGGGTGTACCTGAGTGACTGTGGAGTCCGCGTGCCAGCTGAGAGCCTGTAAGGGGCTTAATGCTTGCGCGGGGGCTTATATCCCAACTTTGGCGCGGGCTTTCAGTCACGCGGGTTGAACTTCAAGTTCTGCGGACTGCGGTACGCGGGGTTTGAGTGAAACACGGTGTATTTACACTATCTCCCCTAAATTACACAACACCTCATTTCCGTGACTGGAAATGGGGTTTAAGCATATGTATTTACATATATAAGCATTTAATTGATGCAAGTGCCTTTTATTAAAGGTACTTGCTAATTCTTGTATGCTAATTTACATAGTGAAGGAGTGAGAATTAGGGGTACCTGTGAGTGAGGTACCCTAGGTTAAATTTAGTGCAGATTCAGAATATCAAATAATATTCTAACTATTATTTGATATTTATATATTTTTTATAATAATTTGTGTAGGAAACTTGTGACAGGTTGCTCTGTCATAGTAGCAAGCTGACACCTGCAGCGATGCTGATTGAGATTTGGGGTTTGTTTGATTTGGTTATGGGAAGGACGCGCGAAAGACAATTAGTCTTTTTCTTCACTGTAATTTTATATTTTAATTTGCACGTGAATGGAAAAGGGAAAACAAGAACAACAGAGATAATGATGAAAATGATGATGATGGCGAACCTGAATAAGATGATTTATAATTTTGTCTGAGTGACAAGCTCAGGACAAACGACTACGGCAACTTCAACTACACACCTGAGAATTTGATAAGGAAAAGAGATTAACGATGATATGAATAATAGATAAACGATATGAATAAGATTTTTAGGAAAAACTGTAGGCATACCTGCAGCGATGCAGATTGAGATTTGGGGTTTGTTTGATTTGGTTATGGGAAGGACGCGCAAAAGACAATCTGAAAGAAAAGGATGGGATGAGAGAAAGGGAGTGTGGGAATTGAATGTTTCAGCTTGAATTTGACTTGGGTTGTATTTTAGGGGATGAGGACTTACTAGTCTTTTTCTTCACTTTAATTTTATATTTTAACTTGCACGTGAAGAAAAAGACTAGCAAGTTTGACCGGGTGTGACTCTTTTGAATGTGGGGGAATGTTCAATTAGGTTAGGTTTATCTTTGTTATGTTGTGGATGCGAGTGAGAATTGGATGAGTTTTGAATATTCAACATGATTTTTAGACGGGTATTCATAATCTAACAATGTGGCATTGGAGGAATAGGAGAGAGTATAGGGTTAAAAGTATCCTTCCCCCTCTGATTCAAATTTGTTCAAATGTTGCTTAGTTAATTTTTTTCTCTAGGTATATGGCAGGCTGTCAGCCTGCTACTAATTCAGAGACATCCTGACTATAGCAAATCATATTGATATTATTTTAAATTACAAAATTGTATTCTTAGTTTCAAAATAATTCACACCTTATGTCTTTTGTTTCAAAATAAATTATTAAAACACAACATACAACACAGAATCTACATATAACTTCTACAGTGTAGGTAAAACTTGGAATATTATTCCAGATTCTGAATCTAAATGCAACTTAACTTAGGGTATGTCAGCAAAAGTACCCTATAATTATTACTCCTTCACATTGCTTCACAGGCCTTCAAGTTTTTATATCACTCAAAGATCTATATAACCTTAAAGGTATACTAGTAGAATATTTAATTAAGGTTAATAGAGTTTGGGTATGATTAATAAATAAGATTTAAATTATCATTTCTATTGTTATGTGTACATGACACCTGTAATAAAAGCCACAACCACCACTGTGGCCATACTTTTCCCACTAAGGCCAAGTTAGCCCAATTGGTTGGTTGTAAAGGGACTGATGGTCCAAAAGGAAGGAGGGAAAAAAATTATACACCTTACTGTGAATCATGAACCACTCTAGGCCTTTTGAATCATGTAAATAAGCACTACCGTAACCAAACCAGTTATCCAGGTAACTAGGGGTTAGTAGAAGACTTGACTGGGCGAAGGAGAGCTTCTGCTTGGCATCAGGGGCCCAGAAAGGATATGTAAACAGCCCTACCGTTTCAAGAAATTATTTCCCCATCTTCATTTACATTTACCAGCTTTTACCCATCTTATAAACCAGTCTTATAGCCTTTTACATAGTATATTTTCTGCTTGTTTTTTTACCTGAATTTCATCTAATCACATTTTCACGTGTCTCAGCACTTGACAATCACCTTTTACCCAGCTCTTTGAGTGCTTCTGGACCAGTTACAACCTCCTGAAGAATCTCCAGATTGGAAATAGAACCACTAAGTCTATTTCCTCTATTCCTTCAGTAGTTATAGTCTAGGTGTACTCCTTGTTCAAAGGACTAGAATTTCAGGTACCCAAAATCCCCCTGTTCATTCAACTCCTGATTATTTTAGCCGGCACAGTAAATAACCCTGTAACTCAGGCCTCTGTAAATAAAAACTTTAAAGTCATTATATCTTTCACCTTTTTTTACCCACTTTTCACTGCACAACCTGCAGCTGTTTGTACCTTGAAGCCTGTGTAGCTAGAAGAATCCAGTTCTTGGCATCACAGAGGCTTAATAGCCCTATGATTTATTCCTGAGAAAATTAAAGCCAAAACTGAGAACAAGAGAATAAGTACTTGAAACAATATAAGAGAAAGAGTGTAAAAAAGCATACCCAAAGAGATGAAGAATATTGTGATAGAAAACTAATTGAGAAGAGTAACAAATGGACTAGAGAAAAGGAACACAGGACTTACAAGGAAAACATGATTAGTAAATGATAAAGATGAAAAGAAAGTATTGTTCACTTCTCACCAAGTTGAGAGTGGGATGAGACATTGACAGGGAAGTGAGAGCTTTGGCAAGTTCACTTATAGATGGCAAGGCAAAGAAGATGAAGACGCGATTTGTGATTTAAGGAAAGGAGGATGTAGAAGAGGGAAAGGACGATGTAGAAGAGGGAAAGGAGGATTTAGAAGGAGGATGGAGATGAGAAGGAAATGGAGAGTATATATACAATTGATTAGAAAGGGGAAGATAGGGTGAAGGAAAGAAGGAAGAGGCGGATAGATTGGATTATCAGGAGATGACTTCTTTATGAACCAGAGAATCTGAGTTGACCAATGGTTTGAGAGATCAGTTAGGTTTAACTTGATGATAAAAAGGTTTTTATGAAGTTTTGCCGGTGCTCATGCTATTAACACAGATTCAACTTTCACAGAGGTAACACGGGAGAAATACTAGGAAGACGTTGAGGTTCAACAAGGCTGAAACAAGCCATTAAATCAATAAAAGGACAACCTCTGCACAAAGAAAAACAAAAATATACACAAATTTTCAATATTCTGGTCCTCATCCCTTCCCATTTTCCCCTTCTCCTCTTAGAACTTCAACCCAATTCTCATCATATAATATCCATCACACAGCCTGATGCTTCCACCATATTTATGATCAGTGTTTCTGTTGATGTACTAGTTATAATGGTTATTCCTTTGTTAAGATATGATGCCTTTTCATTCCATTGTTGATGTACAATGCCCTTTTGTTCCATTGAAAAATCACAACATCACCTTCTATATTTTAATGAGTTATTAGCTTATGTTTATATTAGACAGGCAGGCTGTGGGTCCTGGCAACCATTTTGGTCAATTTGGGGGCCATGGAAAATTTTGTGAATGAAATTTTAGTTTGAACTCAAAACATCCATAGGCAAGCATTCAAGAACCCAATTGTCTGTGTGGGACTTGATGGATGAGAAGAACTAGGGGGTATGGTGAATGAATAATGGGCCGGGGTAATTGAACTCTCAACAATTGATTCAGAAACTTTCACCCTTCAAAGCTTGTTTGGCATCACCCAACTCGTATCAGTGGACACCATCTTTGGATTGCCTTGCTTGAACAGGCAAGGTTAAGTGGCCTCAATTATTCTGAAGGGAGGACATCAATTTACTCTTGGGACCACCCCCCTTTAAATGATTAGATCTAATTTGTTGGGAGGGAATCCTGAAGGTAAAGGGGTTTCATCTGCTCAGATCATTCCATCTTCCCCAAATTGTATCATGCCAAGTGAATTTCACTTATTTGCTAACATGTTTTTTCCACAGACAAATTTTCATCTCCCTCCCCATAGAGACATGCATATATCTATTAATCTGCAGGATGGAGCCTAGCCCCCATTTGGGGGATTGTAAATTTTTTCTTTTGATTACCAACAGCAATTGAAGTTATACATTGACAAGAATTTGAGTAAAGGCTTCATCCACCTATCATCTTTGTGTGTGGCAGCACCAATTCTTTCTTTCAGAGTCCCTGGTAAGTGCCTTAGGTAGTTAATCAATAGTCCCATTGAAAAATCCCTCAAAAACTCTCCCCAATCAGTCAAACCAATTAATAACAGTAAGTTACAACCATTCCTCTGTCTGTGGCGCTTTCCCCTTCCTTTCCACACACCTGGGATTTAAACAACCCCTGATTTATCAGGTCCCAGTTTTTAAAAGGTTATTTAAATCCTCTGCTTATTCCAAGATACCTTAGATGTCAGCTTGCTACTGGTTCAGAGACAACCTGACTAGAACAATAAATTAGTAATAATTAATTAATAAAAAATACATATGAAAGAGACATTATTACGTAAGTAATGATGTAACATAAATTATAATAAACATAAGAAAAAGATAACATATTAGAATATAAACATTATTACATAGTAATAATGTAACAAACAAATAAAATAAATAAAATAAATAAAATAATAATAAAATAAATAATAACTCATTAAACTTTGAGATAAGTGAGAATATTATTTCATATTCTGAAAGAGCAAGTACAAGAACCTAGGGTACCTCAGCCAAAGTACCCTAGAAAACTTACTCCTTCTAATAATAAAACTAACTTAAAGAATACTCCTACTAAGCGCTAAAATACTCACTAGGTATAAACATATGTAATATGAGAGTATTCTAGTAAGTAGAAGTCCTTAAAGTACGGGATAATCTCTTAAATAAACTATGTAATTATCCTTTAAACACATAAATAAAATATTAAATAACATTTGACACAAAATATCACACTGTTTCATAGTCTTTGTATTATTATTATTACAAATATACATTTGACATAAAATACTTCAAACAAGTCACACTGACAAGCTCCTTTAATCATAGTCAAACTCTTTGATATTGCTTCCATGTGAGACTTCATACCAGCATTATACATCATCATCACCATACAGTATAAGTATTCAACATTAGGCAATGCATACTTATCAATGGTTAGAGCAACATGAACTGATGAACAGTACACAACACTTGTTCAATAAACAGGGTGCTATACACAAAAAGAAAGAAGCATTAGCTAGAATAACAAGCACTGTCAAACTAAGTGCTAACAATCCAAGACTTCATAAGCATTGTCACACAAGCATACACATCACAATGTATTAACATAGGCAATGCGTACTTAGCTCCATCACTCATGAATGCTGACAAGGGATAAATAATAAATGTTGACACTTTTCCCAGGAGGTTTGCATGTCAAATAATTGAATGGAGAGCTGTAAAAGCGCCCTCCATGCAAGTATGACAAGAACTATCATGGTACAGAACTTTATATATGAAATAACCAAATTAAACAGAAATAAGATTCTGTATTATAATTTGATTATTTCTTCTTTATTCTATTGATCAAGTGATCAATACATGATTGTACATCAAACTAAGAGCTCTTGAAGCGCCCTCAGATGATGTCTACAGATGACTGACAGACTGTATTAATCATTGACAGCCTGTACATGTAATAATTTGATAAATTACATCACTTATTTCTACTAAGGATAACTCCTTCCTTGTAGTGTTCCCATAGCCAAAAAAAAATGGTGTTTCGCCATCAGGGCTCCAGAAAGGCATCTAGGAGGCCCTTTCTTCCCCCTGTATTTTGATTCCCCCGCTTTATCATATTTACAACCAGTATTCCACCAGTCCAGCATACTTGTGTCCTGCCCAGTAAATCAGTCCTCAAGACTCAAAGCCTCTTTCTCTCAACTCCAACTCTGACCAGCTGTCCAACACACCTTTCCAAACGCTTCAAGCTGTCCAGTTGTCCTCTGAAAAGTCCCCACTCCCCCCTTAAAGCCTACAGTAAGTCTTTTTCTTTTAGGAGTTGTGGCCCTTTTCAGCCACTATTACCACTGGGATCTAAACCACCCCTGCTTGCAGGCCCCAGTTTATTAAGGTCTTCAATTACCTTTGGAGGGAACCAAACCACCCCTGCTTGCAGGCCCCTCCTAAAAACCTTTAATATATTTTATATTAATAAAAATGATATTAAAAATCACCCAAAAACTCTTATTCTATATTGTTTTTTGCCTTGCACCTTGTGCAGCTAGAATGATACCAGTCCTTGTGATCACAGAGCGTGACATTAGAGGGATCCAAACAACCCCTGATTTATCAGGCCCCTCTTTGTTTTATTTTAATTAATTTATTAAGTAATATAAAAATAAAAATACCTAAAAATTAATGAATTTTAGGCTTCAATTCCTCCAAAAATTATTCCTAAAACTTCTCCATATATATCTTATTCTTCTTAAATATCTTTACACCCAGTGTAGCTAGAAGGTTTAACATCTTGGCATCACTGAGGCTGACAGGCAATGCACCCAAGTCTGGGGACGTAAGGTGAATTTTATGCAGAGCGGGTGTTTTTGTTTTTTTGGGAGGGGGAAATGAATATTACCAAGAAGAATTATGGTGTAATTAGTATCAAATATGACCAAATCCACCATTATCTAATCAACTGGTTTTGAAAATCCACCATTTTTAAAAACCATGGATATAAAATGGATCAGAATTCTCAAAAGTGAAATTTTGTGGAAAAACCTAAACTGGTTTTAATTGTGGATTTGGTGTACCCCCTATTATACAAATTTCAATTGAACATCAGATTACACACAAAACCAAAATTTGAATGAAGAATAGAAGAAAAAAACATAAGTAAAAAAGACAAAGACAAGAAAAAGAAAAAGAAAAAGAAAAAGAAAATAAAACCAAAAAGAATAAGAACAAAAACAAGAACAAGAACAAGAAAAATAACAATAACAAGTAAAAGGAAAATAAAATGAAAATGACAATGAAAAATAATAAGAAAAATAATAAGAAAATGAAAATGAAAATAAAAATGACAAAAACAAGGGATATGGAAAGACAAAAAAACAGGAATTGATAAAGAAACAGAATGAGGAAACTAAAAATGAATAGAAATAGAAAAAGGGGAAGGTAAAGAAAAATGAAAATAAAAATAAAAATAAAAATAAAAATAAAAATAAAAATAAAAATAAAAAAAAAATAAAAATAAAAATAAAAATAAAAATAAAAATAAAATAAAAATAAAAATAAAAATAAAAATAAAAATAAAAATAAAAATAAAAATAAAAATAAAAATAAAAATAAAAATAAAAATAAAAATAAAAATAAAAATAAAAATAAAAATAAAAATAAAAATAAAAATAAAAATAAAAATAAAAATAAAAATAGAAATAAAATAGAATAAAAATAAAAATAAAAATGAAAATAAAAATAAAAATAAAAATGAAAATGAAAAGAATAAGCAACATGATTAGAAATATAATTATCAATAGAAATAGAAATAGAATAATAATAAAAAAGGAAAAGAAATAGAAATAGAAATAGAAAAAGGAAAGGAAAAGAAATATAAATATAAATATAAATGGAAATATAAATAGAAATAGAAAAAGAAAACAAGAAAGAAAAAGAGAAATACAAAGAAAAATTAAAAGACAAGAGGTATAAAAAGAAAAAACAAAGGGATGTGATAAAGAAATAAAAATGAAAAAGATGAAGATGAAAGAAAGAAAAAGAGAAAGACAAAGACAAAGACATAGATATAGAAAAAGAAAAAGAAAAAAAAAAGAAAAAAAGAACAAGAGAAAGACAACAAGGAAACAAATGAAACATAGAAAGAAATAGACAAAGAACAAAAAAAGGAAAATACATATTGACAGCCTCTGTGATGCCAAGGAGTAATCCTTCTAACTACACAAGGTGCAAGGATATAAACAAAGAGCTGAAACCTCTGGGATAATGTATAAGAAGGGTATTCCAACAGGATTTGTGGAATAAGGGGTTGTAATAAGAAAAATATAATCCATTATATTAAATAAATTTAATATAATTAAAAATATGAGGGGCCTGATAAAAACCTCTAGCAAAGTTTCTTAGATGTATTGATCAAAGGTTTCAATTACATGTCAAAATATATTGAGTAAATGCCATATGTGCCTGTTAATCATACTTGTCAGAGTTCAAGTACTTTGTATTGTTTACAATGTGAAAATACTTTATTTGTTTGTTCTGTAGGCGCTTCAAGAGCTCCTATCTAATCCCTGTCATGCAGACTCCTTGGGAATGCCAGACTGCAGAGATCTGTCAACAGAAAATTTCCCACTAAGGATGTATTATATTTATTTTGAACATTAGCTCAATTATTGTTTTTGAGGAGTTCTCATGTTGTTTCCTTCCTCTGGTTTGTGGTCTTTGTTCCTCTGAATTATCCTTCGTGTAGCTTGTATTCACATTAATAATATAGTCTGTCACTAGTATTTATGTATTTAAATAAATTCCATCATTTCTGTTATATGTATTTATATTAGGGGGTATCAAATATGACCAAATCCACAATTAAAACCAGTCAATTAGTTTTTTCAACAAAATTTGACTTTTTAGAATTCTGAACCATTTCATATTGCTATTCATGGTTTTTAAAAATGGTGGATTTTCAAAACCAGTTGATTAGATAATGGTGGATTTGCTCATATTTGATACCCCCTATTATACTTTTCTTATTTAAATGCATTTTTATTTTGTTAATTATTTCAGCGCTTAGTAGTAATTTTCTTTAAGCTGTTTTACTACTAGAAGTTTTAAGCTTCCTGGGGTACTTTGGCTGAAGTACCCTAGGTTATTTTACATGCTCTTCAAGATTATGTAACAATATTTTCACTTATCTTATTAATATATTAAAATATCCATTGTTTTATATTTATTAGTTTTATATATTTACTTATTATTATGTTACTATGTAATCATTTATATATTACTTTTTTATGTGGTTTTATCTTATTACTATTCATGTATTACTTTTTATTACATGAGTAATAACATATTTTGATTACTATTATTTATTTGTTCTAGTCAGGTTGTCTCTGAACTAGTAGCAAGCTGACACATATCAATAGAAACAGAATAAGAAAAATAACAATAAATATAGGGCATTAATAAAAAAACCCAGTTTTTCCGCGTTTCCACCCGGTTTTCTGCGTAGCTGCGGCTGCACGGTGCACCCGGTTTCCTGCGCAGGCACCCAGTTTTTTTAATTTTTAATTTTTATGCAAATAGCATATGGAGGGCGGCATTTGATGCACGTGACCTCCCCAATAATCCTCATTCAATATTTTATTTAAAACAAATAAAATAGGGCATTAATAAAAAAACCCGGTTTTTCTGCGTTTACACCCGGTTTTCTGCGCAGATGCGGCTGCGCAGCAATCCCAGTTTTCCGCGCGCACACCCGGGTTTTTTTAATTTCGAGTTTTTATTCAATATGCATAATGAGGGTGGCATATGATGCGCACAGACTCCCCAGGCATGCTCATCCAACTTCCAACATCAACCACATCAAAAACCACTCACCACAATCAAAAACCGACGCCACCCCCCCCTAATTCATCAACCCCCCGTAACTGATCAACCACTCAACCGATCCACATAGAAAAACCACCAAAATTCCCCATTTTTCCTCCTCTCTGCGGCCCAACTCCCCAATTTCACTTTTTTTCCCTCAATTTTTCTCAACTCCTCCCACCACCCATTTTCACTTCCACCACCACTCCTCATCCATTTTCCACCCAAACCCACTAAAAATAACACCAAAAAACATCTTTTTTCCCCTCTCCACACCACCTCAGAATCTTCCATACCCCACCAATTTTTTCAACCTTTATCCCAATCCAAAAAAACCCAAAAATCCAACATGTCTCACATCAACCCCCTCCTCCTTGCCACAGATGCCGCCACCACTCCCGCCACCACTCCCGAAGTAGCCAACCTTGCTCCTCCTCCTGAGTTAACATATCAAACAAAGGAGGAAATGCATAACTCTGTCCAAACTTGGGCCAAGAAGCATGGCTATTCCCTCTGCATAACCCATTCCTCCACTGAAAATGGGGAGAACAGATCCACTTATCAATGTGACAGATCTGGGGTTTCTCAGCCCAAAGATGGTACTCAATTGGGGAAGACCAAAAAGATTTCCTGTCCTTTCAAACTTACCGGAAACTTCTATAAGAAGAAAGGCTACTTCCAAATCAAGATTAAAGATCCTAGCCACAACCACCCAGCTTCTGAAGATCCTTCCACCCATGCCGTCCATCACCGATTAACCGATGAACAAAAAACCACTGTCACCCAATTAACCCATTCTGGAGTTTGTCCATTAACTATTAAGACTGCCTTATTGCAAGACAACAATCTCCCTTCTTCTGTCACCCTCAAAAATATCTACAATCACTGTAACCTCTTGAGATCCACCCAACTTGAAGGACGTACACCAATTGAAGCTCTCATTCATGAAATCCGCCATCATGAATTCTACCACACAATCAATACCTCCAAAGGCCACATGACCTCTCTGTTCTTTGCTCATCAGAAATCCCTTGACTTGGTAAAACAATTTCCCACCACTATCCTCCTTGACTGCACCTACAAAACCAACAAGTGTAAAATGCCCCTTCTTCACATAGTTGGTATTAACTCCTCAAACAAATCTTTTTCCTTGGCTTTCTGTTTCCTTTCTGCTGAGAAAATAGCCAACTACTCTTGGGCCTTGGATCAGCTTTGCATCTCAATGGACAATCAATCTCCATCCATACTAGTCACCGACAACGAGGCCGCCCTAATCAAAGCAATCAAACTAGTCTTCCAAAATGCCTCACATCCCCTCTGGCAAATTATGAAGAATATCCAGTCCAACTGCTACAAACATTTCAACTCTGAAGCAGAATGGTCCACCTTTCGAAACCATTGGAATCAATTACTCCATTCCAAAACTGTTTCTGACTATGATAAAAAATTCACCCAGCTTTCTATGACTTGGAATCCACCAACCGCCAACTACATCATCTCCAACATCCTCCCTTGCAAATAAAAAATCTTAGCCTGTTTTGTCAACAAGAAACCCCACTTCGGCAACACTATAACCTCTAGAGTCAAAGGTCTTCACGCGTACATCAAACGATTCATCAACTCTTCCACTGCCTCCTTTGCTGCTGTTGTCAAACAAATCCACCAAGCTCTGACCAATCAACTTCACAAACGATATATCAAATCCTCTCAGCACTCCTACAAACTCCTCACTGGCCTCCCCCCTGGCACCATCTCCCACTATGCCCTCAAGATCATCCATTCTCACCACATTTCTAAACCACCAAACTTGCACTGGAAACTACTCTTCTCACATGGGAATCCCTTGCATCCATCAAGTTCACAAAGCAAAAGGACTAGGCAGCAAATTCACCCATCACAATTTCCATTCTCAGTGGCCTTGAAGTGAGTTGGCTAATATAATTTCCTGGTTTCTGTTTCTCTTTCTCTAACATTTATGAGCAGACATTCATTGAAGAGGACAACAACGATGGATCAAGTGACGGTTCAGCTTGCTACTAGCTCAGAGACAACCTGACTAGAACAAAAATAAACTAAATGTAGTATTAATCAGCAACATCTACATTATTACCAGTAATAAGTATAAAACAATGAATATGTTAATAAATAATAAGATAAGTATGTTATTTCCTTAAAGAGCGTGTAAAATAACCTAGGGTACTTCAGAGTACCCCACTTAAAACTTCTAGTAGTAAAACAACTTGAAAGAATATTACCACAGCGCTGAATTAATTATTATACATTAAAAATACATAAAAACCATAAATACATGTACAAAACACACAATGTATTTAAATAAGAACATAATGAAATAAATACATATGACACTAATAATATAAGTATATAATGTACACTTAGTTTATTTTAATTAAATACTAAATACACTAAGGATGATTCAGAGGGACAAAGACCACGAACCAGAGGAAGGAAATAACATGAGAACCTTCTGAAAATAACTATTGAACAACTGTTCTCATCCTTAGTGGGAAATTATTGATTGACAGATCTCTGCAGTCATGCAGCCTGCATGACAGGGATCAAACAAGAAGCTCTTCACAAATACATGTATTTCACATTATACACAATACAAAATAATTAAACTCTGACAAATGTGATCAACAGGTACATGTGACATTTAATCAATACATTTTGACACCTTTGCATGTCAGATTCAGAAGCGCCTCAAGATGCCAGCAAAAGATAGACAGGCTGTACCCATTCTGTACATAGAAATTTGGCATTTGTATTAAATCTTAACCTTCCTTTTAAAGTTCCCATAGATCATTGCATTTAAAGTGGAGGATCATGCTTTAATATATATACTTGTACCCACTTACATAGCTTTACAATATTCTGTCTGGTAAGGTCCTAGTATCTGTTCTTTAGCCCCTTCTTACTCTCTTGAAATTTCCCAGTGTCCACCCAGCTCTTCCAAAAACCTTTCCAAGCGCTTCCAACTGCCCAATTTCCCCCTGGAAGAACCTCAAGTCTGTAAGGTAATTTATTACTAGTAAGTAGATAAACCTTTCTCTTGAGATTCTCCCCCATCTTTTGTCTGGGATTTAAACCACCCCTGTTTACAGGCCCCAGTGTTTTCAGGTACTTAAATCCTCTGCTTGCAAGATACCTTTGAGGGATTAAACCACCCCTGATTTATCAGGCCCCTCATATTTTTTTAATTATATTAAAATTATTTAATATAATTAATCATATTTTACCCCTCATATTTTTTAATTATATTAAATTTATTCAATATAATTAATCATATTTTACCGCTCATACCTCATATCTTTATTGGTATTACATCTCATAAATCCTCCCAGAGCTTTATACAATTTTGCACCTTGTGTAGCTAGAAGGATTATGGATCAAGTGACAGACGGTCTACTTCCCACCAAAGAAAACAAAGAGGTACATTTTCTTAACAGATCTCTTTAAGGAATTCCAAACGTTTCAACCTGGCAAGCAAAAATTCTACATTGGCAAAATCAAGAAGCTCTTTCAAGGGAACTACACCACAGTGGCCATCCAGGAACCTCTCTTTAGCAAGGATCACCAAGGACGAGGAAGACCAAAGGGCGCCAAAAGGAAACACAAATCAACTACTTCAACAAAAATGGATCCTTCAGGCTATGAATACTCAGAATTGGAGAAGAAAGGAAGAGGAAGGCCAAGGAAGCAGGTGACAGAACACAAGATATTTATTCATTTATCTCTTGTCTGTTTGTCTTTGGTTATTGATTTCTTGTGAACTTGAAGGAACCTTTTGCCAAGACAAAAGGACGTGGTAGGCCTAAGAAGATGGATGAATCTGTGGAATCAGAGGTAATGATTCATCTTTATTCTTCACTCAAATATCACATCTAATTCTTTCTCCTTGTGTTTTCTAGGCTGTGTCAACAGAAGAGGAAAGTGAGGAGGAGTCTGAATCAAGTGGAGAGCTTCCAGAGGTGGATGATATCATTCAACAGGGCTCAGAACATGAAGGAGGAAATTTGAAGACTGTAAGTGTTTTTATTTCCATCTTGAGTACATTATACTGAAGTTGAATGATTTTTTTATACATCAGAGGTCTGGAAAAATACTTAAACAAGTGAAATTTGAATCAGTTAAAAGGACCAAGGCAGATGAAAACACTTTGGCAGAAAATGATGCTTATAGCCCTTTCAATGTGAGTTTTACTAATTTTTTTTGAAGAGATATTTAATTCTGAGCTCCTTATTGGTTACCTCTTTCATAGACCTCAATGACTGCCAGCTCAATCTCTAATCCTGACACCTATATGTCTGAGGCACTCAGTTGGAGTACTTACAATAATGTGGCTGTTGATTTGGTTGGTAATTTCCTTTTATTTAGTGTTCATTTTATATACAATTAATCTTGTCTCAAATTATCCTTCAGTACAAGTACAAAGACCACATTCATCCCAAAGAAGCCATCCAACATCTCTCTACAATTACCAATGTCAAAGGCAATGGGAATTGTGGATTTTGAGCCGCTGCGGTCAGCATGGGACGTTCCTCAGATGAATGGATGAAAATTCGCAAGGAAATGAAACAAGAACTCAAATCAAACCCTTTCTATTCAAACCATCAGATGCTAAAGAACATATGGGGCGCCAACCACAAGGATCTAATTGATGCACTCTCTTGGGACGGAAAAGCACAGGCCCCACTGAAGTATTGGATGACCTTCCCTGCTCATGGATACTTGATGGCTGACACTTATAAAAGACCTGTGGTCTTGTTTTCTGGTCTAATGCCCACCATTTATCTCCCTCTCTCTTCTCCACCCACCACCCACTCTCCCATATGTCTCATACTCATTCCCAGTCTTCTTCATCTCATCAGCTTCACGTTTAAGGCTGAAATATGGCCTTCCCCTAGGATTGATCCATATTGGCAACATTGGGCTGAAGAGGAAGCTCTGTTGTTGAAAGAGTGGATTCAGCCCAATTTGGACCTTGGGGAAAAAGTTCTTTTCCCTCCAATAAGAAGATCTGCCAGAATTAATAAGATTGTTGATGTTGAATAGTTATTTGTCTATTTTCCTATATTTCCATTTTATTCTGATAAAAATTCCACTCCTGAACCCATATGTAATGTGTAATAATTATCTTACATTTAACACTCCAAAGCATCATACAATGTACCATACCTCTGTGTATCATTATATTTCCATTTCTTTGTCATGAAATCTGATAACAAGTGAATTTTATACCTTAGAGGGATCTGAGCCACCCCTGATTTATCAGGCCCCTCTGGTTGTAATTATATTAAGTTTATTTAACATAATTACCACCATTTTTCTCTATTTTTTACATCACAATTCCCCTGATTATTTGGGAATTACAGTTTTCCATCACCCAGAGTAATTAAACTCTTTTACCTTATTTATTGCACCACATTTAGCTAGAAGGACTTATCCTTGGCATCAAGTAGGCTGACACTATTTGGGGCTTGGTCTGTGGTCCTTTGGGCCCTTTGGGCGCTCCTGTTGGGCCACTTGTGGGCTTGGGCTGGGGCCTTCATCCCTTTTGGGGGCTTGGGATGGGTACATTAGCCCATTTGGGGCTTTGGGCCACTCATTTTGTGTCCTGGCCCAGTTGGCCCAATTACAGTTGATTATGGGCAGGGCCCTTAGGCCCTTAGGGGCCTTTTGGGGGAAGATTGTGGGCCCTTTTGGGCCTTTGGACCGGGGCCTGGTGGACTTAGGGGGGGAAAGTGGCGCTTACCTGAGGACCTGCGGTGTTTGGGGCGGGCGCTGGGGTGCAGCAGGTGGAATCCAGGCGGGGGGGGGGGCGCCGGCTGGACAGCGGGGTTGTTTGGGGGGGGGGGGGTTCCAGTTTGGGGGGTTTGGGGGCGCTGGGAAGTGAGATGGTGGTTGATGGTAGGATTTGCAGGGGGCTGGGTTGCCAGGCCAGCCAAAATCATATTGGCTGGCCTGTTCACAGCCAATACACATGCACATATGTATGTGTATTGGCTGGTGTGCAGGCAGGCACGCCAAGCAATACACATATACATATATAATATGTGTATTGGTTGGTGTGCCGGTGGGCACACAAAACAATCTCCCATAGCCCATGGGTTATGGACTATGGGTGACTATCAATCTACCATAGCCCATGGCTTATTACCTATGGGAGAATATAAGTCTCCCATAGGCCATAGGCCAGGGCGTGTGGGCCCACCCGCATATATATTGGCATTTGGGTGGGCCACTGTCAAGCACACCAATCAGGGTTGGTGTGCCTGTGAAGCACACCAATCAGGATTGGCGTGCCTGTGAAGCACACCAATCCTGATTGGCGTGTTTCACAGGCACACCAACGGATTGGCAATGGGTGTGCCTTGAAACACACCAACAGCCATTGGTGTGCCTGCCAAACCCGCCAAAATGTGCTGGCGGGGGCGTCCAAACATGCCAAAATGGCATGGTGTGCGCCTGGGGAGTGCTCTTATCAAGCCCCTCAATGAATGTATATTGAAGTATGTTTATTAATTATTTTGATAAATTTACTTGAATGATTGTAAGTTATTACTATTTTAAGGAATAATATTAAATAAGAACAATACAAATAAATAATGAAAAATAATTATTATTTAATTATAATAATAATTAATGATACTTTGCAGTTACTTGGTACATGTCAGGTACTGTGATATGTACTCTGTGGTTGACACTTCCTCCCTCTGAAAAAGTGTTGACTGATTTTTTTTTTTCATGGTTTCTTTTGTCAACTCTGTATTGTCTCATAACCTTATCTGAATCAGGGATTTGATCAGCTGTAAGCCATTCATCTTCTTTAGGTCCACTATATCTTACTAAGTATTGTTTAAAATCTTCATCATTCTTTCTAATCTTTCTATGTTGTATAACTTTCTTAACTTTAATGATTTGGTCTATCTCCACTGGAGGTATCACAACTCTAATGTTATCTTTACTTTATTAGGAAAAAATGGTTTGATCAGACTAACTGGGAATGTGGGATGTTTTATTTCTAATTCTCCTGTTAATATAAATTCTACTGCATTTGCACCATGTAAAGCTTTAATAGTGTAAGTTCCAACATATGAATCTCTCAGTTTCTTTGGTCCTGATAAATTAGTGAAATTAAATGTAGAAATAAGAACTTGGTCTCCAATTTTAAATTGGTAAATCTTATGGGTCTTGTCCCATCTGTTCTTATTGTATTCAAAAGATTTCTTGATACATTCAGCTGCATAATTTGCAGTTTTAGTCATCATTTGATGGAAATTAGTGGAATTAGGGTGAATTGTGACTGATTTAGAAAGGAATAGCTCTTTAGGGAACCAAGGTATCCTCCTATTTCTAATTCAAATGGAGTAATGTCAGTACTACTATGTTTGCTGGAATTATAAGCAAATTCCAATGATGGTAATAATGAGCACCAGTCATGTGAGTAATTTTCTTTATCCTTAAATTCTAAACCATAAGCACAATATCTTCTAATCATGTCTTCCAAAGTCTGAATCATTCTTTCAGCTAATCCATCAGTTTGAGGGTGATAAGCTGTAGAGATTTCAATTGAGTGCCACATAAATCATATAAACCTTTCCAGAATTCAAATGTAAATTTAGTATCTCTGTCTGTAATAATATATCTTGGGGGACCTAAATCAGCTATAATTTTCTGCCAAAATAACAGTGCTACATCAAATGCATTATTTGTTAGAATTCTGCCCCATGCCCAAAAGAGGGCTTGTTTATTTCAGTTTCTTTTCAGTCTTTTCTGTTCCTCAGACTGTTTGGCCCTCAACTTAGGCCCCTTTTCTGCCTTGTATTTCTTCTGTTCCCTTCCAAAATACAAACATCACTTAGTTCTGAGCACATACCAGTGAGACCTGCTTGACTCAAGACTTCTCATCTGGTGATCTGAGTCCCTGAGCGTACTGCGCTCTTGATCTCTTTTGGCTCATCTTTCTCTCTTCACTTACTAGGCCACATTTCTTTCATTATTTTCCTTGTGACAGGGTAAGAAGTTAGCGCTCTTGGAGAATCTGTCAACTGCTACTAGTACAGAGTTGTAGTTATCCATCCCACCTGAGGGTAATCCAGTAACAAAATCCATATTAATTACAGACCATCCTTCTGTTGGTTCTTCAATTTCCTGTAGTAAACCATATCTTTTTCCTGTAGCTTTATTGGCTTTCTGACATCTTTCACATGATTCACAATATTCTTTGGTTGTAGTTCTATCATGGGGCCACCAAGATATATGTGTAACTCTTTCTATATTCCTGTCAAATGAAAAATGTCCTGCTGTAATATTATCATGGCATTCCTTCAGGAAAAGATTAATGTGTTCTTTCTTAGCCAATACTACTACGCAATCTCAGAACTTTCAAGGGCACTATTCATCAAAGTTTTTCTTCAGGTGCTTTAGCAAGGGGTATCTTGAAAAACAATTATTATTTGGAACAAGCAGTGGCAGAAGCTGATTCTTCAATGAGTTCATCTTAAATAATAAGGCTATTTGGTATACTATTGGAAACATTTCAACCTTAAAACCCTGTCCGCTTATGGAATTGTTCTTACAATTACATGACAGAAGAATGGATCCATCAAGGCTGTCAAGATGATGCTGTCATGAAAAATTGGATCATTGAAGTAATCAATCCAATAGTGGAGGACTTCCCGTCCCCTTGGTGACCCCTGTAGACTCTAAACTAGAGGATCTAAATTCTAACTTACAAGATTACAGCCAGACCTGTAAAAATTCCTCTTCCGTCAACACAAACACATGTAAAATCTAAAATAGAGCCCAAACCACCCACCCACCGCCAATCCAAGCTCCTCATCATCAGTAATCAATCTTGACGGCCATAATGGACGACCTATGGCAACAGTTTGACAATGAAGACTCTCAAAAACAAGAAGACAATGATGATGCACTGATTGCAATCGTTGGAATGGCTATCCTTGGCAGACCTGGACTCATGAGACAGGTTTTAACGTATCTCACAAGGCAAGATCTACCGCAGAATCCTTGGCTGGACAGCACTTGGGCATTCATGAGGAATGGTCAAAACAACTGTGCTTACATTACAACCATGGGGCTCAATGTCCAAACGTTTGAACTCGTACTCGCTCAATTCCAGATTGAATGGGACAACAAAACAATTGCTCGGGACGATGTCAACCCCAACAGCAAACCACAGTTGCTTTGGCGGTCACTTTATGCCGCTGGTGTATTGGGCTTGGTCCTCCATTGGATCAGCTCAACAATGGCTGACTACACGCTTCAGCAGATCTTTGCTCTGACTCCGGCAGTATGCTCCTGGTACATCAGGGCTGGCTTGAATCACCTTCTGGCTGTACTAAATTCAATGCCCCTTGCTTGGATTTTCTGTCCCAGTTTGGAGGAAGAAGCTCATCAATATAGCCAAATGATCACAAAGCGACACCTGCGGCTCAAGAATTTCTTTGCTTTTATAGACGGCCTCAACCTACCTGTTGTCAGCCACCAAGATATTACATATAATATGTAACACTTGATACTGCAAGCTGAAATAATTAATAATAATTAATTATATTATTATTTATTTTATTTTATTTCTATTTTATTTATTTTACTAGATTTTTCTGATTATACCAGAAATTATACTTAACTGTTTCAACAATTGGTATAATAGTCTAACATTTAAGAACAAACTCAGAAATATCTGTTTGATACATAAGGCTCTGTGTTCAAACCACACTCATGACCACATGTAAAAGCATATTAATAAAATTATTTAAATTATATCTATTTTTTATCAAAAATCCAAGGAAATTTAATTAAGGAAAATCCTTGGCAAATTAATCTTCAAAAACACAATAAATGGATAAAGAACCATTTATTGGTATAGCTTTTTCCTTGAAAATCCTTGAAAATCCCAGTATAACCCATAGTAATATATACTATAAGATTACATATGTATTTAATTACATAACTTATGTAGTATGTATTAATTACATAAGTACATGTGATTTTAAATTACTGATCACTCAGGGGAGGCGCTTTTTCAAGCTCTGGTCCCTAGAAAATTTATTCACAAGTAATACTTAGTGAAATAATTATTCAATGCTGACATAATTATTTCCCACTAAGCAATTCATTGTGAAATAATTATGGGGTCATTCTACAAAGGAATGACACCATTTTTCACCTCAGATCACGAACAGGGTGATCATTTCCCCCTGGTGATCTTACCCTGTTCACTGCTTCCAAGAAGCTTGTGAAATAATAATTATTTTATTATTTAAGAGGAGGTTTCTTCACTAAATTAAAGATTACCTCCCCATCAATTTTAATATACACTAGATAACTTATTATAAGCTACAAAGGCGCTCACCTTCTCCTGTAAGTAAGGAGGACTGGCCTTTATTATATACTATCTTATATTTAAAATTCCTCAACAAATCCCCCCCCCCCCCCCCAATAAATTAAATACACTTTAATTTGATTAGAAGAACCGTGTATCAATCTGGTTAGCCCTTCTGAGGATTTATTCCTTCTATAGAATTTTTGGCAGCAGGGTAATAACCTGTTATATTGTGGTACTTAGTGTTTTTATAACACTTAAGTATTTATTGTTATTGATATTTGATTTATTACACTATTTAAGTGCAAGGTATTTTTTTTAGTCCTCACTGTCCACGCCACAATAAGTGGAGTAGAGTACAGAAAGCTGACACCTGTCATGACATCTGAGGATGACAAGTGAGATTTTTGTCTTAAGCTCCCAGAAAAATTCCCTTTATTGACTAGTCTTACAGCATACAGAATGTGTATTATAATGGATGGACCTGCAGTCATTACTGCAGTTGTATTCTCACTTTTGCACCCAATGGAACTTTTGTCCATGCAATTCTAACCACACCCGGTTTGTGGCACAATTCACATGTTGCGGGTCAACTTTACAAGAAGCTCCTCACTCAGACGCCAGCCAGGTACCAAGTAATTAGCAATACAGCGTTCCCCAGACAGGCTGAACGTCTCAAAAATTGAATCCTGGCCCCAATCAAACAAGGTGGTTGACTGTGTGAGACACCTTGGTCCTATGATAGGTTGAAGCGTTTGAACAAACATCTTGTATCAGCAAGGCAAGCTGCAGAATGGGTTATGCGTTCAATCCAAGGCTCCTTTGGCAGATTAAAGCTACCTTTGCCTGCAAGTGACCATCAATATCAATCAATACTGCTGCAAGTTGCTTGCCAACTACATCAGCTTAGGTGCCAGGGATCAATCAGACCCAAACGGTCTATAAGGCCGCTTGGGATGAGCACAAGGTCCTGTTCCAGAAATTCCATTCCATGTTGTTCTCTGATATTCAGAAGAACTGTTGCATCCGTAAATACTATGAGGCTTCTATGTAGTTTCTGATTTTTTTTGTCTAATCTTTCTGTTTTTTTTCATCTAATTATTTTTTCTTGCTCTTTATTTTTTCTTGCTCTTTCAATTCTTTCTTGCTCATTAAATTCTCAATCTCACTGGTTTATTTCTCTGGTCATAATATGGCATTGTTTATTTTATATTTTCAGGGTTAATAATAACATGGCATTTTTTATTTCTTATTTTATTTCTTATTTTCAGAGTTAACAAAAACAATTGAGTGTAGAAAACCAATTGATTGGCAATTATTCTACTCAAAGGACACAGGTGTATATGTGAGACAGGCAGATGAGAGTTTGATGTTCAGAGACAAGGGGCCGGGTTCGATGGAACACTATTGGATGATTGATAGCTCCCCAAGCTTACCCCTCTGCCCACTGGCCCTTGGCCATTGGGATGGTTTAAGAACCCGGTGTTGGTCAATGTACCAGGAATCCCACCCAAGCCTGAGCCCATCAAATGTGGCATGGAGCCACCAATGAACGGATGAGCATTGCCGGCAAACTGATGGTGAGTGTGGGACACCAACATCTCCATTTGCAATTGGAGGAGATCAAGCTTGTTCTGCATGCCTTGAAGTTTGACAGCATGTTGGTTAGCCTCTTTGTTGAGTCAAAGATTTTCATCAATCAATATTTGTTGAACTTGTTGGTGTTCTTCCTGCAAATGGAGGAGCTGAGCTTGCTGGGTCTCTTGCAAGCAAGAGTTTTCCTCCTGCAAACAGACAATGGAGGTGTTGGCTTCCTGTAAGCGTAGAGAGTAAAAACATGCCATCCCTTGGTTTGTTTTGTGATCTTGATGAGCCTCTGGATCAAGTATGAAGATATGGAATCTTCTAAGCCACAACGCTGTCCCCTTTGTCGCCGAGCTGAGCTAGAGATTGGAGAAGCCTGGTGAGATTGCTCCCTAGTTACCGCTCAAGCCGGCGCTGGGCGCATAGTGTTCCTTCCCCAAGGCTGTGTGTTCTGCGTGAGGATTGAGGTATTGGTTGATCCCATCACCTCTTTGGACTCGTCCGCATCCCCAGAAAAGTTGGGCTGGAGGGAAGTAGGGCCATGCTCTTGAGTGCGGTCAGGTTTGCTCTCCTGGCTGTCGTAGGGATCAAGTGGATTTCCAACTCCATTCCTGAGAAAGATGACAGTTGAGCAAAAAAACCTAACAAAAGCAAATCCAAAAAACTCACACTTTGTTATTGCTTTCCACATCATCAATTGCGGTGAGATGAGCTCTTTGATCAATGAGCTTCTGGGTGGCCTTGGCTTCTCGGATGTTCACAGGACATGAGGGATCACCTGTTGGCTTGGTGGAGGATACAAGGGTTCAGAATTTGTTCTTGACCAGATCGAGTTTCCACAGAGATTGATGGTGGTTGGTTGCATAGGAATTGTATGCCTCGAGCACACATTCCCATTCCTGGATCCCCAAAGGGAGCACTTGTTTGACTGCTCCAACTAATGCTGTGCAATCATTGGTGCTATGTCCTTGGGCCCCACGGGCACGTCCGTTCCTTTTTTGGCCAGTATTGGTTGGTTGGGTAGCGGTTGGAGAGCCTTCAGCAGTGTCAGGAGGGCCTTTGGTCTGAGTTGTATGAGCTGTATCTGGTGTGGTTTGGCTGGCAGGGAGTTGTTGAGCTTGCATTCCTTTTTGAGTAGTCCCAGGTCGGTTGGCTGGCATTGTGGTTGGGATTTGGATGTTTTGGGTGAGAGGTTTGTGGCGGGTATGGAGGGTATCCAACCCTTGTTTAAATTTACAGGAGCCCAATTTAGAATTTAGACCCTGTAGTTTAGAATCTACAGGGGTCTCTGGGGCAACAGGAAGTCCTCCAGTCTAACAATTTCAGGCTTTCCAACTCATATTCTGAAGTTGAAAAGGGTTGTTCCAATAATAATGCAGATGAACCTTGATTGAACAATGGGCCTTTGTAATGGGCCTAGGTTTATTGTAGAAAACCTGAGCCCAAATTTTATTTATGCAAAGGTAATTTCAGGAAAGAGAGTCAACAACTTGGCGGCCATATTACACATTCCCTTCATATCAGACCCTGATTAGTCTGGATTGCCTTTCAAGCTCAGATGGAAACAATTCCCTGTAAATCTGGCTTTCTCACTAACTATAAACAAATCTCAAGGTCAGACAATTGGAAATGTAGGTATTGTACTTCATGATCCTGTATTTAGTCATGGACAACTCTATGTTGCATTGTCACAAAGTAAGTCCAGCCATACTCAGGGTAGTAGTCCCTCAACCTGAAATGAAGGAACATCAAATATTGTTCACAAAAAAGTTCTTTCAAGTGTGCAGAGGCAATAGTCATGTCAATATTTTTAGATTCCCATCCCTTTTTTTTGCTTCACAATTTCATTGCTTTCTAATTTCAACATTCAGGTTTATCTCTGTGCTTAAAAATTCATGCACCCTTCTCATCAAGCTGCCTTTTCTACAAGTCCCTCCCCAATCCCCAAAATTGGGGGCTATACACTCATTATTCATATGCATCATTGCTAATCTGACCTGTCAGAATACCAACATTGCAACAACAGATGTTGATGAGTTTATAACAAATGCTACTAATGGTAAATATACCTGATCATTGACTAATCCAATAAGGAACAAAAGACACCCTGATAACCAGAGACTGACTTACCCTTACCGTCACCATAGGAAACAAAGCACAGGATGATACAACCAGTCCAGCGCAGGATACCACCTCTGCCAAGCCACAAGGCCACAATTGTCAGCCTCTGTGATGCCAAGGAGTACTCCTTCTAGCCACACAGGGTGCAAAAGTAGATGGTAAAGAGCAGAAAGCTCTGGGATAAAATATAAGAGGGGTAATTCCAAAAAGGATATGTGGAATGTGGGGATTTTATAAGAAGATATAATTAATTATATTAAATATATTTAATATAATTAAAAAATAAGAGGGGCCTGATAAATCAGGGGTTGTTTAATCCCTCAAAGGTATCTTGCAAGCAGAGGATTTAAGTACCTGTAAACACTGGGGCCTGTAAACAGGGGTGGTTTAAATCCCAGACAAAAGATGGGGGAGAATCTCAAGAGAAAGGTTTATCTACTTACTAGTAATAAATTACCTTTAACAGTCTTGAGGTTCTTCCAGGGGGAAATTGGACAGTTGGAAGCGCTTGGAAAGGGTGTTGGAAGGGCTGGATGGACACTGGGCAATTTCAAGGGAGTAAGAAGGGACTAAAGAACAGATACTAGGACCTTACCAGACAGAATAACAATAGTAAAGCTATGTATGTGGGTAAAGGTTGTAGTATATATGTTAAAGCATGAGGAATCAAAATACAGGGGGAACAAAGGGTCCTTAAATGCCTTTCTGGAGCCCTGATGGCGAAACATAGGATGTATTTTTGGCTATGTGAAAAATAAAAGGAAGGGTTTAAGATTTAATATAAATGTATGTAGTTATTTAATCAAATTTCCATATGTACAGGCTGTCTACTATTGGTACAGCCTGTCTATGCTCTTTTTCTGGCATATTGAGGCACTTCTGAACCTCTGACAAGGCTTGTTAGATGTGTTGATCCAAGGTTTTAATTACATGTCAATAAGTATTGATTAAATGACATATGTAATTGTTAATCACACTTGTCAGAGTTTAAAAGGTATGTGTTGTATGCAATGTGAAATACATCTTTTTTTTTGTTGTGTGGGCGCTTCAAGAGCTTCTTGTTTGATCCCTGTCATACAGGCTCTTTGGGAATGCATGACAGCAGAGATCTGTTAACAAATAATTTCCCACTAAGGATGTAATACATTTGTTTTTGAACAGTTGTTTGGTTCTTATTTTTGGGATGTTCTCATGTTATTTCCTTCCTCTTGTTTGTGGTCTCTGTCCCCCTGAATCGTCCTTAGTGTACCTAGTATTTAATTAAATAAAATGAATAAATAAATAGATAATATAGTATATTACTAGTATTATATACTTATATTAGGGGGTATCAAATATGAACAAATCCACAATTAAAACCAGTGAATTAGGTGCTTCCACAAAAATCCACTTTTGAGAATTCTGAACCGTTTTATATAGATATCCATTGTTTTTAAAAATGGTGGATTTTCAAAACCAGTTGATTAGATAATTGCGGATTCGGTCATATTTGATACCCCTTATTATTAATGTCATATATATTTATTTTATTATGTTTTTATTTAAATACATTGTTATTTTGTGGTTTTGTATATGTATTCATGTTCTTTATTCTGTATTGTATAATAATTATTTCAGTGCTTTAGTGGTAATATTCTTTCAAGTTGTTTTACTACTAGAAGTTTTAAGTTATCTGGGGTACTTTGGCTGAAGTACCCTAGGTTATTTTACACGCTCTTCAAGATCATGAAATAATATTTCCACTTATCTTATTATTTATTAACATATTCATTGTTTTTATACTTAATATTGCATTTGTCTATTTATTGTTAATTTACTATGTAATAATGTATTTATTTTTTACATATTAATTTTTAATGTTGCTTTATCTTATTATTATTCCTTTATTACCTTTTGTTAAATGAGTAATAATGTATTTTTATTTTATTTGTTTATATTTGTTCTAGTCAGGTTGTCTCTGAACTGGTAGCAAGCTGACAACAATGGCCGAGGCGCAAGTGATGGTCAAAGTTAATTGCAAGCATGTTAGTCAAACCATGAGTTGACACTTTAATAGCTTACACATTCTGACAAACACAAATGTAGAACAGCATAAAAAGGATCCAATCAATCCACTTATCAAACTGGTTTTTCAGCACGCATTCACACACAACGCAATCTAAACACAACAACAAATCCAATCAATCTCAACCAAAAACACAACAGCCATCATCAACCCGAATCAAACACAATCAACATACCTTCGACATTATATCCATTTCCATCATATCTCTTATCATCCCCATTACATCCACATCTCTCTATCGCAATTCATTTCATTACTCCCTTACTTTATTCTCATGAAACCCATTAATATCATCTTCTACATTCTATTCTATCATAAATTCACTATTCCTCAACTTGACTTGTACGACGCATTCAGCCATTAAAGATATCAATAATTCTACCCTTTTAGGTACGAGAGGCTCAATCTCTTTTTCTTCCTTATCACTAACTAGTATCATAACATGAACACATACATATGATTCTGATTAAGAAATAAATCTTTTAGTCTTTTCAATTCTCACATGACCTTCCCACTCTTTTCCGTTCAATTGACACTCAAGTCGGCTCAACCACTTTTGGCCAACATTCTTAAGCTTCAGCCAATTAGTTCACCATCGGAGTGATGGCAGTTGGAAGATGGAGCTGGGTAAGCTGCTCATGTCCAGTTCCTGGACCAAGTGTTCTAGAAGTGGCAAGGAACATCTGAGAGCTCATGTATACAGTTGCTTTGAGCGTGTCGGTAGAAATATGAGTGTCCACAAAGTATAACGGCGATGCGAGGGAAAAGACAACTGCTGCGAGATATTGAACACGAACAAAACTATTGGTGTAGGAGTTATCCCGATTGAGGGCAAGAGGGCCAGCTGACTGACTCGGGACCCGAAGTCACCGTGATCCTTACAAGCCAAATTGGCCGAGGTAGCTCGCGCTGTGGCTGAAGTGTATTTGATTGAAGAAGCTAGAAAATCCCCCGGGAACAAATACGTTGAGTTGACCACCTGCGCCAGTCATTCTGTGGAAGGATGTATCGAGCACAGTGTCCAGGCCACCAAAAGGACCTGCGGCGCGGGGTCGAACACCAATTAGTGCCACTCATTCGCAACATTTTCCAACTGCTCAAGGAACTTTGACATACCGAACAGGCCTAGCGCTCGAGAGCCAAAGGTGCGTTGAGAGGTTTGGTAAAGCGAGCGGAATGAAGAAAGGGTGTTCATGAAGACCGGACCGAAAGTACCCTGGGGAGTGAAACCAGCCTGTTGGTAATGCGGCATTAGTTGATAAGGAGGGCTGGTATCTTACTAAATGGGGACCAGTGATGCAAGCGGCACAGCTGTTGAACATGTTAAGTGCACTTCTGAATTCAGTGGACAACGATTGGATTTCCTGACGAGCAGACGACATGGAGAATCCGTTTTGCCCAAAGTGAGTCGACGCCGATTGAAAGTGGTTCTGCAAGTTTTGGTAGGCGGAGGTTACCGCTGAGACCCCAATTTGACGTCGAGCCAACGTCGATCTGTGGAGCATCACACAGAGACAGGTAAGTCTTGCTCTGATGAATAATGACTGGTGTGCTAGTCTGAGGATAAAGAAACTCTACCCACCCAACCGGATCGGTCGTAGCAGACGCGGCGGCTGGAGCCAGCGGTTCAATGGCGTCAATGTCATATCACACATTGAAGGTTTCGGAAGTGATGGCGCGTGGTGACTTACCCATCAAAAGGCTTGTGATGAAGACAAATCGCACCATCTTGTCTTGTCTTGGTCAAAAGTGGCACGGCTAAGGGCGGGTGGTTCAGTTAAAGTGTCTGGTGGGTTGGTGCAGGTGCTCAATAGATAGGAAAGGATTGTGGTTTGTTGATGTCTCCGGCTGCAGGAGACTGGGCTCTTTATAGACGAAACAGCACCCCTCATCCAGTGCCACAAGTAAAGCTGAGGGAAAGCTCCTGCCGATTCGAACTATTTCAAATCTTACTGTCCACGGGGCCAAGCGTTCGACCTGGTTCCCTAACGAGACATGAGGGCAGAAGTCACCAGTTGCAAAATAACGATTCCAGGCCTGAGTTGAACTTTCGTCGGCCGGCCGGTCCTACCAGCTACATAATCTCTTTCAAAATCGTTCATCTCAACTTCGACGCACAATTTGTACATAGCTGTTCTCTCATATGAAGCAATGCGTTCGAATACTTCGCCAAATAATTTTCACAATCACACCCGAAGCAATCAATTTGATCGCCGCGATTCTTTCTTTGGCAAAAGAAGTGGAGCTAATCGAATACGTCATTACATGCAACGACGATTGACGTTCTGCCTTAGCCATCCTTGGCCGCCCTTGGCACTCGGACATTTATAGACATTTATCCGGGGTCATTTGATAATATGTCGGTGGGCCCAGCCAATGTAAGATTGGTCTGGGAGACCGGTCTTATATTGGTTGGCTACGGCCAACGTCACCGCGGAGGGATGTAATCAATGAAATGGCCCAGTTCTCGTAGGGCCGCTTTATGCAGATGTGGAAAAAACGACATTGCTCGTTGCTCACCCGTGGCCACACCTTGTGTATATACTAAACGGGTAGTTAGCGGGGTGCGATTACGGTACGCTCACCGGGTTATTGGCACTGTCAAATAAAATATTTGGGATGTTACACATGTCACCAATATCTCGCCAATACCCCACTCAAAAAATCTCCAAGTCCCGCGCGGCCAAGTTGTAACATAACACACCCTTGTATGTAACAATACCCTTACTACCCTTCAACACCAACATAACTAACATCCACTACTTCAACACCATCATAACCAACCACCATCCAACCTCATCCACTAAACTCCAAAAATCACCACACCAAAAGTAAGTAAGAAAATTATAACTCACAATAATTTTCCTTGTCAGCTAACTACCTCTCACCAATAGAAAGTTGACTGGATGGACGTCACATTCATTTATTGGATCAATCATGTGTTACTCGTTGAGGATACCAGTCAGTGGCACCCGCGCCGATCAACTGCGACGAAGGGCCAATGCAGACAGAAATTCTGCAATGCTTGCCCGGTTACGAGCTCAACAACAGGCGGCCCGACGGCAAACTGAGCAAGCAAACCATCAAACAATGGAGTCAGATCATTTAAGACAGGAAGAAATTATCAATCCAGTCTACGACCACAACCCAGACAACCTAGATAATATTGAAGACAACTATTCAAGCTGGGTTAACTTGAACGATGATCCCCCACCAAATCATATAGACGAGGCCATTCAATCTCGAATGGAACAACATTGACGAGAAGCACAACAGTTCAACTTGGCCTTGGTGATGCAAGTGTTACATCCAATATACATGGCCTTGAAACAGGAAACGGACAACTGGTCGGGACCCAATGCCGCGAAATCCTTTGTCAATTGCCGATGTCCACCTCAAATTCCAACCAAAAGAGTCGTAGATTTAGTCGATATTATGGGTGAGTATTACATACAAAATCAGAATGGAGCCATTCTGGCCCAGCTGAATCTTTCAAACAAATCCTCAGGTCAGAATTGGGTAACAGTTACATTCTGTCACTGCACTCACGACTCGGTCCAATTGCTACAACTGGGTTACCTTCCAGGCTCCCCCATCCAGCCGCAAACAGCTTTCTCAATGCGGCTAATGATATTCCATAACGATTTATGGAACCATTCTCACGTTGGATGTATGCCGTTCACTTTGGCACTCAAAGACTGGCTTGAGCCTAGATCAGAGCGACTTTTTGCAAAGAATCACAAACATGTATGTACATTTTTGCCTTCAATTCTTTATCTTTCATTCATTATGTTACCTGATCATCGGCTACCACTCATCAGGCTTGAGAGCTCCGCAAACCATTCTCAACAGCTGTTGACCTTTTCCGCAAATTGAACAACATGTCACACTCTCTTGTGGTTTCAGCATTGAAACTCTCAGAACAGGAGCAACTTGCCTGGGAAGCCTGTCCAGCTTGCTTTGGCCCCCAGCCCTCAAACACCAACCAGTACCCGCCAGCTACCAGGGATTGATTAATCCTGTGCTTGGATGGAAATTTCCAGCATTGTCATCACTCCAAAGCCAGCCGCGACACAACCATCAGTACCCCTTGTATTTTCCTTCAACATCAAGCAGTGGAAGATATGAAATTTGTCATACGGACAAAAGAGCTTGAGAATATGCCATCCGCAAAGGTAAAGTTTAATTCATTTGACCCGGGATAAATTTCATTCTGCTGAAATTTTAATAAAACAATTGCCAGGCTGATCGTTGCGCCGATGCTCACAAGGCAGCTGATGATAAGAGGGACAAGTCTACTTGGAAAGGATGCGATGACACCGGATTGATGGGCTGTTGCTGCCGCCACGATGCAGCAGTCTACCTTGCAAATATCTACAAGTCTGGCGAGCAGCAAAGTCTACCTTGTGCACTGATAAAAAAGGTATTGGATTCTATTGAGCCAACCTGTCAAGTGGGTATCCTATATGATATAGGATGTTCGCTTGACAAGTTTATTTCCCTTGTGAGTTCTCCGTCCTGATCTGGAAATGTGTGTCTCTTATTTTTATTTAATTATACCTTTTTCAGCGCAATCTTTTTAACTCAGATCAAAGTCAAATCCAATTTGGGACTTCAATATTCCATGCATATGTACATAATTGGGTATGCCAATTAGACTACAATCCACTGTATAATGTTGGCTGGGGGCTCTCAGACGGTGAAGGACTTGAACAGATGTGGTCCTATCTATCTCCTCTGGTCAGCCCTTTACGATATGCGACTTGTAATCATCGACTTGCGGCAATAGCCCATCGGCTCAAGTTTCACAACTTCAAGGGTAGAACCCAACTGAGTAAGTCCAACCTGCACGTTTATTTGAAGCTTTCCGTTCTGAATCAAACAAACAAACAAATTAGTCTTGTGGTTAAGAAAGAAGTTCAATAATGCAGTGAAGCAACGTCGGGATACTTGGACTATCTTGGCTGGCCTCCTTGATATGACTAACCCTCATTGCCAGAACAATCGAAATTTTGCTACAAAGTTCTTTATGGAGGAGTGGAAAAACCAGCGTGCATTTCAGGCCAACCATACCAAGGAGGAGAATGATCAAAGGGAAAGGTTGATCAAGTTTTATAAAGAAGAGGCAGTACTTGAACTAATGAGGTAGGTAGCTGATGAATTTTGAAATAAGTGCAACCCGCGTACACCAATACTAACGACTAATACTAACATATAATTTAGAAAGCAACTTATGGGGCCAGAGGTCTTCCTGGCAACTGAGCAGGAGGTTTCCGAGCTGCTCGAAAATATCAAGGAGCAGTCTGAGAAGTTAAAAAAGGAGGCCGAGCAGTTGCATCAGACCGTGAATAGTGAAGGTATTTTTCCTCTCTTCTTTCGCTGTATTGGACTTGGTGTTGAATATCACACCACCATTTACAGGAATACAAAGACATGAGGAGGAGAGACTCTTACTTCTCCTGTGGGATGCAAAATCGGATTTGTTTGTTCATTCGGTCCACTTGCACGCCAAAAAACAGCCAATTGTTAACTCACGAACAATAGGAGTTCAATTAGGGACCAAGTTGAAAGAAAAGATCTCCAAGGCCATTCAATCGCGCCGACCAGCTGTTCAGAAAAGTATTTCTAATTTTAACCAGTGCTACGCAAACTACGTGGCGAAATTTCCGAACCAATTTGTATCCAAATTGGAGGGCAAATTGACCTATGAGGTATTCGCATCTATGCCACTGGACAATAAATTCTGGAATGATGGGCTATACTTTCACTCGAAATCGCCATGGGCAATCAATCCTGATGTACAAACTGGAATCAACTGTGTACTGATCTTGAGTCGGATTCAAGAGGAATTCCAGCTCATTGCTCAAGAGTTGGCCCGGGCAGTGGGGTGGGCAGCGGCACAGCATTCCCAAATTCTAAAAACTATCCATTACCTTGCCAACCGTGGGTGTTTTACAAGTTTTTCTCCTCAGCTAGTACCTCGTAAATGGCTAACATGATTGGTATTAGGTTCTGATTTACTTTCTAGACTAAGTGATTCTAATCATGCTGGCGAGGAAGAGTCTTCGGTCCCATTTGATCACATTGATGATATGCATCTGGGGGGGATCAGTAGGAGGCAGAAAATGAGGATAGTAAAAGGTGAATTAGTGTTGGAGCTTCTGGCACTTCAAGAAGTGGTTGAACGGTGGTCGGAAGACGTAATATGGCTGTGGAATATGTGCCAGCCAGTTTCAAACAAGGATCAGATCTCCGAATGGCATGGATTGATTAACCAAATCAGTAATGGGAAGGGAGATGCAGCTGGAGTGAGCATCAATGAAAACTTGGAGGAAGCAGTCCTGGATGAGGTAGGAACACATGATGGTGAGGATGCTGAGGTTGAGGATGAGTGGATTGATGAAGAAGATTGAAAATCAAGCTTGTTATTTTTCATTATGTTTTTATATCCATCATCTATGTATTATAATTATATCTATCATTTATGGTTCCCTACATTTGAATCAATATTAAATATCAGTCACTCAGACTACCCTGGTGATTTTCTCCTCTTCACTAACCTGCAATCACAATCATCAAGAAATGTTGTTTGTTGCTTTAATTTCCTGTAAACTGGTGTCAAGACATCTGCTAAGCCATTTGGGAAATCTTCTTTCACTTCATTATTGCCAGAAACAATCTCTATTTTTATACAGCTGGACAGTCTTGATATTTCTTGGACCAAGCTGGATTTGGAGTGGTATTTCAATCATTATGATCTGAGAATTAATGATTTGTCACTTCACAGATTGAAGGACTCAAGGAGGGTCTAGGATGTTAAGAAAACAATGAGGGGCATGGCGCATAATGTGTTTAATCATCCCATGCAATACCTGTGAAGTTGAATCTGGGATACCTTTTGATATATGTTCACAATTAGCAAAAACTGCAGCACCTTGGGAGCTTTTTTATGCTTTCAATTTACCACAGTCAATGTGTTTGCAATGACTATTCAAAACTGCAATGACTATTCAAAACAGCCATGGCCAATCCCTATGACCTGCAGGGGCTTTCATACTATTACTTGGTTGGTCCTGAGTTATTGGTGACCAACATCAGGGTAACAAGACAGTCAATTTAGCTAGCTTTCCATTGCCACTACTTGAATATGGTGATGATTCCTTCACCTGCATCAAATCCCCTCTTTTTTACTGTGTCCAATTTTGTGAATCAAGCCATCTAATTTATTTGATTTTATTTGGTAAATTTGTCCCATTTCCTGAATCAATGTCTATAGCTGTTCATTGGAGCCTGATTTTGTTCCATGCAGTAAACTAGCAATTGTATCAATAATGAGTCTTAAGGGTGGTTGCACTGCCACCATACCCAAGGGGCTGTATATTTCATCAGTTGACGTCAAACATGCTCAAATAGGGTGAGTGAATCCCAATTTACCTGGGATGAATTCAACCTAGGCCATTACCCTGGCAGTGTTGTTGAGGGAGGTGGTTATATTTGATTAAGTGTTATCACAGAGTAACTGTTATCACAAACACATGAGAATAAGTTTGCAAATACTGTCCAAGAGGTTCCCTGTTGACCACATAATATTAGGTGATTTCTTTGAAATGGATATATATAACTTTCACCTATATGTAAACACTCTGAACTTGTCCTGGACTGGCAATGGTGTTATTTTGTAAGAATTCCCAGAAATTCCCAGATGCCTATCTGCCACCTGACAGATAGCAAGGTGGTTATTCAACAAGGTGGTTATGGTGGGTGATTTAGTACCATTTCATCATTTGCGGCCAAAAAAACAAAATAACATCAAGGAGATAAGGTAGCTCAGTTCAAAAGGCACTCACTTTCAATACAAAAGATATAATTACCCACTATGTTAAATACTACCTACACATCTATAGATATCTGAAAGAAGACAGATTCTTCATTGAATTCACTTTCAATACAAAAGATATAAGTGTCCACTATGTTACATACATCCCACACATCTACATATATCTGAAAACATAAAGACCCTTCATTGAATTTATGCATTTTCATAACAAAGGTATAAATACCAAGCCACAAGTTTTTTTTTGCAAGTATGAAAACACAATTTGGGCTGTGTGTAAGACATAATAAGCACGTGATCAATGAAAAAAAATTGCTACATCAAGAACAATGTGGTTTGTGCAAAGAATTTGAGATGCATTTGCAATGCAGTTGTACATGGGTTGTGGGGAAGTTATAAAAATCAATTAGAGTACTAATAATCAATGATTAGTACTAATAATCAATTAGAGTACTAATAATCAATGATTAGTACTAATAATCAATTATTAGTACAAAAAGGGGTTTATTAGTACCAATATAATCAATTATTAGTACTCATTATTAGTATTTATTAGTACTAATGATCCATTATTAGTACTAAGAATGGATTATTAGTACCTATTAGTACCCATAGTCCATTATTAGTACTTTATTAGTCCTAATAATCCATTATGAGTATTTATTAGTATTATGAGTATTTATTAGTACACCAATATTACATTATTAGTACTAATAAGTAAGCAATTCCACATCAGTTATCCTCAAATTCAACTAGTTCCCCAATTTTAGTCTTCCCTTGGGTCTGTTCAAAAAAACCCTCCATTTCTTCTCTTATAATTCTAATCTATCATTCATTAAAAAATTGTTTTAATAAAAACTTTCCTTGCTATGAAACCATCAACATGAAATCAGAGAAGAGAGGGGTGATGGCACTTCAAGTGCTGAGCAAACCACTGTGGTGTATGTATGAAGTTTATAAGTCAAAAAGATTTAACACATGTGCAATTTGGATTGGGAGGTGAAATAAAGAATCTTCCCACACATTTTCTGATACCAAGGAGCCTATTGCAATAACTAAGCAAGCTTTTATTTATCAAATTTTAAGTGGAAAATATTCAACAGATGTCCTTCAAAATTTTGGAGAATCAAGCAGGTGTGGGTCCACTTGTGCTCACATTTAACAATTCATCACCATTATAGATCATATAATCATTTTAGACGGTGGAATAGACTTACATGGGCCATATCCAATAACCAATTCCACACTGCTTATAAATCAGAACACCAATTCCCACTGTGGCATGCCGCAGCCGGTGGCCGCAGCAGCATTGTTGCACCACCACCGTGCCGGAAATTTTTCTCACAAAATTAATTGTTCCATCTCATCTTTTTTGTGAAAACTTTTACTTCAAGGCCGTCATCCTCCTCATCCAAATTTCAACAATCAAACAATGAACCAGACGTATCCGGCTTTACTTCACGGCCGTAACCCTTCTTGCTCCACATTTCAACAGCCAGGAGTGTTTTCTCCAACTGGTCAGCCACCTGGTAGTTCCTCCTACCTACCTTTGAATGAGCAATACCTTACTTTCTTCCACGCAGATGGCCATTCATTGCAGCATGATACACATTCAACCAGTCTATCTGACCACGGCTACATAGATTGTATTCAGCATTCACAAGCTTCCACGGCGTCCTCTCGTTCTTACTGGATGCAGGGGGGATTACCAGTGACTTCCAGAGACACCTATATTTCACAATTTGATAATTCTTCACCATGTAATTCTTTCCCGAATTTTCGCCAGCACACATACTCTGATGGTCCAGGTCGTGCAGCTCAATCACAATCCTGGATAGAAACCACCGCGCAACCGCAACAACCGCAACATCTACCATCATCCCTTCCACCAATCACCTCCCACATGCAATCTCGACTACAACCCCAAATTACAACTCCTGGAACTACAACAGCAACCAGACTTCCGGGTTGGGAGCAGCTCATGACTGACGCCAAGGCTACTTATGAGAAGGATAAGGCATCAACCAATTCCAGAGGAAGGTCGGCAAAATTGCGTGGAAGTCAAACTCGGCACGGCTTCTCCAACCGAGGGAGTCAATCTCAGCAACGCTCTCCTATCCAAACCGGTGAACCAGACGAACCGGCGCCTTCGAATCAACCATGCATGATAAAACTTGCCCCGGCATCTGACAGCCTTCCACGTACCAGCTCACTACCCATGCGAGCCTCGGCTAGACATCTCAAAAGCGATATTTCTACACAGTATGCCAACAAGCCCCTTGATGAACTTCGCCGCTTAGCTAGCAAGCATGCACAAACTACCCGACTAACAGGTGTTCATGAGGTGGAGCTCCTTAATATATATAACTTATACCAGCGCAGTATTTTAAATATGTCCATCACGCACAAGCTTGATCCCGGTGTTGCTTCAGAATTCCTGGGCAATCAAACACGCATCAAGGGCCCGACCATCTATAACAATTTCTGCTTGTATAATCCCGAAGCTAGCCCTATCCACCATGATAGTAAGTACTGACAATGTTAGTTTCACCATTTGCTCCCTTATATTGTTTTTTCCCCCTTTGCTCATGAAGAGAAAAAAAAATCCAGACCGCAAGACTTCTAGTGAACGTGCACGCTTGACCGGGGAGCTCTGGCGGAAGGTAGATAAGGCAACCCAAAAGAAGTATGGCGATCCTGAATTTCTGGCCACCCTTCCGAACCCATTTTTACGAGTGCGTGAAGCTGCTGAAAAAGCTGTTGAAGATGTCAACCGTGAAGGGGGAGAAACTGTTGGAAAACCAACAAAGAGAAAGTCCTATGTTGATATGAAACCTGAACGATGGGCCAACAAGACACTCTTGGATGTGAGAAATTTTTCACTCTATAATTATTATATTTCCATGCTGATTGCTCGTTGGCTCCAATTTCCTTTCATTTAGTTGAAGAGACTAGGCGAAGCATATCAAGTTGAGGGGTTCATGGTCTTTGTATCTCGGCGCAAGAAGCGGCAAATAATTACAGCTGGTGGCAGCCACATGGGTCAACAGTTCATTGACATGGTCAAAGGTGACAATGAATCGAGTCCTGTCCAGGACTTTATTGATTTTGTGAATGGGCAGAAGGCAATCAAGAAACTCACGGGGAAGGAGCCTCCAGCTGCAGTAAAAAAAACTAGGAAGAAACGAACTGGTAAAAACGATTTCAACAGTGGCAAGTATGACAAGGGTATGTGTACTAATATGATGTTCTGCTGTTACTCCATGCCAATTGATTCTTTTCCTTTGTCTTTTTATTTAAAGGCGGCAAAGAGGCCAATCTCCAGGATGTCAGAGATAAACTTGGGGCAGCTCTAAGTGGGTATTTTCTGTTTAGCTTACTGCTGCAAATGTGCTGCTGTGCTGAGCCTGAATTGATAGCTGCTGCAACCAGTGGGCGATATACCAAAGGCTGGCCAGGAGATACAAAAGTGGTTCTTAAAAATCTTGGGGTTAAGTTACGGGTTAAACAGAACGATCTCAATGTAACCCCTGAATCTTTTTGTGGTGCGCTTGCCCCAAAGTGGAATGCTGATCTGAAGCGACTCCAAGTGGCTATGGGTGAAAAATGGGTTGAAATAATTGGAGAAGATGATCTAGCATCTACAGATACCGCCAACAACACCAGCTCCCAACAACCTGATGCAGCACAAGATTTGTATTTTCGTGATACCAACGGTAGCAATTCACAAGATGTCAACCCGGCTGGAATTGATTCCAATTTAATAATAACCTCAGTTAATATTTGGGCCACCTTATCCAGTCCACCAACGTCACCTCGACCAGCCATCACTCCTCAGAAGAAGGCAAAGAAGTCGGCAACATCCACAAATCCAAAACCTCTTTGCAAGGATTCAACAAACAAGAAGGACCAACCTCCAATGAGAAATACATCAAAGAGACCAGCTATATCGGGTAGAGGTGCAAAGCGGGGTGCTAACAGTCTTCCAACGACTGCTAAGAAACAACGGACTGTTTCTAGCAATGAGGATTCATCCCATGGGGAAGACGAGTCGGTTGAGGAGGATGAATAGTCGGATGAGGAGGAAGAAGAGGTGGTTGGGGGGGAAGCAGAGGAGGATGAGGAGGAAGAAGGGCCAAATGAGGGGGATGAGGAGATTTCATAATCCGGATGAGAATTGGTACAAGGTGTACCCTCACCTTTGCTTGAAATATTTGTTTAACTTTGTCTTCCACACCTCAATTTAATTCTTCAATATGATACTCACTCTACTCCCAATTTTTGTCGAGATAAATTCCCTCATGATCTTTATGGAGATGATGTCTGAGCATTAAACTGAGCACTAAATTGAATTAATTATAAAAATCATACTGAATTTATAAAGTAGCAAAAAAAAAGCGGCTCCACATTGAGCAAGCAGAGTTGGGATGATTTTAATCTGATTGTAAGAAAAATAAAAGAAAAATTCAAGCAAAAACTTTATGATAATGTGCGCATAAACACACTGTTGGATGGATGGATGGCGGTTAACAAAGTATCTGCGCGTTGTAATGTTGTTACTTTCACCGGTGGTTACTTTTGGAGTTTTGTGGATGAGGTTGGATGGTGGTCGGTTATGATGGTGTTGAAGTAGTGGATGTTAGTTATGTTGGTGTTGAAGGGTAGTAAGGGTATTGTTACATATAAGGGTGTGTTATGTTACAACTTGGCCGCGCGGGACTTGGAGATTTTTTGAGTGGGGTATTGGCGAGATATTGGTGACATGTGTAACATCCCAAATATTTTATTTGACAGTGCCAATAACCCGGTGAGTGTACCGTAATCGCACCCCGCTAACTACCCGTTTAGTATATACACAAGGTGTGGCCACGGGTGTCGTTGCTCCAAGTTCTTGCATTAAATGCCGCAAAATGGCGGTGAAGTTAACTGAAGGGTGCATAAACCTTGCTTGTTGTATGTCTTTTATCTGACGACGAGCACCTAGGGGAACTGGGCTGATCTCTTTTGCGGTGCATGCAGATTTAAAATATCAAATAATTTTCTGCAATCTCATTTAGGGGGTTAATAACAGGTTTTCGGCGTTTATACCCGGGTTTTCCAGGCACCTTTGTTCCTCCTCACCCGCAGTTGTACCAGTTATTTCTTTGGGGTTTTCTAATGGCAAAATTAATGGAGTATTGATTATCAGCGCAAAAAAACCAGAGAATAAAATTTTATTTTTAACAAATTTGTATGCCTGGGTTTTCTTGTTTTTTTTGGCATTTCTATGTAATTTTCCATGCTTTTTGTCCTGAAAAAAATCATGCCTCAATTTGGGGCCTCTGTGCCCCATTTTGATGGGATTTTGAAACATTCCCACAGGTAGGTGGAAATATGTGATACACAGAGAATACATAAACTATGATCACAAAAATCTCAGCATAAACTATGATCACAAAAACCTCAGGGAAAAAAGAAATGTGCATAAACTGTGAACCCTGAAATTATAAGCAGTAGTGTAGCATCAGGACATAAAATAGAAGTGTTGTGCAGGTGACTTAAGAGAGAAAAGATTGGTAGCTGTAGAACTTATTTGTTACAAGCCCAAAAAGTACAAAAAATTCAGGATATTTTCAATGAACAATAATGTATGTTCTCTGAAATGTGTAGCAATGGAGTGGTATCAGAATACAAGATGTAAGAAGTGTGTGGCAGGTTAGTAGGAAATATCTGGCAAATTGAATAACTTTTTCAGTATATGTCCTGGAAGGCTAATAGTTCAATAGAGTTTTCAATCATCAATATCCTACTTTCTGTTGAATGATTAGAAATGCCATGAAGCTTGGGGGTGAGATATAGGGGGTGTACACTAGTAGTTATTATGACTACTGCAAATCCCTTATATCTCATGTTCTAAAGTAGCAATATTTCCAAGAAGTTTGAGGCAAATAGAATACAGAAAATCAAAAAATCCGCCAAATAATTCACTTTCTGGTACATGTACTGTAAAAATTATTCACATAGCTAAATATTTCCTACTAAATTGTTGCACACTCCCTGCATCTCATATTCTGAAACCACTAAATTTCTACAAAGTTCAGGGAACATACATTATTTTTAATTGAAAATATCCTGAAGTTTTTTTACCGTTTGGGCTTGTAACAAAAGGTTTTTGCAGCTACCAATCTTTTCTGTATTAAGTCCCCTGCACGACACTTTATGTTTTATGTTCTCATGCCACAATATTGCTTAGAATTTCAGTGTTCACGGTTTATGCTCAGTTCTTCTTCCCCAGAATGTCTTGTGCTTGTGTTTGATGTGCACAAAAATCATTCTCTGTGTATCACATATTTCCATCCAAACTAGACAGAGGATATCTTGGCAACATCTCCAATCCAAATCATAATACAACTGGTGGATATCAATACTTAAGAAGAATTCTTAAACTCAAGATCTCAATGCCCACATTGCATTTGCAGAAGATGCAAGGTTTGCAAAGGCTAAAGTTTTTATGTCTTTTATCAGGTTTGTGTCTTTATACACATATAATACATGATGATGATGAAAAAGAGAAAAATATCTTGTGTCACTTGTACCTAAAGGGTAGAGGTATGGTTGGCTTTAATTGCTGAAGGTGATTAAGTAGTTTGAGTTTAAGAGATGATGATTTGAGATGGAAAAAGATAATGAAGAAGAAAGTAGTAGAAAAGTAGAAAGAGATAGAGTGAAAATGGGTTGGACTGGAATAGTTCTTGAGGAATTGGGAGTGCAATATTGTGAGCCTGGGTCTCTTTAGTGACAACAGGACACAAGGAAATAGCTTTGTAAAAGCCGAAAAAAGGAGTATTATGTAACTCAAGCTCAACTTTATGATAAAAGGAGCTAAGTTGCCAAAAGACAACCTCCAACCTAGAATATAGGTCTGCAGTAAAGCAATTTAAGGGTAAATGGGTTTGTTTAACCAATGAAGGAGGACAGATTCTGTTCCTTTGTTCAAGGGGATGGATTGTTGGTGATATAAGGGATGAAATGGTGCTGATAAACAGAACACTGGCTGGAAGGTTACTTCAAGGATTTGTAAGGCAATAATAAGAATGTAATTCTAGTTGGTGACTTAGAAATCTGGGTGAAAAACCAAGAAGGCAGTAAAGGGTGTGTTTATGTATGTTTTCTTTCCTTCAGCTTAGAGTACTTCTTTAAATAGTACTTGGCTGGGTGCTGTTAGTGCCTGTATAAGTACATGTATAATTCTCAACCTCCTTGTTGAATTATCATGTGGGCTTAAGCTGTACGTAGACCATGTGTCCTGTAATTAATCTGGCACATGGTTTTTTGGGCTTAGTGTAGAAACTAGTGGCTTGGCATTCTCAATCTGGAACGGCCACTAGTCTCAAAGTGGAAACCATTCATTTGTACTGTTATGATATGTGTTACAGTATCTTCTATGGGTTATTTCTCCCCTTTAGACTATAATCCTTATCTTTCCAAGGGTAAGGTAATTATCCTATAAGTTTCACATATTATAAGGTATGTGTTTTGTTTATTATGGGTTATCCATTATTACATAAGCTACAATGCTCTATTTCCCTTTTCCTGAGGGACTTTAGTTTCACTTGAAGTCTTTAGGGCAATAAGTATTGGCCTAAATGTAGGTTTAGGACATACTTATTGTCTCTAAGGCTGACAAATATGATGATGATGTGTAAATTAAGTTGATTTGATGAAAATATTTGAGTAGGTTGAGTGGGTTGGTGTTTTCTGATTGAAAGCAATGGAGTGGTCATTGTGAAAGTATAATATTGAATGGTTGAGTGCTGAATCACGTTTTGAGAAGACATAGAATCTTGCTTTTATGATATCCTGTTCCCTGCACACAAGATGATTAGGAACTGTGAATTCTTGTATCATAAACACATGTTTTGACTAACATGGTTTTTAAACTTGCTTTGGTAATCACTCATGCCACAGCCATCAAGTTTTCATGGCAAACAAGGATGGTACATTGAGTAGGGTTCAATAGTTCATCCTTTTCTTCATCCCCTGTGGTGACAGTAAGGGTTAGTTAGCCGCTGATCACCCCCTATGTGCTCCCTTTTCCTACTTCTATTCTTACTTTTTTATCTGAATTGGAAAAAGTATTTTCTGATAAAAATAGTGTGGAAGATTAGACACTAAGAAATCTTTGGAAAGTTGTTTACAAGGAAATATGTCACTCAATTTTTTCAACTTGCGTTTCAGTTTAATTGTTTATCCAATCAATTTGATGGAGGAAAGCAGGTGTGATCTATTCAAGAGGATTCTCAATTCCAAAATCTTGAAAATTGGTATTGATAAGGATCCATGGAAGCATTCTGAAACCCTTAGACAAAAGCCAGATTTACCCATATTAGCTTTGAAAATATTGGATTAATTGTACCAAATACACAACAGGATGACCACTCGCCAACCCAAATATAAAGAACAACCTTCTCTATCTGTACCCCAAGCCCCTATACCAATAGAAATCAACACTATGACTACTAGCATTGGTTTCACTTTTTATCTCTATCAATCTCTTTGTGTCAAGATCTGCAAATGCTATCAAAAGGCCTACAATTCCATCCACATATCTAATAAATCTTGCCCCAATCGCAAAGCTTCTACAAAAGAGAAAATTTATCTTTTTTTCACATTAAATCAGCAAAGAACACACAGACCAAATTGCTCAGGTCAACATATCAGCCATTGACCCCATAATGTCTTAGGACAACATTGGTAATTCTTCAGCAGCAGATATGCTGATGTTTGAATAAAATGAAAGGGAAAAAAATTATATGGATAATGGAAAGTCTCATGTTTTTCTTCACTCAATAATATCTTCTTTTTCTACAAGCCCTTCACCAGCAGCTCCCTCTAGAGTAGTCATTCAAATTCATCTTATTTGACACAAAATTCCACCCCTGGCTGCTATGGCATTAACAAATTCTGGAGCTGGAAAATCCTTTATCAGAAACCAATTTTTAAGAGCTCATGGGCTAGAACCAACACTGGGCTGCTATGCTAAACTATGCTATTTGACCTCTGAATGTTAGTGTAGTGGTTCTTTTTGCCAGAAAACCTGTAGTGTTAGCTGATGCTACACTCCGCACACGCTACACTTCACTAAGCTAAAAATCAGTGTAGCCAGAAATTTCTCTGCCAATTCTTTTGTAGTTTTAACTGGAGAAAATCACCGCTATGGTAGCACAATTTTTTGTATGCTAAAAGATTTTGAAGTTTCGGTAGGGTAGTGGCATCAGATCATTGCAACACTATGGTGAATGTTTGCTGTTAGCTGATCATTTTACTGCCAGGTAGCTTTGAGGATTACAAGCTGACACTGAATGTCAACAGCTAACATGACATCTACAATGTGAATTGAACCCTTGCAGAAAAGGTTTCAATTACATTCCTGGTGGTCAGTGTTTAAAAATTGAATAATGTGACCAATAAATTCATGGCTGCAGCCACTGTGGGTGTTGATAAACGCACACCCACGCCAGGGGCACACCAACCCCCATTGGCATGTTTGGCGGGCACACCAAGGTTTGGCCTGCCCATGGCCAATCCTTGGCATAACCACCAAACATGCCAATTACATTGGCTTGTTTAGCAAACACTCCAACTACATTGGCGTTTTTGGAAGCTCCCACACTTCCCTTTTTTTTGGCGTGTAGGCCCCGCACACCAAAAAAAAAGGTGTGTAGGCCCCGCACACCAAAAAAAAAGGTGTGTAGGCCCGCACACCACAAAAAATGGTGTCAAGTAGAGATTTTTGATTGCTTTACTTGTGCAAGTACAGGATCCTAATTGAGCCAAGTGGACCAGCTTTGACCTAAGACAGGGTAATTTATCACTCCTGCTATATTACAAGTGACTGCAAAATACCTCATCACAAATCCTACTCACCAATGAGGGTGACACCAATTAGGTATGTTGCATTTACTTATAGTATAGCAGGAGTGATGAATTCCACTGTCTGAGGTCAAAGCTGGTCCACTCTGCCCAATTACAGATCCTGTACTTGTGCAAGTCAAGCAATCAAAAATCCCAACTTTCACAAGTAAATCAATCAAAATGCTGTTTTAACTCCTGTACTTGTGCAACTACAGCAATCAAAACAGATTTATTTTTTTTTCAAAAAACATTGTTTGTTTCTTTTCCATCTTTTCTCTTTCCAATGTTTGGATAAGAATTTCTTTCATTGCTTTGGAAAATATGGTTACTGCCTGGACAAATTTCAATTGAATAACACATTTTAATCATATGGATATGATGGCGCTAAGGCTGACAGTAGTACATGTGGATAGTTTGGGGTTTGAAATTGCAGAAATTCTCAGTCAAGCTGATAATATGGGGAAATTAAATCCTGTCAACTTCTTTTCAAAAACATCAATGGATCAGGAACAAAGTTTTTCTATCTATTATTTGGAACTCCTAGAAGTAGTCTCTACATTCAAAGAATGGAGGGCATGGTTAGAGGGTACATCAAAGCCAGCATTGGTCTTCTCAGACCCCGCAAATTCAAAATATTTCATCAAAGCAAGTTCACTTTCCCCCAAGCAGGCTTGGTGGGCAGTATTTTCATATTCATTTAAGTTAAAACTCATTCATCTCTTGGGACCTTCAAACCCTATGGATGCACCAAGAAGACACCCCAATTGTGATGTACCATTGTGAAAGGGGTTGTTGCAAATTCAAATTTTGCTTCACATACCAGTGAAACTATAGGAATGTATTTAAATGCCATGGATACTAATTTTCATGCATTAGCAGAAAAAGATTTATATTTTCAGCCGGTTTCTGAAACTTTCCACTCCTAATCAACAGTGGCCTATTCAGCTTTCACAGAAGCAGAAAATGCTTTGTGAAATTTTGACTTGCAATTTCATTGGTTTCACCACCGGATAAATGTTCCTCAATCTTTACAGAAAATGGTGATAAAGAAATATCATCAAGGTCCCTTGGTGGGACATCCTGGAATCTCAAACTTATCTTTAATTTTCAAAACATTTGATTGGCTAAAAATTTGTGAGGATATGATCTCTTGTTTGTCTTCCTGTGATTACTGTCAGCAGGTACAAATTTCCCGACAATCACCTTTTGGCACACTTCAGGCATTCCCTATCCCAACTCAACCATGGAGTGTGATAGGCATGGAATTCATTGTAAAACTCCCAAAATCCGGGACATTTGATTCAATACTAGTAGTTATAGATCATCTCAGCAAGGCCACACATTTTATTACATGTAAGGAAGCAATTTCAGCAAAAGAATTGGCAAAGCTGTTCAGAAGAGAAATATTTCATCTTGACAGATCACCTGAAAGAAGAGGTTCTGACAGGGGGACTAATTTCACCAGTGAATTCTAGCAATGTTTCTTCAAATTAATCAAAATATAGTCTGCAACCTTAACAGGATACTATCAACAGTGGGCCTGCTACGCTGAAATTAGCTTTAGCATATTGTAATGTTAGCTTTTTCAGCTACGCTAACCAGAATTGACTTTTAGCTGGAGATTTTTTCAGCTAATGCTAAAACAATTTCATTTAAAAAAAGAGCAGTTAGTGTAGCGTTAGCGCCATTTAACAAAAAAAACTCAACACTACAGAAACTTCCCATTAGCTGATTTTTAGAAGTGTTAGCTGGAACAAAAGCTACACTAACTGTTAGCATAGCACCCTTATCAGCTACAATAACTGTTAGTGTAGCTCTCATTTTAGCATCACTAACAGTTAGTGTAGCAATCTGTTCAGCTGTGCTAAATGTTAGTGTTGCTCCCTTTTGCAGTGCACTAACTGTGGGGTGAGTGCTATACTTGCCGGAGTATAGCAATCATGTCTTTTGTTGAGGCTTTGATTCTTGTAAATAAATGTTTTCACAAATCCTGTTGAACAATTTCTTTTCCCGCTTTCCTTGCTTCCTTTGAGTTAAATAAGCATTTCTTTTCATTCTCTGATGGGCATTCCAATTACTGTTCTGGGAAATTTCCAAATGATTAAAACGTGTCATTCAATTGAAATTTGTCCAGGCAGTAATCATATTTCCCAAAGCAATGAAAGAAATTCATATCCAAACATTGGAAAGAGAAAAGATGGAAAAGAAACAACTTATTCTTTTGAAAAAAAAATTAAAGAAATAAATTAAAAAAGAAAGAATTGGAAATAACCTGTTTTGATTGCTGTACTTGTGCAAGTACAGGAGTTACAAAAGCATTTTTGATTGCTTTAATTGTGCAAGTAGAGCTGTTTGTGCTTTACTTGCACAAGTACAGGATCCTAATTGAGCAGAGTGGACCAGCTTTGACCTCAGACAAGGGAATTTATCACTCCTGAAATACTATAAGTAACTTCAACACACCTAATCAGTTTCACCCTCATTGGTGAGTAGGATTTGTGATGAGGGTGACATTGATTAGGTATTTTTCATTTAGTTATGGTATATATCAGGAGTGATAAATTCCCTTGTCTGAGGGCAAAGCTGCTCCACTCTGCTCAATTAGGATCCTGTACCTGCACAAGTAAATCATTCAAACAGCTCTACTTGCACAAGTAAAGCAATTGAAATTCTGTTTGAACTCCTGTACTTGCACAAGAACTTCAATCAAAACAGCTTACTTCTGATTTTTTCTTTCTTTTTAATTTCTATCTTTTTTTTTTTTCAAAAAAAAAAAACTGTTTTCCATCTTTTCTCTTTCCAATGTTTGGATATGCATTTCTTTCATTTCTTTGGGAAATATGATTACTGCCTGGAAAAATTTCAATTGAGTGAAACATTTTAATCATATGGAAATCGCCCAGAACAGTAATCAGAATGCCCATCAGAGAATGAGAAGAAATGCTCATTCAAATCAAAGGAAGCAAGTAAATTGGGAAAATAAATGCTTCAACAGGATTCATGAAAATCTTTATTCAAAAGAATCACAGCCTCATTACAAGACAATGGGTGCAAGGGAAAAACTTTTGACATTCCCACATCCTTTTCTTTGCCCAACCACATCACCACAACTGTTGGTAAAACAAGCAGGGGTGTAATCCACACAAAAAATTCTGTCCAGATTGTTCACTCAGCTGGCTCTAAATTTTTGATACTGTTTTAAATTTGAACACAAGAAGGTAATTGGATTTCCTGCAAGCAGCTTTAATGAAGCAGGATTTTATCTGTTGAAGCCATAGAAACACCCTTTATGCAGCAGCTATGTTAACTGGTGGAACTTACAGTTAGTGGGCCAAATCAATCGGCTATTTGGGCATAGTGTAGCAGGAAAAAATTCAGCTAACAGCTAAAATTTTGTGGGAAAAAATTAAGCTGCCAGCTAACATTTAGTGTAGCATAGATTAGATCTAATGCTGCAATGCTAATGGAAACTTCAAAATTTGTTAGCAGCAAAACAATTATGCTACTAGTTAGCTTAGCGGTTATTTTCCAAAGCTAACACTAAAAAAATTTTGGCTGCATTAAACTTGCTTGCTATGCTAACTGTCAGTTTAGGTAGTGTCAGCTAAAACTACAAAATTTCTGGCAAAGAAAATAACTGCTACGCCAACAGTTAGTGGTCAAGTAGCATAGCAGCCCACTGTTGATACTATCCAAAAAATGATGGACAGACACAAAAAATGAATCAGGCTCTTGAGGATTACCTTTGAAATTTTTTGAATTATGATCAAATGGACTGGTCAGACAAACTGGATCTGGCAGAATTCACTATTAAAAATTTGCATGCTACTTCTTCAGGTGTTTCTCCATTATATTTTATACATAGTTACCATCCTCAAAACACTTACTACTGCTTCAAAGATCTCACACATCAACAAGGGTGTACTTGATTTGCTGAAAATGAAAGCGCTTCAGAATATCTAAGGAATTCAAAGGAGAATCAGGCTTTATATTATAATCAAAAGGAATGAGGTACCCCAATTTATCAACCAGGGGATCTGGTATTGCTATCCAGAGGATTGATTCAGACAAGGAGAACCAATTCAAAAATTGACTTCAAACATCTAGCAACTTTCTCAGCAGTAAGGATTGTCAGAGAACAACCATTACAATTAAACATCAAAGCACATGACCCAAAGCTTCATCCAGTTTTCAATTTTGCTACTAACACCATATAAGGACCTTGGTAGTAACCTTGTTCTTTCTGATGTTCAGAAAGACCCAGATAATCACCCTGCTCCTATTCAGTACATTGATTGGAATTTTTTTGGGGAGGTGTGGGATCATTGATCTAGGAGAAGTGATTCTGACAAATACTTAATTTGATTGAAGCATTACATGGCAGCCCACAATAGATGGTTAAATTTAGCAAGTATACCACCTTCTGACAAACAGATTTTTTCCTTCAATCAAAAATCCAGAACCCAATACCTTTGTTGCTCACTAGTAAAAGTGAAAACTATATTTGTAAGGATTGGTGTTAAATTTGAAGAAATAAGGGAGGAAGATCTTTGTGAACAGACTCAGGGGTTTACTCAGGATGGGAACTTGTTTTTCCCAAGGAGAAGTGATGAGTGTTATTGCTTGTACTAGGATATTTACTTATAGACTAGATACAAGTTTGTAAGTTGTGGTTGTATAAGATGTAATGAATAATGTGTGACAAATAAATATGGAACAAATACTCAACAGGATAAGTTGATAATTGGAAGATAATAAATCATAAGTATGTGAGACAAAATCAAGAGGATAAGCAAAGTAAGTAATGTTGACATTTTCTAAAACTAATTACAAGGGTTCTTTGAATACATTGTTTTTATCAGGCATACAAGACCATGACATGAGACAGACCATAGTGACATATTTGTATTTAACTAGATGATAAATAAATCCAAGGACAACTCTCTTTTGGTAAGAGTAAGAGATAAATGTCATAGTTTCAAAAATTGGAGATACGTACTGCCAATTCAGAAGACAGACTAAGGAGGAATAAGAATTTCAAAACTAGAAAGAGGGTTTCCTAGGATCAAAATTTTATTACTTGGAGTTACAGAATTTGTTGTATATATAAACACATGAAATATGTGCATCCAGTTGTTTCTTCCTCATGGCAATATTTTTGTTTTCTACATAATCATTATCTTAAAAGATAAATCTACTTAAAGTCTTATAATTCAACTTATTTCAAATTACCATCTCCAATATTGTGTGAGATCTTGCCCTTAGTTTTCATTAACTTATCTGCAGAACATTCTGGAATTATAAAATTCCCGGCGGGCGCCTCCATTAGTAGTAATGTAATGAATAATATTGTAATCATGTTATGTAAGGCTCTGTCATGCTTCAAGATCTCAAACCACCAAAGCTGATCTTGAACCTAAAAAGGCTACAACAACAGATTGAATGGTCTGTTGTCTTGGAGACTATCTACATTTCATACCCATTGTATGACAGGCTCTTGTCAGAATCTCAAACTTTGCTCCACGGTGCAGCTCTGGATTTCTGCTCCAACAAGCGCGCTCAAAGGTCCAACTCTTATCACAAGGGAACTCTCGCACTGCTCAAGCTTCTTCATCCCTCCTGGAACCAATCAACTCCAACACACTAGCAATAGACCGGTGAATCATCTCACCCAATGTTGTCACTGTCACGGGATCAACAGTTGTTAGAGTAAAGAGCAGTGGTAATTGACCATCCACATTTCCTGATCTTTTCTCTTTCTCTGGTTGTCTCACACACTGACTTTGTTCTTTCAGTCTCTTCTCTTGTGATTGTTTGTTTGTTTTGTTACTTGTGACTCTTCTTATAAAGCTCAACCATTCAGGTCCTCTAGGTACATCATCTTTCTTTTTGTTGTTGTTTGTCTGTTTGTTCTTTTTCTTGTTCATAGATCTAACAATAACAAAACTCTAGTTTTGCCTCTTAATCTTTTAGCTCTTAGGTACTTAAACAATAGACTAGCTAGCAAAACCACAGGAGGCACTGAACATACAATGATACTAAAAGAATGTTTTTCTTTGATGGGTTTTAAAAAATTGGGTAGATATTTGCAGGTAATGATGGGAAGGAAACAAAAATATTGAGATAAGGAAAAGAGAAGATGAAACAGAGAAATCCAAATGGGTTTTATAGCTAATACATGTTTCTGATGGGATAAGTGATTCCTAGGGGGTTTAGGATCTGAGATTTGGCTTTACTAAGTTACAATGTCTTTCCTTGTATCTATAGATGATTAATTAATTGACTTATCAAAACTTACTCTAGCCTTGATCCTTGGGTGTAATTCATGAGAATTCTGTTGTACTTTAGTACTCCCTACTTAAATGGTTCTTACCTAATTTGTACTTCATCCGTTTCTTTTAAGTACTCTAGTCATACACTTGTGGTTTTCAAAATTGCATAAGATGTGTTTACATAAAATCATAAACTACAATTTTGGCTGGGAGATGTCATTTTAAGTTTTATGTACGCTGACATCTCCCAGCCAAAATTGCAGTTTATGATTTTATGTAAACACATCTTATGCAATTTTGAACACCACAACTACCCTCAAAACTTGGTGCGTCACAACATTAAATTCATTAACCTAACTCAGAAACTCGGACAGTCGGCCAAGCAGTACACAAGTTACACTACTCCCCGGTTAGGTAATGAGGCCCTTGCCGGCAGGTCATCCTCTCCGTTGCAAAGCGTTTCGCGACAAATAAGATTTTTGGGGCCTCACTTGTTCTCCTGACGCGATGATGGAGGGCGGCGTGCAGCGCACCAATCATGACGGACGCATGGCCCAGTGGTAAGGCGCTCGCCTTCGACACAGGATGAGCCTCCCGATGGGAGCGAGAGATCGGCGGTTCGATCCCGTCTGCGTTCACCTTTTGCTACGCGCAAGTTGGCTAACGTTCACCTTTTGCTACGCGCAAGTTGGCCAACGTTCACCTTTTGCTACGCGCAAGCTGGCTAACCGTGGCGCCCGTCTCCGGGTCTTTGATGGTCAAAGTACACCACGGTTTGTCCGAACCCCATGTCCAGTAGCTTAATGTTCATCCTCTTAGGTTTGAAACAAAGGGAAGCGCTGTCATACAGTTTTGGAATAGAATATATCATCTGTTCCCAGTTATGTGTTCACGCCGTGGTCCGATGAGAGGCCTCCCGCCTGTTGCCGGAGCCGGGCGGTCGGTCGGTCGACTTACAGTTGGAGCAAGCCATGAATGAGCCAAGATCCGATGATCTGGGTGTTCACCAGGATTGAGATAGGACGTCACTAAGCATGTTAACGGCTATATTTAACAACGGGCAGACCTCAAGCCGGATTTCTTCAGGACCGGCAGAACCATAGCATCAGCATGGAGACCGATCGGAAAATACAGGCGAAACCAGACATCTCAAATAAGATCTCGGAAACTAAACGGAACGATCCCGTAATCTTGCCTGAGTGGACAACCAGTGGTCAGACTTCGATTTCTGTCAAACAAGATCGCCCTTCCGTTTTATCAAATAATTTTGAGAAACGTTGCGCGTTTTTATGTTACGGAACAGGTCGACACAAACCAGAGCAACCAGGTGGAATCGCCGGCTGGTCTCAGGCATGTACGATTACGCTTGCAAGTTGTAGGACTTTGGCGGAATGAATTCCTCCTTCTTCAAACCTTTCCGGAGTTGGAAACCTCACCAAAGCCATCAAGTTAGTTGATTATTTAACCCATCGTATCAATCAACCTTGGTTCATGTTATAAAGAGAATCATGATATCGGCACACTGGTGATTCATTCTTGGTCATCACAGATGCGAATTATAAGATGTGTGAATCTGACGACAAGAAACACGTCGCTGGTAAGCTCAGGCACGTTCGGTATCGGACTCCCTAAACTCGGTAAATTGCATAAAGGTCTACTCACCTGACGACAAGAAACACGTCGCTGGTAAGCTCAGGCACGTTCGGTATCGGACTCCCTAAACTCGGTGAAGAAAGAGAAGGGAGCCGGTACCGGCGTGTACAACTAGTAGACTATATACATGTTATGCGGCGCAGTATATGTCTATGTTGAGATGATTACAGTTTATGCTTCTACTATGTGTTTGTCGATGATTGATTTGCAATGTTTGTAATCTTGTTTTGCCATAACTCTAACACCCCCTCCCAAGCTTACAAACATCACCGGCGTAGTCCGAGAATATTGACCGCGTCTTCTAACTTGTTGGGGCCTAGTTTCTTGGTGAAGACATCCGCTTGCTGGTTGATGGTGCTGGTCCAAGTGATTTTGATCTTGTTTTCCCGGATAAAATCATTGATGAAGTAAAAGGCTCTAATCAGATACTTGGTTTTCTTCTTTGATGCATTGTCCCCGGCTATCAATATTGCAGTCTGATTGTCGCAGAAAATGTTCATAGGAATCACGTGAGATATATCTTCCAGCAAAATTGCAATTCCTGCTAGGACTTGTGAGCTATCAGACAGCGCAATATACTCCGCCGCGCACGTCGAGAGTGCAACTACCGTTTGCCTCTTGGCACCCCATGCAATCGAATTCCCATAATGCTTGATGACAAACCCTGACGTTGACCGCTCGTGCTCCCCGCCCCAGTTCGCATCAGACCACAAATCCAACGTCTCCGTCTTGCCAGAAAATACCAACCTCGTTGACGCAGTCCTCTTGAGATATCCTACTAAATAGTCGAGAGCAGCCCAGTGATCTTCTGAAGGACATGTGCAATACCTTGCCAATAAGTTCACCGCGTATGAAAGATCTGGTCGAGTTCCTCCTGACAAATACATGAGCGATCCTACTATTGAACGATATTCCGTGGGTCCAACTGGCGCAAAAGCATTGATTTCTAACGGATTATCTGGTAGTGTGCTACGATGGGTAACTATTGGCCTGAGATAATCGCTGACAATCTGGTTTGCTAGTTTCTCTTGGTCCATATGCACTTCATTCCCTTGTTGCACGATGTTGATTCCTACAAGCCGCTTGATACCATAAGACCACTTAATCTTCATTTCGCTTTCCATCGAAGTCTTCAAATTGTCTAGAAGAGACGGGGATGAAGCCACAGCAAATCCGTTGTCAACATGCAACCAGATAATCACAAACTGTTGACCTTTCCTGTAAATGTATAATGACTGTTCCAGTTCCGAAGCTATGAATCCCACGTCCTCCATCTTCTTTTTGAAAAATAACCACCAGCAACGGGCTGCTTGTTTGGTGCCATACATAGCTTTCTTCAATCGCATTATTTTGCCCTTCCACTGGGGGCGAATTTCAATAGGCGGTTGCACATATACCTCTTCATCAATGGGACTGTATAGATAAGCTGAGCTGACGTCGAAAGTTGCTACAGGGAGTGAGTGTTTGCTGGAAAGGGATATCAGGAGTCGAAGAGTATTTAATGATGCTGTCGGAGCATAAGTCTCGTTACAGTCATGGCCAATCTGTTGGTTAAACCCTTTTGCAACATATCTAGCCCTGAAGATCTCAGGGCCCCCTTCAACCTCTGGCGGTTTTATGGTAAAAACCCACCTGCACCCAAGAGCCTTTGCCCCAGGAAATGGGTCCACCGGTTTGTACACGCCCAAGTCGTCGAATTTGTCCGCTTCGTATTCTGCTGCTTTCCGCCAATTGTCCGCCGCACCGCTCTCTAGTGCTTTCTTGATGTTTGACGGAAGTCGTCGGTCCACTGACATTGGTAGTTCCTTAATTGCTTGCCTCTCCGCTTCCGATATCTCATCTGTTTTTTCTTCTCCAAGCTTCAAAATAATCTGGTTGAGGATAAAATCTAGATCTGATTTCGATGTCGACTTCTTGACGGGGTGACTTTGGAATTCAGGAAATACAACAGACGTGGAGTGAAGAATTCTACCTTCGCGAGTTGACCACACAAGCCACCCTCCACCGGATTGCGGATAGCCTAGCAACTTCCCAGCTTGTGAACGTTCATCTAGCTTCGACCGCTTTTCTTTAGGAATCAAAACTAGAACTTCGGCTCCAAACGGGTACAGTTTGTTGGGGTCTACCTCGATGTCGTACAGCTGAGTTATTGGTGCGTTACTGACTTTTGAATTTGGAATTCGATTGTGTATGTATGCAGCAGCTGCATAAGCATATCCCCAATAGATTCTTGGCATCTTGGACTCATGGAGCATTGTCCTTGCCATGTCTCCAAGGCTTCGGTTGACGCGTTCAGCCTCGCCATTCTGTTCAGGGCTGTAAGGTACAACGGGTGCTAGATTTATTCCTGGAGGTAATCGTTTTTTAAGGGAACTGGTGTACTCGGGTGCATTGTCACATCGGATTGTTTTCGGATATTGTCCAAAATGGTTCTTGATGTGCTCCAGCCAGTCTAGGATCTTCGAAGGAACCTCATCTTGACTGACAATCGTGGTCGACCAAATGTAAGTCGTCGCGTGGTCTCGCATGTTGAGAACATATCTCTTCCCCGATATGTCATGCGGGAATGGCCCAGCTACATCCGTGACTAGAAAATCTAGAGGTTTGTTGCGGACAATGAGCGAGTTGGAACCGGGTGACTTCTTGTCCAATGCTTTCGATTTTGCGCATTGCTCGCAAAAAAAAGATACCCATGTTTTCTTTTCAAGTTCGGCGGGGAAGTGTAATTCAAGGTACTTCTTAACTGTCGCCTCAGATACATGGCCGAGTCGTCAATGCCAGAGGTATGGGTCAAATGATGGTTTATGGGATACTTTATTGATTTCAATTGCTTCTTGTACCATGGAAATGTACCAGCAGAAGTTCTTTAAGACTGTAGGAAAAGTAACAAGCGTAGGACTAGTAAGGATAGCATTCGACCCATCAAACACAAGCTTCCAACCCGCCGCCGTCAATTTTCCAACCGACAAGATTATTCCATCGACTCCCGGACAGTAGTATACATTGTCTACTTCAAGGATCCCCTTCGACGTCGGTATCCGGACTCTCCCCTTGAAACTAACGAGCACAGTGCAATCAGCAACCGCCAGCGAGATCGTCTTTGGGTTGGGTAGATTTTCTCTTGTGACAAAGGATTCGAGTGTGCCACTTACATGGGTCGATGCGCCAGAATCAAGAAGAACTTTTCCATCTGATACCTCGGGTATATCTAAATGCCTGACTCAACCATGTGGGTACTGTCGGGGTCGATTCGGAGGGAGATAGTTGGATTGTGGGGCATCATAACCTTGTGGTGGCGGCTCAATGACTTTGTTTGTGACGTCGTCCCAGAATGCCGCACAGTTATTGTACCAATGACCTGGTTGGTTACAGTAATGGCATGAGTCGCCATAACGTGACTTGAGTACTTCACTGAGTGGTCGTCCTTTGAAGCGGGCAGCTTTCTCAACAGACAGGCCTGATTTTTGCGTCTCGGGTTTTTCAAAATATGTCGGCCTCCGATGCGGAGGATTGTACTTTACTTGGGTAGATCTCATTGCATGAACGGCATCGAGATCCATTGGCGCATATCCTTCTGATACAATTGCTTTCATCTTGTTCTTGCTCGAAGCGGCTTGTATTATCGTTGCAACATCGCTGAGGGACAGTTTTTCCTTTGATTCTAGTTTTTGATCAACTGAGAAGTCAAAGGTTTTCGAATCGACGCCGGAGGGTGCCACAAACGAACTTTGAAGAAGCAAGCCGCCTAATTCGTCGAGAGATATCTTGTATTGAGCCATCTCTGACATCAAGCGGGTCCATTTTGCGATTGTCACCTCGGAACCCGGGGATTTGTCCGTTGCAAGTTGAATCATTTGACCGGTGAGTTGAAGTTTCAACCTTCTATTGGATCTGCTACACTTCGCTTGAATCAGCTCAAAAATATCCCAAGCATCTTCTTTGTCCGTGGTGTCAATGATGTCGAGCATGTCAATGTTGATCGTCGCTCTGATCAGTCTTGCGACCGAGCATTGTTCGTCGAAAGGTCGATTCGCAAAGTTTGATTCAAGTTTCGTAAAGTCTTTCACTACGAATACGTGTCTGAGAGTGCGGTTGATTTCTTTCTCCCAAACTTGAAAGTTTGCGCCGTCACATGACAATTCTGTCTTGTGTGGGTTGTTGGAGTGGTGGACTTTTAGCGGATCGTCAATAAACTTTCTGATGACGATTTCTGACCGAGTGAGGATTGTCGACGTACTTCCTGGAGTTCCGGGCTGGGGTAGTCTTAGCTTGATTTGTTCGAGTTCAGCTTTGAGGTTATTGTAATCATGAATATTGGGGCCATCCATTTCTATTGATGCGAGCGATTCTAGTATTTTTTTATTATTTTCTCTTTCTAAAATTTTTTTGTTTATTTCTTTTTCGTGTTTTATTCTTTCTTCTTCGATTTCTTTCAATATTATATCTTTTTCTTTTTTTTCTTTTTCTTGTTCTTTTTCTCTTTTTTTCTTTTGAATCTTTTATGTTCGAATCTAAAATCGCTTGAAAATCTCCTCGTTTGCTACTTCCAGCTCCAGTCATCCAGTCAGTACGACTCCGATCGTTAAGAAGGCGCGAATCCCAAAAACGTTAGCCAAGAGCCGGCTTTTAACCTATAAGATGTGTGAATCTGATGACAAGAAACACGTCGCTGGTAAGCTCAGGCACGTTCGGTATTGGACTCCCTAAACTCGGTAAATTGCATAAAGGTCTACTCACCTGACGACAAGAAACACGTCGCTGGTAAGCTCAGGCACGTTCGGTATTGGACTCCCTAAACTCGGTGAAGAGAGAGAAGGGAGCCGGTACCGGCGTGTACAACTAGTAGACTATATACATGTTATGCGGCGCAGTATATGTCTATGTTGAGATGATTACAGTTTATGCTTCTACTATGTGTTTGTCAATGATTGATTTGCAATGTTTGTAATCTTGTTTTGCCATAACTCTAACACAAATCAACCTCAGATCTACGAAAGGGACGGTGCTCAAATTGATTAACGTGTTATATTCGCCCAGCCTTTCAACCCGCGGGGCAACGCTATCATCATCCCGAACGGCCAGAAGCTGCGGTCCGAGAGATGACGACGCAGCAGTTGATGCCATTATCACCCCCCATGCTTTTGCAATGTCTAGGAACGGCGAACCAGTCGTTTCTGGTGGTCGGGGCAGCAAGAGGAGACGCGAACGAGAGAGACAGGATCAGTCAAGAATTTGAAACCCATGCCAGCCCTAACTGGACCCGGTCGTGGTGGTCGTGTAGGTGGCAGTGCAACTCAGCACGTTGTGCAAGGCTTGGTTAAGATTTGATTAGACATGAGGATGTAACTCACTTACAATGATCATTTACCTTTTGGCACACCAAAAATCACCGGGCATACTATGACACTATTTTCTTGTAATGACAAATGATCATATTTATGTAAATATTTTGTAGCCAGTAACCCTCCATAAGCACAGCCTTTAACCTTCTCTTTGTAGTCCAGAATCCAGATGGGCTGCAAGCAAGCTTACCAAGAAGCCCATCCTTGACGCTCAAAGCACCAATGGGTCTAACCATGAACAGCTATTGATTTAGCCAAATGCAAAAACGTTCAAAACAGCTTTTGGACAAAAAACCTGGCAATCCAATTACACTTTGTCCAAGAGCTATTCAGTAGGAAGCTCATCCATCTCCAGTACATCTAATCTGAAGAAAATGCAGCTGGCCCCAACTACGTGTCTTGGCGGTGATCTAACCTGCATCCCCCAAGACTAGTTCAAATAGCACGTACAAAGAGAAGCTCTCTCCTTGAAAATGTCCAATCACTTATTTTAATGCAATATTTTAGCTGCCTTGTACAAAGAATCATTGAATGTTCATCCAACCACAAATCAATATATTTGTGGGTGGCTCTTTATGCAAGACGCATGCAGCTTGCATGTGGTCATTCAAGATCCTTTCATGCAGGTACAAACCAGATGACCAAGTTTAATTTCCACTAAAAGTGTTGTAATTTAATCATTCACTTATCTCCTTGTTTTCTCTGTTCCCATATCTATCACTCCTTTCACTTCCTGTCACTCAATTATATCAATAAATATTGAGCTTGCATGTAATCCACCATCTTCTGTCCTACAGTCTGACCTCAAAGGTTTTTTAGATTTTAAGCCTAATGTTTAGATATAAATCAAAATATCTGTTCATCTATGCAAATCTCCTCAAGGTCAATAACTCTTGTAGGATGAGTCCTTTTCTGCCATTCAAGCTAGCAGATTGGATCTATTTGTTTTCTCCTGAATCAGGTTTTAGTATCCAGACTTTCTTGCCACATCCTCTTTATTTTCACTTGATGAATATCTCATCAAAAAGGCCTGGAAAACCTGAAATCACCACTTTTACTGTAGCATAAAAGTATAATCATGAGCTAGGGCTTCATCTTAGTTATTAAGCCCAGCGGGCTTAATTATGGTTGGACCAAAAATATTTGAGGGTCAGGCAAAAAATGACAAGCTCAGTTAGGTTTTAAGCCTGGCAGGCTTAATCTAACTCAGAAAAGCCTGGCGGGTTGATGGGTCACCAATTAAGTAAGCTTGGGGAGCCACATAAAATCATGGAATATGGAAACATTGCTTGGTTTGAATCCAAATTGATTGATATGAAGACCTGGAGACTTAAGGATCCTTGGAATAAAACAATTCAAGTGCAGGCCAGCAAGGAAGCACAGGGGTCTTTTTAAGACCAGCGGGCTTAATATAAAAAATATATATTCCTGGCAGGCTTGTGAGTCACTAGATAAGTATGATTGGGGTCCGACATAAAATCATAGAATACATAAAAAGTGTTTGGTTTGAATCCAAAATTGATTGATATTAAGCCCAGGCTTAAGGATGCTTGAACTAAAACATTTTATGTGCAGGAAAACAAGGAAAATCAAGGGTTCTTTATAAGACCTGCAGGCTTAATATACAAAAGAAAATCCTGGCCAGCTTATGTGTCATTGGGTAAGTAAGATTAGGGTTCACCATAAAACAATAGAATATGGCAAAATTGTTTGGTTTGAATCAAAAATGGATTGGATATTCATGGAAAGAGAATGAGATGTTTCAAATCACATGAATCATTTCTAACCAAAAGTTATATTATGAAATGAAATATGGAAGCTGAAGGGGTAATCAATAACTACAACAGCTGGGAATTCAAATGGTAGCTGGCTCATAGTAAGTTAATATTTGGGTCTGCTTCAAGGTACCAGAATTGATTATCAGAATGTGGAACCATAGGATTTTTCAAGGAATCAGGGGCATACCTTTGTGATGCCTTCACACTTTCTATGGCTTCCTTGTGTTTTTCTTCACCTTTCAATTTATCCTTCTTTTTAGGGATAGATACAGAGGAAGTTATTTTTTTCCAGTTTCTTTCATCCAGTTCTACAATAGACATCACATATATGTTAAAAAATGGAAACTTGGTATTACCAGATGACACCTTATGATTGCCCAAGGTTATAAATCCTTTAATACAGATTTTTGTGAGGTGCTCTTCCTAGGAAATGAGGATCCTTAAGTCTTTTAATTTGACATCAGCATTTTACTGGAATCTTTTTGATTGAAACCGGGTTCCAGTGTCCGCTGCTCTTTGATAATAAGGAATCTTGGGTTTTGTTTGTAAAAAAAGAGGATGGGAGGTGAGACCAGAAGGCAGCCATAATGGAAATTAAGAGATATGGTAAGAAATATATCATCAAGCCAATCATAATGATTTTCAATTTCTTGCTCTTTCTTAGTGATTTTGGATAACTTACTGGATGACTTGACATGGTTTTTGAAAAGTATCCAAGACTAATCTAAGCATAATCTGGGATTCAGAGCAATCAAGCAGAAAAAAGATGGTATATATATTTCAACAACACCATGAACTTATAAGGAGATTTGATTCCCAAGAGGGTTTTTCCATGCAGGAAGCATCCAGGTAATTGATTTAAGGTGTTATTGTGGATATTGCAAAATTCTCATGTAATTGAATGGCCAGGTTTAAGTAGGATCAACAGCATCTTTTCTCTTACAGTTATTTATGTTACTTGACAGGGATATGTTGAAGCAGATTTGAAGAGAGCATGGAAAAAAAATAATCCCCACCTGAAATCTTGTTCTGTATAAATTAAACTTATGTGTTAGGTTGAAATGTATTGAGACAGAAGTGAGAGATAGAGTCTATATAAAATTATTAGGAGGTTCAAATTGTGATTCCCAAATGGATATATATATGTGAGGGAAAAAAAAGATATCCCTTATTGTCAGCTTGCTGTACTCTACTCCACTTATTGTGGCGTGTACAGTAAGGACTAAAGACTTATTTTACACTTAAAAAGTGTAAATAGACAATTTCCAATAAAAACAATTACTTAAGTGTTTATTAAACACTAAGTATCAAAAAAACAGGTTCTAACCCTGCTGCCAAAACTTCTATTAAGGGATTTTAATCCTAGAAGGGCTAACCAGATTGATACATGGTTCTTCCAATCCAATTAAAGATATTTAATTGATTGGGGGGGATTTTGGTTGAGGAATTTTAACTAATGAAGATAGTATATAAATAAAGGCCAGTCCTCCTTACTTACAGGAGAAGGTGAGCGCCTTTGTAGCTTATAATAAGTTATCTAGTGTATGTTAAAATTGATGGGGAGTAATCTTCATTTTAGTGAAGAAAACTCCTTCTTAAATGATAAAATAATTATTATTTCACAAGCTTCTTTGAAGCAGTGATTAGGGCAAGATCACCAGGGGAAACTGAGTACCCTGTTCGTGATCTGATGTGAAAAATGGTGTCATTCCTATGTGGAATGACCCCATAATTATTTCACAATGAATGACTTAGTGGGAAATAATTATTTCAACAGTAAATAATTATTTCACTAAGAAGTACTTGTGAATAAATCTTCTAGGGACCAAGGCTTGGAAAAGCGCTTGCCCTGAGTGATCAGTAATGTAAAATCACATGTACTTATGTATTTAATACATACTACATAAGTTATGTAATTAAATACATATGTAATCTTATAGTATATATTACTATGGGTTATGCTGGGATTTTCCAGGATTTTCAAGGAAAAAGCTATACCAATAAAGGGTTCTTAATCCATTTATTGCGTGTTTGAGAATTAATTTGCCAAGGATTTTCTTTAATTAAAATTCCTTGGATTTTTGATAAAAAATAGATATAATTTCAAAAAAATTTATTATTATATTTTTACATGTGGTCATGAGTGTGGCTTGAACACAGAGCCTTATGCATCAACCAGATATTTCTAGGCTTGTTCTTAACTGTTAGACTATATACCAGTTGTTGAGACAGATGAGTATAATTTCTATTATAGTCAGGAAATCCAGTAAAAATAAATAAAGTAAAAATATAATAAAATAAATAATAATATAATTAAATATTATTAATTATTCAGCTTGCAGTTTCAAGTGTTACATAGTGTATGTAATATCTTGGTGGCTGACACTTATCCTAAATAGACTGGGACCAATGAGTGTATCCATCTGCAGTCTTCACAAATGGATTTCACCAGTGTCATTTTGGAGGGCCAGCCATAAATTGTCACCCAGGTTTGTCTCCAGTACTTCATTAGGGTTGTGGTCTTGCATAGGAAACCACTAATAAATTTCTTTGGTGTCATGCCAATTTTTGTGAGCTTTGTGGTTGGAATCAAGATTAGTTTTATTATTAGGGGGAATGTTTGTGATTGCATTTGCATGGGAGTTATCACTTTTTGTCATGTTTTTCTGGGTTGAGAATAATTGCTAGAAAGGAAGGATTGATGGGGACTGTAATTTCTCAGAAGGGATGATGGATGACTACTATAAAGCAAATCACAGTCATGAGATATAATTTGCGGTTTCAACTCCTACATATCATCTGAATGTGAGATTATGATGTGTCAGTCCATACAGCCCTTACAGGGGGCGTTGATGGATGCATGCCAAAGGCACACACCAACACCAACCTGCACACCATTTTTCTTGGCGTGCGGGGCCTACACACCTTTTTGTTTGGAGTGTGGGGCCTACACGCCAAAAAAAAGGGTGTGTGGGAGTGCACACCAATTTTTGGTGTGCGGGTCCCACACACCAATTTATTTGGGCGTGTAGGCCCCGCACACCAAACATATTGGTGTGCGGGTCCCACACGCCACTTTTTTGGCTTGTGGGATATACACACATATATATCACGTAATCAAACCAGTGGACTGGTTTGATTGCGTGAGCAAGTCCCCACACACCAATTTCTGGCGTGTGGGAAACCTTGTTGGCCGGCCAGGAGGAGCTCTCCTGGCTGACAAGGTTGTATAACCTCTTCAGCCAGGAGGATCCCCAGAGCAAACACAACATTGTGTTCCGTGTCCAGGTTTTAATCAAAAGCATATGAGAGAATTGGAAGGCGCTTCTTCCATGTGCCAAATGTTTGTTCAATCAAATTGCAGAGCAAGGAGTGTCTCAGATTGAATGGCTCTTGTGCAATATGGAACCAACACATCATGATCAAGGCCATATCCAGCATCACCAAGGTAAAAACGGCCTTTTGGAATCCCAAAATCCTTGCAGCATGCATGATGCAATACTTTTGAGTCATGCAAGCAGCCCTGCCAACCAGAAACCATATAATAAAATCACATGTCAAAGTTGACAACCGGTATGTTCTGTGAATGAAATCCTTTATGGTTTTTGTGCGGCTGGGATAAGTGTCAGCCACCAAGATATTACATGTAACACTTGAAACTGCAAGCTGAATAAATAATTATTCTTTATTTTGATTTATTTTATTTATTTAGGGTGTTAATAAACAAACCCGGTTTTTCCGTGTTTACACCCGGTTTTCTGCGCAGCTGCAGCTGCGCAGTGCACCCGGTTTTCTGCGCGGGCACCCGGTTTTTTTTAATTTTAATTTTTATGCAAATAGCATATGGAGGGCGGCATTTGATGCGCGTAATCATCCTCATTCCATATTTTATTTAAAACAAATAAAATAAATAAATAGAACAAGGAAAATAAACAAAATAATATAATATAAAATGATATAAAATGATATTTAAAAAAATAAATAGAATAAATGAAATGAATAAAATAAATAAATAAATTAAAAGAAAGAGACATAATTGCAAGTTAATGATTTATGAATAACGCAACCTCCCCAATCATCCTCATTCAATGTTTCATTCAAAACAAATAAAATAAATAAGTAAAACAAGTAAAATATACAAAACAAAATAATACAAAATAAAATAAAATAAAACAAAATAAATGGAATAAATGAAATGAATAAAATAAATAAATAAATTAAAAGCAAGATACATAATTTCAAGTTAATAATTTATGAATAAATGATAAATGTAATAAAGTTAATAATTTATGAATAAATAATAAATGTAATAAACAACATGTAACACTGCAAAGCATCATGCAATGTACCATACCTCTGTGTATCATTGTATTTCCATTTCTTTGTCATGAAATCTGATAAGAAGTTAATTTTATAATCAGTATTTGTTCCCAATGAATTCTTCACCCTCTAAAGTGTATGAATCCATTTAAAAACTCCCTGAATATCTTGAAAGACAGACGTGAAGGTGTTTGGAAATAAATTGAGTCCAAAAATCATGAGTATCCAACCAGTGATATAAAAAAAAAACTGTTAGTCACATTAAATTCTACACCCCTTGAAGTGCTTTAAAAAAGTTTAAAATGTTGAGAAGTCCTGGAAATTAAGCTGTGAGGATTTTTTATGAAAAAACCAGGTGGATTGGCCACAAAAAATAGAAGACATAGTTTCTTTGCAAAATAAAAATTACCATAAAATTGTACACCCCTGTAAGTATAATAAATGAATTTAAACCTTTGAAAAATAATGAAAATCCACCCGCAAAAAATTAAATCAACAAAAAAACCGGGTGGATTGGCCAAAACAAATAGAAGACATAGTTTTTTTGCAAAATAAAAATTACCATAAAATTCTAAACTCCTGGAAGTATATTTAGCAATTTTAAAATTTTGAAAAAACTTAAAAGTCCGCCCGCAAAAAATTAAATAAAAAAACCGGGTGTAAATGCGGAAAACCGGGTGTACTGCGCAGCAATTTGGACGTTGCCGCTGCGTAAAACTGGGTGTAAACGCGGAAAAACCGGGTTTTTTTATTAATGCCCTTTATTTATTTATTTATTTATCTGTTACCTTGACATTCTGAACAAAACAGAAATTTGACATCACCATTTCAACAAATTGCAATATAGTAGCCTAGCAGTTAAGGACAAGCCTAGAAACATCTGACTCAAACAGAAGGCTCTGAATTCAAGCCACACTCATGACCATGTTTGAAAACCATTGTTAAAATTATACCTATTTTTTATCAAAATATAAAGGAATTTAATTAAAGAAAATCCTTGGAAAATCAATTTTCAAACACACAATGAATGGATAAAAAACCATTTGTTGGCATAACTTTTTCCATGAAAATCCTGGAAAATCCCAGCTTAAGCCATAGTAATCCATACTATAAGATTACATATATTTTTAAGTGAATAGTTTACGTAGTATGTATTATATGATTATTACATGTTATTTCAAGTCAATTGTCCTTCAGGGAAAGCAATTTTTCAAGCACAACCCTCTAGAGAACTTATTCACATGTACATCTTAGTGAAATAAATAAATCAAAGCTGAAATACATATCACACTATTTTAAATAATGTGAAATAATTATGGTATAATTTTAATTAAAAATGACATCATTTTTCACACCTGATCACAAAAAGGGTGATCACTTCCCCCTGGTGATCTTACTTTGATCACTACTGCCAAAGAGAATGTGACAGAGTAATAATTTATTATTTAAGGAGGGGTTTTCTTCACTAAATTGAAGATAAACTCCCCTATCAATTTTAACCCATACATAGATAACTTAATATAAGCTACCAAGGCGCTCAACTTCTCCTGTAAGTGAGGATGACTGGCCTTTTTCTTATAACTGTCTTAATTAGTTAAAATTGTTCAAAAACTCCCCCAATTAAAATTAATATCACTTAATTTTACTTGGAAGAACTGTGTAATTTTTCTGGTTACCCCTTCTGTGGAGCTTTCTCCCCATCAGAATTTTGGTAGCAGGCTTATAACCTGTTCATTTTTTTACTTAATTGTTTATAACACTCTAGTAAATATCTTTTAAAGACTTATAGTATTTTATTAAAAAAATTTAAAGTGTATATCCCTTATATTCCTCTCTGTACACGCCACTTTTAGTGGAATAGAGTACAGATTGTTGACAATAAGTGTTCTGGCACTTTGGCCGGGATGTGGACGCCGTCAAAAGCCCCCAAGACAGCTTTCAACAACAGGGGTAAACTTTGGGTTGTCCTTGATACATTGGTGTGTGAAATCATGTTGGGGGGCGCAGAGGTAAGTCAGTGCAAGCTGTAAGATAAGCCCAATGATGTGGTGGAAGATCTTTGATATTGTTTTTCCACTGTTCTGAAAGCAATCCTGGGCCTGTCTATTTGTTGCAACTTGGCCAACAATATACATGAAGATGGCCAGCTGTTTGTCCATTGAAAGAAATTTGGAAACCGGCTCAACATCCACTTTGGTGAGTTTATCTGAAAGATCCATAAAATTTGGGCTTGTTAGCCTCAACATTGCGCAACATGGGGATTTATTTCCGTCCAGAAGAAACTTCACATATTCGCGGCCAGACAGCCAAGAGTTTTTGTAGGGGGATTTGGTTGTTTGAGACCATTCATATAGAGAGGCTACAATTACCATCAGAATAGTGAGCTTGATGACTTTCTGGTGGCTTTCATATTGGAAGTGAGGCGAGAGGCGGATGTTGTTGAGGGTTGCTGAGATTGCTGGGGGCAATGTGGAGACGGAGCGCTGGACCGGATGACTTGATTTTTTGAGGGGCGCACCAAACGGACAGACTGGCTTTGTTAGATGACGGTGGCCGGAGCAAACGGCCATGTAAGAATACCTAAGCCCAGTAATAATCCCAATAAGGTCCACAAGACTTAATTAGGCTTATTACGCAGCAGCTTATTACTATTACCGCACATGACGCTGGGCCCTGCCAAACGGAGCCTTCATGTTTTTCAATTTTTGAATGTTAATTGGCAGTGGATGAGTTGGGCGTCTGTTACAACGGCGTAGTGTAAAAACACACGGCCAAGAAACTACTCAATTATTATTGGTTCTGCGGATGGCATCTATCTAAGCCGAACGGGGAGTCGCTGGAACTTTTTTGGTTCAACATACTTGGTTTGAAGGCAGTCCAAAAAATGGGTCACGCATGGCAAGGGGTTTTGTTTTCTAATTGTCTTTATAAGAATACTTGACAACTTGAGAGGAATCATTTGAATGAGGAAAGAGAAAACGGTAACTGGTTGGGGAGCGGTTTGATTCCACGAGCCATGTCTTGAGAGTGGCGTACATGAATGGACAAGAATTACTGCTGGAGATCTAATTTAATGCAGCTGATGAGAGAAGGATAAAGTACTGAGTGGGGCTAAGGACTCAGACCACAATGGAGGCGAGAGCCATTGAGAGGATACCAGTGAACAAGGCACCGTTGCCAGACATTGAAGTTGCGCTCGAGGTCTACCCAGCCGGAATGAAGTAACATGGGTGAGTAAAAGAAGTTATCAGTGGGTAGATGATTTGCAAGCTCACGTTGTTGCTTCCTCCGGTGGGGGAAGCAGGGTCATTGGTGGCAGGAGGAGTAGTGGTAGGAGGGGGGGCACTCGGGGTTTTGGAAGGTGGGGTTGAGGGATCGGTGGTACTAGGGGTTTCCGGCTTGGGGTCCTTGTCGGTGGCTACAAGATAATCGAGAGTAAGCATGTGGGAAAGATTGTGAAACGAACATGAAAAACGCTTACGGGGGGAGACTGGGTTGGGGCACATGCATTTTCCAGAGCTCATGTCACCAGCAACCATCTTGGGGTCTGAGGTGGTGTTGGCGTCACTGGAGGTCGGCTTGGGGTTCTTCGAGTCAGCGTCCTTGGAGTTAGCGTCCTTGGAGTTAGCGTCCTTGGAGTTAGCGTCCTTGGGGTTCAGCGTCCTTGGGGTTAGCGTCCTTGGAGTTAACCTTGGTGGGGTTGGTGGAGCTCATCGGCATGGGCATGTCGTGTGCAGGAGGCCCGGAGGTGGCAGTGGCGGCAGGCTCGACATTCTACGAAAAAGGAAGGAATGAAGGCCCAGGATGAGTCACAAGTGACTTCCGGGTCTGCTCGTGCCTCAGATTTTCGACTTACAGAGGAAACGGCAGCCATGGTGAGAGGCAGATAGGTGCACATGCCAGCGACGGCAATCAAAAGAGTAGAGCAAAGCATTTTGAAGGCGGATTTCTTTTTGAAATGAAGAGAATTGATGGGGCTAACGATGTAAATTAAGTAGGGATATGATAAATGAGTGAGTTGATGCCGCACAATGTGGTAAAGAAAGGAGATGGGATAGAACTGGGTGTGATCGTGGCCGTTTTTAAATACCTTGTTCAGAGCCAGACAAGGAATACACCGCACCACTGCAGAGGAAGTTTTGGAGCTTTAGGGTCAGGCCCTGAGTGGCTCTATTCCGATGATAGAAACCAACATACTTGCACAATGCCAGAAGATTTCGACTGCAATGGCGCCGCCCTTCCAAGTTCCACTGTACATGTGCTGTATATTTTATTCCTCAGACGCAAACATATGTACTGACATACTGGCGACGAGATTTTTCGTCAGCAGATGAGACTGTCGCAGAGTCTGCCGTGGGGCACAGTGTTGCAGCTGACTGTACTCTTGTCTACCCACTTTCTAAAATTTACTGTCGGCTTTAATCTCGAGCATAGTCCCTTGTATTCAGACAGCGCATCTAGGGACCGGTTGGAGGCCAAAGCTCAGGGCGAATACAAGCTTTATTCCAGGAGGAACACAGCCAACCCTTGGTTACAAGTATCTGCAAATTGATGGATAATCCGGACTCCTCGCAGGTTGGGAACCAGGAACCTCGCGATACATACATATTTCGTGTACAAGGCCCGAAAACCCAGGATGATCTCAAAGCTTGACTTGCCACAATTACATTCATACACTTTTGCATATGACATCATTGTGGCGAAAGACAATCATTAAACATCTTCCACCCCACATTATGTAGTGTGTTCCATCTACCAGCCACATCCTCCCTGCAGGATTGGGAAAGAATTTACATACTGATTTTCGTGCTCATGATTTAATCTGAGCGAATCAACCCCATACAGCTTCCGGACAAGATGAGAAAAGAACTGGCACAGCTCATGTATGTAAATAGACATGTATAGCCAAAACAGGAAAGCTTGCAGGAACGCAAGGCTGAGAATCTAATTTTGGATTTCCAGCCACAGGCGTCGAGGCAGCCTGTAGTACATCTCCATGCAGTCTGTTAGATCAGCCGGGCAGGTCCAGGGTCCATTCGGGTCCGCCATCGGCAACGCTCAGTAAGCCCTGGGATCTGGGATCCGACCCGAAGGGGTGGTAGACAAGCTAACGGAGCTGTTTGACTTAAGTGGTCCTAGACAAGCTAGATATTATGGGTGTCTGAGTGCGAATCACGAGCGCAGTCGGATTTTGAGCCTAGAGGGTTGATAAATAGTTTGAAGGGATCAAGTTGATGGATTTCTTTTCGAAGAGCACCGATAATACGAGGATTTTACTTCAGGGAAAAAAGGACTCCCTGAGAATACAACCTGGCACCTTTGGTGACACCTATGTTGATCGAGAGCGGGCACCAGGCCAGCTGCGAGTTGTTTGCGAAGCCACCTATACGCAAATGTTCGAAGTCATTTCGAAAGATCATCGAAATGACTTTGAATACCCTGCCTGCAGGGGCAGACGTCGCGGACCTTGGTCGGCAGCTTTTTCGAATTAAATTTGAAGGGATCTTTCGAAATGGCTTCGAGAAAAATTCGGAGTCAATTCGAAGTCAGGCCACTTTGAAATGACTCCAAACCAAAAGATCGAAGGGAATTCGATTATGATACAAAGTAGTTTTGAATTCATGTGTCTTCAAAATGATTTTGAATGCAGACTTTGAAACTACTTCAAATTATTATAATCAAATTCCCTTCGATGATTCCTGAGGTCGCTTCGAACAAACCACAAGTTTACCTCACATTCATGTTTGAATACTAATCAATTTTTTTTCTCCGAACTTCATTATTAATCGAAATTACTTTTCACCGCACTTCAAATGATGATCATAAAATTTTTCCTTATCAAGCTCACTTTGAATAATGTTTGATTTTTTTTTTGAATGCTGCTTAATTACTTTCATAGCAAATGGTATCTTTCTCAATATCCCAAGTTGATTGACAATGTTGTCCCACAACAAAGCCTGCTTAGTAGTGGATCATCTAGGTTTTTGGATGTGAGTAAGGTTGGCCATGAATTGCAGGAACCCAAGTCAAATCTTAATCCCTTGGGTTGTCACGCTCTGTGATGCCAAGGACTGATAACCTTCTAGCTACACAAGGTGCAAGACTCAAAATAATATGGAATAAATTGTTTTAGAGGATTTTAATCTTTTTATTAATATTAAAAGATTATAAATTTAATTGGGAGGGGCCTGCAAGCAGGGGTGTTTTGGGTGCCCTCCAAAGGTGTTTGTGATAATGCACAGAAACTTTGTAACCTTTTACACTGGGGCCTGCAAGCAGGGGTGTTTAAGTGCCCAGTAAAAATAGTGGCTAAGAAAGGGCCACAACTCCTAGTGAAACAAGACTTACTGTAGGCTTTAAGAGGAGGAGGGGGGGCTTTCTTGAGGTAAACTGGACATTTAGAAGCGGTTAGAAAGGTGGGCTTGATGACTGGACAGAGTTGGAGTTGAGGAAAGGAGGCTTTGAAGTCTTGAAGACTGATTTACTGGGCAGGACACTAGTATGCTGGACTGGTGGAATGCTGGGTGTAAATATGATAAAGCTGGGGAATCAAAATACAGGGGGAAGAAAGGGCCTCTTAAATTCCTTTCTGGAGCCCTGATGGCGAAACACCAAGTGTTATTTTGGCTATGGGAACACTACAAGGAAGGGGTTATCCTTAGTAGAAATAAATGATGTAATTTATCAAATTATTACATGTACAGGCTGTCAATAATTAATACAGTCTGTCAGTAATCTGTATAGATCATCTGAGGGCGCTTCATGAGCTCTTAGTTTGATGTACAACATGTATTGATCACTTGATCAATAGAATAAAAAAGAAATAATCAAATTATAGTACAGAATCTTATTTCTGTTTAATTTGGTTATTTCATATGTAAAGTTCTGTACCATGATAGTTCTTGTCATACTTGCATGAAGGGCGCTTTTACAGCTCTCCATTCAATTATTTGACATGCAAACCTCCTGGGAAAAGTGTCAACATTTATTATTTTCCCGTGATTAAAGGAGCTTGTCATTTATTTTAATTGTACAAGTTCTTTTAGACTTGTTTGAAGTATTATGATGTTTTCTTTATCCCCTTTTTCGTGTATTTCATGTTTTATGATATTATTTAACTTATACTGTATGTATTTGTATAAGTTAATAATAATACAAAGACTATGAAACAGTGTGATATTTTATGTCAAATGTTATTTAATATTTTATTTATGTGTTTAAAGGATAATTACATAGTTTATTTAAGTGATTATCCCGTATTCTGAGGACTTCTAATTACTAGAATACTCTCATATTACATATGTTTATACCTAGTAAGTATTTTAGCGCTTAGTAGGAGTATTCTTTAAGTTAATTTTATTATTAGAAGGAGTAAGTTTTCTAGGGTACTTTGGCTGAGGTACCCTAGGTTATTTTACTTTCTCTTTCAGAATATGAAATAATATTCTCATTTATCTCAAAGGTTAATGAGTTATTATTTATTTTATTAGCAATTTATTTATTATATTTGTTTATTGCATTATTACTAAGTAATAATGTTTATATTCTAATATGTTATCTTTTTCTTATGTTTATTATAATTCATGTTACATTATTAATTACGTAATAATGTCTCTTTCATATGTATTTTTTATTAACTAGTTTATTGTTCTAGTCAGGTTGTCTCTGAACTAGTAGCAAGCTGACATGGGTGATCTGTATAGAAGCTGTGCCTGTTTTGTTTTTATTACTCAAAGATAATACCCAGAAAACTATAACAAATGATTAGAAGATATGATGATACGAAATGAAAGTGAAAGAGAAGAATAATGAACCAACCCTCAATGGATTTTTTTAACAAAGATAATCAGATGACATGATGGATTGGATAATAAGAGACTTAGAGACTGAGATTTGAGGATCAGGTCAGCTGTTGATTTTTAAATAAAGAAGAATGGAAATGAAAACAGACCCTAAGGATTACAGGTTATAGCACCAGGAAAAATAAATTGTCACTAGACTACAGGTGACATCAGCCTAGGTTCAATGAGCTGCTCATTAGTAGCACAGCTGGCCTCATGTACAGCCCCTTGTAGGGCACAAAGGGGCCATTGTATCCTAGTTGGAGGGGAATCAGAGCTAGAAAGAAACTGCAGCCATTGTGTCTTGATGTCACCAGTGTTAATGAACAAACTAAAGGTTTGTATTTCTGAGTCAGTAAAATGAAAACAAAGATACAATAAGAAAAGATTAAAAGATTAAAAGTTTTATACCTAAAGGCAAGAAAAACAATATTTTATAAAAAGCTCTGAAAACAGGACAAGGAAGAATAAAGAGAATAACTAATAAAGAAGATTTATTAGTTTAAGAATACAATTGATAATGGAGAGAAAAATTTGATCATTACCTAGAGTTATTCTGATACTTAAAAAAAAAGAAGAAAGAAGTCAATAGGAAGGGAATGAGACAGAGGAGGAAGGGAATGATAGAGAGGAAAGAAGTTGATAGGAAGGTAGTTTTAGGAGAGTGGATTGCAAATGAATATTGAGAGAGGAAGAAGATAATATCTGATGATGAAAAAAATGAGTTGAGGAAGATGTGATTTTGGAACTATGTAAGTTGTAAGATTCCTGAGGAAAGATTTTTATCTCAGAATAATGAAGGTTTTTATATCTGTTAGTCAAGGACCAAGCTAGAGGAATGTTGTCATTGGCACGGATTTATGACAACATGATGTGATTGTTTGAGTTTCAACTGAGTTTTGAGTTTGAGGCATAAGGGACACGCGCATATGCGCAAGTGAGTCACAGAGGGATAATAATCAGATCTCAAAAACCAGACGTCAGGTGACAATTTATTTTTCCTGCTGTAGATTATTTGTTATTTTATGAATAGTGATCAAGATTAGACGGTTTGACTAGGAATAAGGGAAGGGAAGATTAGTGATATTTATTGTTGATGAATTATTGTTGTTGAAATGCAAGATGGTTGCATTTTTCACCAAGTTGGAAGCTACAAAGGCTGTCCAGAGTTAAAGCTTCTTGAAGTTGAAGGTTCTTGAAGTTGAAGAAGATAGTAGATCTTGATCTTGCTGGAGTGACTTTGGAGTGTGGTGAGTAGAGAAGTGTGGAAGTGAAGAAGGAGAAGATTGGTATCCTTGATGATTCAGTTGTTGTAGAATGACATAAAAATGTCACAATATTCCAAAAGTCTGTGGTGAGTTGTTTGAAAATAGGATGAAAAGAGGAGAGGATGGTGGTGGTGACAAGATTGTGTAGGCTAGGAACCAGGTTGAGTGGGTCCTTGTCAGCCTATGTGATGCCAAGGATAAGTCCTTCTAGCTACACATGGTGCACAAAATAAGGTAAAAGAGTGTAATAACTCTAGGTGATGGATAACCAGTCTAATTCCCAAATAATAAGGGGAATTGTGACGTAAAAAATAGAGAAAAATGGTAATAATTACATTAAATAAATTTAATATAAGTAAAACCAGAGGGCCTGATAAATCAGGGGTGGTTTCTATCCCTCTAAGTTATCATGCATTTAAATGCAGAGGATGTAGGTACCTGGAACACTGGGGCCTGTTGAAACAGGGGTGGTTTAAATCCCAGGAAAGGAATGGGAACATCTACAAGAAAAAGGGTTATTACTTACTAGTAATAATTCTAGAGGGAACTTGAGGATAGTCAGGGTGAAACAGGAAAGTTTTGGGCGCTTTGATGGGTGGATTTTGGAGCAGGGTGGTCACTGTAGTGTTGTTGGGGAATACAGGGCTGAAGAATAAATACTAAGGAACTTATCAGACTGTTTATTAAGATTTATACCTAATGTAAATGGTGGGGAAGTATCTGTTGGATATTGGAAAGCATGAGGAGCCTTCTTTGGGCGGTTGAAGAGCTCTGTAAATATTCCTGATTTCCCTCTGGGGTCCCTATAGGTGTTAATGGCCAACTTATGGGTTTTTTAACCACATATTTGCCTTCCTGGTGACACTACAGAGGCTTGAGCCTTTGGTATAAGTCACCAGGGGAAATTTATATTGATTTATTTATTATATTAATATTAATTCAATTACAGTATAATGGTGTATTAGTACTGGTTTGCACTTATTAGTATCTGTGGCTTATTTGTATTTTCTAATAAGCCACAGTACATTGTTTTGCACGGTTGTTCAGTACTTACTGTAATTATTTTATTGTATAAATCAATTTACACATGATTTACACTATCTCCCCCAGATTTAAACAACACCTCATTTCTGTGACTGGAAATGAGGTTTAAGCAGATGTTTGAATAAATACAAGCATGAATATTTTCAAGTACCGTTTATCTCAAAAGGTACTTGCTAACATTTCAATCTTGAATTACTCATTCAAGGAGTGAGAACTTGGGGTACCTGTGAGTGAGGTACCCTAGGTTAAGTTTAGCTTAGATTTAGAATATCAAATAATTTTTTAACTATTATTTGATATAATGTTTTTTTATATGTTTTTTTATATTATTTTGTTTAATGTTTTCAATGCTTGTGACAGGTTGCTCTGTCATAGTAACAAGCTGAAAGTCCTGGCCATTCAAACCCCCCTTGAGTAGATTCAAGAGAACAGCTTTCTTGCCCTTGATTGTTTCAAGGATGAGCTTCTCAAATTGGGCCTTGGCCCGGCCCTGGTTGTAGTTGGTAGGCAAATGTGATGTTCAAAACAAATCTGTTTTGTCAGAGATGCACTACTGAGTTGATATATTTACTTGTCAGTTTGTTTGGTCCCAGTTGATGTGACTCAGCTGGGATTCTTACCTTTAACCAAGAGAATTGTGTCTTGGAGACTTGCAATTGACATGAAGCGCGGCTACCATTCAATTTAAGATTTCCTTGAGGAGGATCTGATGAATTGTTTTGCGGAGCCACAATTTGAAGCCAGAGGAGTAGTTGTGGGGTTGGTAAGATTGGTCTGGTGTTGGGGGCAGGTCAATTGAGTGCATCAAAATGGGGCTGGTTTGGTTCACCTGGAGTCCTAGGCCATTTTGCAGGGCTAGCAGTAGCACAGCTGTGTTTCTGATCTCTTGGCTCATCTGGATACAATAGATGTCAGCTTTTGAAAGCAGAAAAAAAACAGTCAGAATCACCTGGAACAGGCTGGGCCCTTTGGAGATCAAGATCATTGGTGAGTCAGAATGTTGCCTGGATGGCCTGAAGAGTAGCTTGTAAGGTATTGGCATCCATTGCAGTAGGCAAGCTCTGGGTGATCCCAGACAATTGGGACGTTTGAGATCCACTCATCATGATATCCAAGCCCACCGGGCTCAATACGATTTGATTGCCTTGTTGATTGTAGGGGGAAGAAGGCGGGCAGATCCAGGATAGTACCGGAGTTTGCAGCGGGCTGCCTTGGCTTGGACTGTGGGGATAGCTGGTGTGATTGACTGCTGGGGGAATCAAGGTTTGGGTTCCAAGGGGGATAATCATATGCTTGGAAAGCATTGAAGATTGATTGGGTCCAAGGGGGCTGTACTTGTAGTTGGACTCAAGCTGCTCCCATCCAACAGTTTGATTGATTGGCTGTGGAATCTTTCCTGTGTTTTAGGACAGAAGAGATTGTTTTGGTTGGTTAGTTTTTTTTTGCTTGTTTTTAAATATAAATATAAATATGAGAGATGGCACTTACAATGTCAATGAGGTGATTTGATGTCTTTGGTTGAAAGGGCTGGTTTGAATTGGGGGGAGAGATGTGTTGAGTTTGATTGGGGGGGGGGGGTTGACTTGAGTGGGACGAAGAGAGGTCCGGCTGAGTTGGAGGAAGAAAACCAAGTTGGAGGAAGAAAACCAAGTTGGAGGGAGAAAGCCAAGTTGGAGAAACTGGAGAAACAGCTGCAGGCTGTTTCTTTCTAGTTGCACGTTCAGCTGCGGGATGTATGTTGCATGCTGCGGAATGTTGCAGGCCCCAGGGACCAGTGCTTTTGGGGCCATGTGCAAGTAAAATTTACAGCCCAATTCATGATCTGAAAAGATGAAAGTTCATCATCATTAGCTGCTCATTTTCTTTTAACCTGCTGTTTTGTGACAATTCAAAAGAAATATAAAATTGAAATTGAAATTTACACTTTTGCTTAATAAATCATTACATAAATAAATAACATAAATAAATAAAATAAATAAATTACTAAACAAAATGAATAAAAAAATAAATAAAAATAATAATAAAAATAATAATAATAATAATAAAAAAAAAAGAAAAGAAAATTGACCAATAAAAAAATAAAAGAAAATTGACAATAAATAGGTAAAAGAATAAATAATTAAACAAATCAATAAGTAATAATACAATATTATATAAATTTTAACAAATAAATAAAGAAACACGTAAATAAATATTCAAATAGATAAATAGGCAAATAAATAAATACATACATGTATAAATAAGCAAATAGATAATTAGATAAATAAAAATTCATTTAAACATTTTTGGTTGATCTGCTTTGCTTTGATTACCATTTTCTCTCACGGCTCTCAGGACCACACCAATCTGGGGCGTGTCCCGCCAAATATTCATGCTGGTAGGATAATTTACTGTTGCATCTGAGATGGGATTATTGGGGGAATGCTGATGTTTGATATATTGGTTTCTAATGCCTCAGGTTTTGAATCTGTGACCTATCCCAATGGTACATACAGATATAGATGCACCTCATGCAAATCTAAATGGGCTTTGGAGGAAAATTTTGCCATGTTGTGTCAGAATTCTGACCTTTTAGTCTGCTCACATGTCTCTAATCCTTCATCTTGACAGGCCAAGTGGCCTTGGTTTCTCCTGTATGGCCAAGTGGCCTTGTTCCCAGTTCCCTGTCTCCTGTCCTGTCTCCTGTCCTGTTCCCAGTAACTGTCTCCTGTTTAGTGATTAGTCATGGCTGGCTCTCTAGTTGTTTCTATTTAATCCTGCTCCTCTCTTTTGAAATAAAATCATCAATTTTGAGCATTTTGAACTTCAACCACCAAGTTTCCCCAGCTCCTTGGTACTTTCTCAGGTTCATCAAGAAAGTATCCTCATTGAATTTTCCTCAAGAGCTGAAATCTTAACATGTTGCACACATATTGAAACAATGAATGAACTGCAAGAATTTCAACAGCAGGTGGCACATTCTATCCAACATTCTCAAAGGGTAGAACCATTGCCTCATGTTTGCAACCCAGATCCCTTTGAGGCCCAGATGGGACCTGGTCCTGATGATACACCAATGCTATACCATGCTTAAGATACCCCAGGGCCCTCTCAACATGGTTACAGTTCTGCTGATTTTGATGCCAATGACTTAGTTGGATTTGGAATGGGGTATCAAGACATTGGCGTAGAATATTCTGGTGAAGATGGCATGGAAGAGTGGATTTCAACAGCACTGGTAGCTGGAATGATGGATGAGGATGCTCACGGTGAAAATGAAGCATTGACAGATGAGGATAGCTCTGCTAAATGGTTTCCATTCAGAAATAAAGATGCAAGTTCATTATTTCTGAATGAGTTGATTAATGTGGGAGAGCTTCTGAGTATCCACTGATTATACTTCATCTTCTCTTAGTATCTCATGGCTGCCCTGATTCTAGGCCACCTTCACAACATATCATCCCAAAAAATGTATCACCAGCCATGTATGGTCATGACACTCAGCAACATTAAACATTCCCATTGGGATAGTATCAAGATAAAACAAGATTTAATTGGAAAGCTTTTAGACATCAAGATAAACAATAAATTGAGAGTATTCAATAATACATGCTATTCTCTAAGTCTCAGAGACATCATTGGTCATGTGAGTGTGGTTATGCACTTACCCCTTTATTTATATTCCACAAACACAATGGTACATAGGAATAATAATGTTTAACTGTTATTTTGGTTTTGTCCCCCTGTCTAGGAATTGGCTAACCCAGTAGTCCACCCACACTTACAGTTCTACCCACATGATACCAAAGGAACAAAACATTCATGCTCTTTACCAAAGTGCAAGATGGTGTGAACATATTGAACCAGAACACTGTGTCCAAATGGCTGAAATGCATGGTAAACGCTACTACATATTTGAGCCCTTCACACTCATTGGACCAGATTAGCCTATTTTGGTGCCAATCTTCTTCTACCAGAATGAAAATGGGTTACATGCAAAGTGTAATGTAGGCAAATTTACTGCATCAGATCAATACATGATTTTTTTTTTCTACATAAGACCCAATATCAAATACAATAACACAGATTTACTGGATGTTCAACTTACACAATTCAACAAAATATACTCAGAAATACTTTGGAAAGATGGGTCCTTAATGATGTCACATGGTGACTGCAAGATATGGGGTGAGATTTATATATCTGAATAACAGAAAACAATTTCAGCAATGGATGTATACTAATTCATAGCAATGACAGAATTTGGCTCATCTGTGCCAATCCCAGTTCCAAATCCTTGGAGGAAGAAGGCGGGGAATAAGATCATCCACCATGTGCCTATCACACTCTATTCTGATGACACTTCAGGTAACCAGTCCAAAAGGTGGAAAAAACATTTTTCATAATACTTCACATTGGGTGGACTCCCCCCAGAAATGAAAAACATGGAAATTAATTGTCATTTAATTTCAACATCTCATGTTGCATCTGCATTGGAGATAGGGGAACCTATATTTTTGCTGAGATAAACTGTCACATAACTCATGAATTGTTCATTATAGTATGAAAGCTGAACTTTCATTAAATGTAGCCAATTGGCTAATGAAGGTGCCATTGCATATGATACAGGATTGAGACAAGAAATGCTCTGTATGATTATCCCCCTTGCATTCTTGGATGAATCACCCATGGCAGCTGAAATCACAAGTACCCCAAATCCAGGGCTGGCCAACAATCCATGCAGAATATGTCATCTGCATGCCAAATCCAAAGAACACTGGTGCTCTTTGGAATTCCTCAGTTCATTCTTTGGGCTTCCTCACTTACCACCAGGCCAACAATTGGAAGAAACAAAGATATGATCCCATGACCTTTGGGATATATATAATGAACAGAGCAAGAATGATTTCAATTTGAAAACTGCAGAGTATTGGTTGAAGGACCAAATAACCCACAAATTGATTGAATTGCAATCTAAACATGTACACAAAGGAATACACATTGCTGAACTGGCAAGAAATTTGCATTCAAGAATATTCAACTCATTCTTGGAACTAGCCTCATTTGATGGTTGTAATGACACCCCAGTGGAGATATTACATGCAATATTACTGGGTTCTGTGAAGTATTTATTGGCAGACCTTATGAGAAACAGGATACCAAAGAACAAGCTAACTCAAGTTGAGGCCCAATTAAAATCCTTCAATACGGAGGGCCTAAACATACCTCCCATTCAAATGATGTGCCACCATGCCTCCTTTATTGGTAAAGATTTCCGGACCATATTTCAGGTAGCCCCATTTGTCTTCTTTCCTTTCATGACAGAAGAAATGAAGGCCCTCTGGTTGTCACTATGCTACTTATCCAGTGTGGCATTTCAGAGCTCTACATTCCAGACATGGAGACATACATAAAAGGGCTGGAATTAACTATCAGAGAGTTTATGTACCACACAAGTAAAATGTCTGGCCAGTGGTCAAATAAACCCAAGGTCCATATGCTTCTACACCTACCCCAATCCATCAGGCAATTTGGGCCTGCTAGTCTGTTTGCCACAGAGAAATTTGAGAGCTACATTAATGGGATAGTGCACATAGCATCAATTCACTCAAATGGACAACTTGAAATACAACCTTTTAGTCCTTGCCATTCTCACAGTAGTCAAATGGTCCTTTACGGCACATGATTTTTTGTTTTTGGATACAATCCTTCTGGGAATTTTACATTCATGTATTTAAGGAGAAATTTGTTTGAGCAAGAATTACCTCTACTGTGGAATGCATGTGAACGTAGATTTACTGCTGAAACGACATAGAATAGCCACCCGTTTCGTTCTGACCGATACATATAAGGAAAATGTCATTTCAGTCAACCAAGCAAAGAAATGTAAAAACTGAAGAAAAAAGAACAAAAGACGGACTGGAGTGAATTTGAAGTTATCAGTAGACATCCCAAACTTTCCCAAGACAGTGTTACCCAGGTCTTTCAATTTGGCCATCATCTCTGCTTTATCGGCTTCACTTCGTTGAGCTATCAGAGGTGGCAACCGACTTTGACTGGCTTTGATTTCTTTTAGTAATCCAGGGGGAACATCTGGTAGTTTTGAAATCGCATTGTAATCTGAAGAAAACAAAAAAAATAAAATGATGGGGGTCGGTCTATCAGCATCGAACCCTATCTATAACGAAAATTGTAAATGAGAGAAATAAAACTCTGACCGTCTAAGGAGGCTTGTAGTGAAGCCCAGGTGCCAAGTTTCTCATTGGCTTGTGCCCTTCGATTCAGGGCCTTGGCATAATTCGGATCATCTTTCAGGGCTGTAGAGCTCGTATTTCGTCAGAAGGCATTTACAGGGGATGATATGATAATCATAACTCACAAGCATCAGCAGCCTGAACAGCAGATTGCCAATCTTCCTACCGTAGATAACGTCGGTCGATGGTTGTTGTTTGGGGTGAAGAAAGAACGAAACATGAAAAAGAGAAAGTAGGGGGGAGTGGGAAAGATAGCTTGTTCGGCTGACATTTTACCCACCGATTTCAAATAACATGCGGCTGTGTTGGCATTTAATATGGATCGGAGACGAGAGATTCGAGGGTCATTTGAGGATTTAAGAGGATTTGGAATCGATGCGTCTGGTTCGGAGTTGTGGTCCAATGTCTCGGGATGCGGATCTGTTTTGTCGTTAGTCTGATCTTCATCATCTGAAAGTTCATCCCGGTGTGGATTCTGGTCTGGTTTTGGTGATGGTTTCGGAAGTGGTCGAAGAGGAAGGGTAGCCAATGCTTCTGAATATTTATCCAAAGCGGTTTGCCATCGTTTCTTCTGGAATTCCGTATTACCCAGTTCTTTGAGTGAGTTTGCTTCGAGGATTACTTTCTCTAGTGGGTCCAATTCCTGATCGATGGAGTCACTCAAAACTCTTTGATGATCAGATTCGGTCCGTTCTAGATCTTCCGGAAGCTCTTCGAAACGATTGTTGATGATGCCAAGGTGGTTGGTCATGACGGATGGTTTGATGAGTGAGATGGGCGACAAATGTCGATTGCTGGCGAGCCTCGGCCGAAATGCGACCACCGGCTAGTACACAGCATTAGTGCAGCTAACCTAACCTAACCTAAACTCAAGTCTGCCTTATTTCCTTGTTTCAGTCATCACTGTCTTATCTCATTTTAGACTTAATTTTCATCTTTGTTTTAAGCTCAGAATCTGTTGTTTTTTTTCATCCGGTCTTGACCTCAGCCTGTACTGAACACTTTCCATTTGTCCCATGAGATTTCTCTACACACTACATCTTGCTGAGAAAGTGAATGAATGTCAGCCAACCACAAATATACACCAGATTACATACTCAAACCTTCAAAATGTTTGAAGTTGGTTTATCTTGAACTTCAGGCAGGATATAAGACACCCAGAGCCACAACCTCAGACCACCAATGTCAGCCACTGAGTACACATCACAGTACCTGACATGTACCATGTAACTGCAATTATTATTAATTATTATGATCTCTAATAATAATTACTATTCTTATTTATTCTTATTACTATTTATTAATATTATTCCTTTAAGTAACTTCATGTGTATTAATTATTATTATCTCTAATAATAATTACTATTCTGTAGTTATTATTATTATTATTATTATTATTATTATTATACATTCATTATTATTACATTACTATTATTATTATTAAAGTACATTCATTACAATAATTAATATAAATACTTTAATAATACATTCACTAATAATACATGAATAATTCTGGTTACTCTATGTACTCCTGTTATACAAGACATGTAACTTGTAGGCCCTTTGCCCCCCTTTCACGTGAAATATCCAGAGTAAAAGATGTCACTTTTTCCCCTCTGATTACGCCCACATTCCTTAACATTGGAATATTTCACGTATAAGATATGTACTTTAATATCTTATTAATAAAAGAACTTATTAATATTATAATAATTAATACTTATAAGATGTACCAATAATAAATGACATCATCATAAGTTAATAACTTTATTAATATTAAATAACAGATCAATCAATATAAATGTCATGATGTGATCCAATCCCACTAAGGACTACTGATCAAAGATGTGTCCCATAACACAGCCTTAGTAGAAATCACATCATAAACATTAACAGATCCTCCCAAAAGGATCTGTCTTCCCCCTGAAGTTCCACAGTACCTCCCAGGTCATGGAAGCACTCACAATCTACCCAAGAGGGGATATTACAATCTATAAACAGCTTGTAAACATCTGTTTATCCGCCAGAGAATATTTAGAACACCTTAGCACAGTACATACCACAGAGTTATTTACCTTGCTTAGTTCCCCATTCTCCACCAATACCCCAATTCTGGATAATCTATAGTCTAATACTGTTATTACCTCAAGAATTGGCCACAACCTACCTTTGATAAGGTAGAAACCACAAACCCAAGTTGAGTCTCTCCTTGGATGCCTATTAATACTTTGTATTGATTTGGATGCGCCTAATTAGAGCAATTAGAGCAAGCCTCTCAGACAAGACTTACTGATTGAGGAATCCTTTTTTACAGGACATTTACCATAACCAAAACCACTTCAAACCATCAACCTACCTTAGTTACAACCCTTAACCACGGTTAGTTTCACAACCAGGCTGACAACCAATGATTAACCAGTTTCAGCACATCACAAAAATCCAGCACTGAAGACCACTGCACACTCAGTCCTCTCCCAAGCAGACGTGAAGAGTGTCAGCTATGTGTATGAAGCTCTGGCTTGTCATCTATAACAAAAGCCAGGTACTATTGCTGTACTGAAATTTTATCAAAGTAATAATAAATATTCCTTCTGCTATAGTGTCCAAACTATGGCACTGCCAGCATAATTACCTAGGTTGAGTTCATCCCAGTTAAACTAGGATGCAAACAACCAATTTAAAGTAGGTTGGCCTCAACCAATGAAATATAAAACCAAGGGGGGTCCCTTGGATATATATTTCATCAGTTGATTTCAACCAAGTTTAAATTGGTTGAGTGCGTCCCAGTTTAACTGGGATGACTTCATCCTAGGCAATTATGCTGGCAGTGTGGACAGACCTAAACTCCTTACGATTGCTATTTGATATACAAATTAGTCAGCTGGAAAAGACTATCAGCTAACCAGATAGGGTAGGCTATCTTTTTTGTCTGTTAAGTAGTTATAGCAATATAAATTTCTATTAAGCAGCTGGCAAGCACTTGAGATGATTGGCTACCATCAGAGTTGGTAGTCATTCAGCAACTTCTTTTTGAGCTGAAATAGTTCAAGGCCAAGGATGGGGAGTTCTAAGGTAGCTGGAGACTTATGACAGTAAGCAAAGGTGGGTTGGATAAAGAGGAGAGTAAAAAATACTCTAAAAGTAGGAGGAGAATATTCAAAGTACTTACTAATGTGGTACTGGGGTAATATGCTGAGGATTCAATCCAAGGCCAAAAAATGACTTCCTTTTATAATATAGAGGTCCTTAGTGGGAGGTTCTAGAATGTTGCTGTAAATTCTTCTGTGAAGAATCAAAATTAAAGTGCACTATGATGAAATGGGAATTGTTTTTTTATTGAATTTCCCTGTGACCTAATGACATGTATGTATGACCAATCAAATCATGGGCCAATTAATTGAACAGAATGAGACTGGGAAATTACTATGCACTTAGGCAATTTCATTCTTATTAGCATAACTTTATTATTATCATAGGGCCTTGATAGTTAAAAAATGGGTTTTCCACACTTACACATGGTTTGTCCACACTTACACATGGTTTTATGCAGTGCAGACATCAAAATTTCTGCGGGAAAAAATAGATTTCTGTTTTGTCAAGCTGTTATGAGTTTGTTGAGGATTTGGTACAAATATGTGATACAAGATCATGATTTTCTTCCAGAAAGTGGTTCCATCTTGATTGGTTTCAATGGAGGGGTCTTTGGACACTTGAACCTAGGCTTGGCACATCTTGTAGTCCTTAATTTCTGTCTCATTAGGAGCTTTCTTCTTATAGTTTCTGGGAGGATCAAAATTTTCTGGATAGAGTAGGAAACAACACAAGCATCAGTTTTTGAGTGAGAAAGAATGAAAGGAAGAAAAAAAATGAAAACTTTACTGTTGTTGTTGTTTTGGTTATCATTACCAGCTTGGTCATTGCTTGCCACAGGAATGTCCTGATTTCTTGTTCTGGAAATTGCAGGCATGTGGGTGGCTTTTAGATGATATGTATTGGAAATCTATATCCAATTTGGGGTTGATATTGGGGGTATTGGATGGAAAGTTGCGGAGGATTGCACAAAATTAGGGGTGTGACATGTGTACCAGGGCTTCTATTGGAGTACCTATATTACCTTCCTAAATGTAGGACTGTCATGGCCGGGTATTTCCCTGCTTTCAAGGCCAAATGCAAGCTTGATGGTGGACCCGGCCATTGTTGAGGCTCTATACAGCCTCATGGCCAGTTTTCCGCCCAAAATGAGGCTGTTTCAAACTCATGGCCATGAGGTTGTATTCAACCTCACGGCCAGGAATTTCAAGGCAATCAAGGCTGAATGCAACCTCATGGCCAGAAAAATCCCAGCCATGAGGTTGTATTTGACCTCATGGCTGGGTTTCTCCTGGCCATGAGGTCACATCCAAACTTGATGGCTGGGAAAACCCAGCTTTCAAGGTGGGATGACATCACTGAATTCCAGTTGTGATTTAGTGATGTCATCACCTGGGAGGGGGGGGGGGGGGAAGGGGGCGGTTCAAAAAATATTATTATGGAGGACCCTGAAAAGTGTTCCTCAGGTGATTGACTTGTTGTCCAGGGAATTAGGGAGTTGTTTCTCCAATTCCCGGTAGTTGTTTAACAAGGACCCTATCTTGATAATGGGAATAAAATAAAAACCATAGGGCCTAGAATGAGAATCTTAGAGGAATAAATCAGGGGCGTTGATAAACGCACGCCAACGGCGCACGCCAACGCCAACCCGCACGCCAATTTTTTTTGGCGTGCGGGGCCTACATGCCATTTTTTTTTGGCGTGTAGGGTTTACACGCCAAAAAAAAAGGGCGTGTGAGACCCACACGCCAAAAATGGCGTGTGGGCCCCGCACGCCAATTGTTTGGCGTGCGGGTCCCCCCTCGCTCACATAATCGAGTGGGAGGGACCACTCGATTACGTGAGCGAGGCCGGCCGTGCGGGTCCCCCCTCGCTCACATAATCGAGTGGGAGGGACCACTCGATTACGTGAGCGAGGCCGGCTGACGAGGTTATACAACCTCGTCAGCCGGGAGGACTTCCTCCCGGCCGGCGAGGCTATACAACCTCGTCGGCCAGGAGGAAGTCCTCCTGGCTGACGAGGTTGTATAACCTCGTCAGCCGGGAGGACTTCCTCCCGGCCGGCGAGGTTATACAACCTCGTCAGCCAGGAGGACTTCCTCCTGGCCGACGAGGTTGTATAACCTCGTCGGCCAGGAGGAAGTCCTCCCGGCCGACGAGGCTATACAACCTCGTCGGCCAGGAGGAAGTCCTCCCGGCCGACGAGGCTATACAACCTCGTCGGCCAGGAGGACTTCCTCCTGGCTGACGAGGTTGTATAACCTCGTCAGCCAGGAGGAAGTCCTCCCGGCTGACGAGGTTATACAACCTCGTCAGCCAGGAGGACTTCCTCCTGGCCGACGAGGTTGTATAGCCTCGCCGGCCGGGAGGAAGTCCTCCCGGCTGACGAGGTTGTATAACCTCGTCAGCCGGCCTCGCTCACGTAATCGAGTGGTCCCTCCCACTCGATTATGTGAGCGAGGGGGGACCCGCACGCCAAACAATTGGCGTGTGGGCCCCGCACGCCAATTGTTTGGCGTGCGCTCCCACACGCCAATTGTTTGGCGTGTGAGAGCGCACGCCAAACAATTGGCGTGCGGGGCCCACACGCCAATTTTATTTGGCGTGCGGGGCCCACACGCCAAAAAAAAATGGCGTGTGGGAACCACACGCCATTTTTGGCGTGCAGGTCTCACACGCCAATTTATTTTGGCGTGTAGACCCTACACGCCAAAAAAAAATGGCGTGTGGGCCCCGCACGCCAAAAAAAATTGGCGTGCGGGTTGGCGTTGGCGTGCGCGCTTGGCGTGCGTTTATCAACGCCCATAAATCAGAGAGAATTGGCTTGTATATATAGGTTTTTACCCATAGCTAGTGCAACTATTTTAAAATAAAACTTTTATATCTTGTAAAATGAGTTGTGGATTATAGGTAGGTATTTTTTAATTTTTGTTGTGGAGTTTTTTTTTTGTCCTTTCATGTTTTTATAGCCTGTAAAACAATATATATATCAAATCATCTTGAGGATGATTGACAACACTGCAAGAAAATACTCTTCAACTTTCACCAGTTGACATGCAGAATGATTCAATCCAGCTTTTTTCTTCCTCTTGAAGTCCAAATTTTGAGGATGGAGAGAGTGTCAATGATGTGGAGTCACTGTGGATTTGGACTTGCTTCAAGCAAGCCCATAGTCAAGTTGGATGAAGATCTCAAACTTCTTGTATGTCTAGTCAACCAGTGGTAGTCCAACCCCATTCTCTTGTAGTCTTACCAGCAATCACAATCACAATCCAGCTTACAGATACCTTTTGTGGATTTGTAGGAAGGGAGGTTCAGGACACTGAAACAGAATTACTGATTATCTCAAATAAATTTGACCATAAGCTACACTCCAATGTTTTATTTCCCAGAACCAATCCAGTCTTAACCTAGAAATTACAGGGCTACACAACATGACATCACATATACAAGAACAAAACTGGAGTAGAAGAATGCAGAAATAAAGGTATGTAAGCATGTTTTTATTCTTGTTAGCTACAGGCCTTTCTTGTTTATTTATTTACAAAAGAACATATGGGATTGATCTAGATAGAGAGATCATAATGTGCTTGTTGGGTTAAGCCTAAGGTAAAAAAAAATGGCTGATAAATTGGTGAAAATGAAAGTTCAGAGGCACTTTCATTTTCACATTGAGATTTCATTTCTATTATGTTTGGCCTGATCCTTGGGAGATAAAGGTTTACAAAAACCAGTGGGGTGGTGAGGTGTTGAGGAGTGGTCAAGCTTTCTTGGGACAAGCAGCCTCAAATTTTGCTTTAGGTATTGGATATCCATAAGAGAGCTCCTTCTACAGATTCCCAGATCATGCACATATCCGGTTACAAATCATTAGCTTGAGATAAACCTAAGATTTTTATTTTATTTTAGATATTTGGCTACACACCAGGATACCTCCTGTGAGCTTGGCATCTTGGCAGCATTTTCCAATTCCATCATCTAGCTTGGCACTCTGGAAAACCTTGGTTTTGCAAATACGTGGACCTGAAAAATAGGCCTTTGAAGCTGAGAAAGTACAAACACAGCGCAAATACTTGATGAGCCATCTGAATTCTGAGTAGTAGATTATGAATTCATGGTCTTGATCAAATAATATCACCAAGAAAAATCAATGATCAATTGATCACAAGTGAGATTTCAGAGTGCTTCAAGGGCCTCTTTGTACTGCAACCACATGTTGCTTGCAAGTGATCTTTGATTTTTCCTGGTTCAATTGCCACTTACAAGCATCTTTACCAATAAATTTCAACTCTGCGGCCAAGAAGCAATAATATGACAATTCACCTTGACAGTTGGGGTCTCCAGAATCAACCGCAAAAGCTGCTGCTACAATCAATACCTGAATTGAGTGGTAGAACTGCATGATAGCACTGGAGAATTAGAAACAGATTCCAAAAACAAACACACTGTTATGGAGAATTTATGCTGTAAAAGGTTTGGAGATTTTTCAACTAAAGTTAGCTTCCTTGCGATGATAATACAATTTATTGACGGTTTGGGAACAACAGCAGCAAATGAAGTAGTGCACATGACCCATACAAATTGATAGACTTGGAAGTGGGAGGAATATCAGGTCAAGCTAATGCGGTAGGCATCCGTAGCACTGTGTTAGTGAGCCACCGGTTCCAATAGGCCTGGAGAAGTCTACTATGTGTTCATTGTGATCTGGGGGCAGAAGTGCTGTGACATTGCATGATAGACAACATGAGCCAAGTTGACATGGTTCCACTTCTGGAGGATCAAGGAGTGCCGAGGCACGTCATTTTGAGCAAGAATCAGTTTGTCACCCTTTGCCCGTACAAGGTTGGGGTACTGGCTTTCAAGCAACCCAAGACAGTCATAAAGGGTGTACTCTGCGACCGACACAAGCCAGTAGTCCTTATTAGACCACCAAAAGTCTCTTGGTTGAAACATTAAATATTAATGTGAAGTTTGACCATTATTTATGTATATCAAGAAAACTTACGATCAAACTTGGGAAAATTTCAACCACAAATTCCTGAACAAGATTCCAAGCAACCAATGCAGCCACACCACATGACCCACTGGTAAATGATGGAGAAATGGTTGAGAAGAAGTCAGAGATAATTGCTTGTGTGAAGGTTGGCCGCAGTACAGCCAACACAGGAAACCTTGCGGTTCCGGCAGGCTGAAAATCCCAAAAAACAAAACTTGGATTTTCAGCCCTATGGCCTGCAAGTCTGTGTATCGGATTCCAGATGTTCTAATATTCCCCCCCCCTTCGACTGCCTTCCCCATCCTTCCTCCTCCTTCCACCACCTCCCTCTCTCCCCCATCCCCCCCATCCCCCTCCCCAAACATGCCCCCCAATCCGGGCCCCACCAAAATTTCCCAGCTCATCCACCATCCAATTAGCCCACCAGAACCCATAAATCTTGATTGGCCGCCGGTCCCAATTACCGTCTGGATTTTTTTTGAATCCCGCTTGGCCGTTAAGATACCCAACCTGGTAAGTAGGCTCCTTCATTGCCCGCGCCTCCAGCCAAGCTAACCAACATCCTGTTCCGTTTTACATATGTAGTCAGTCCATCATATGCCCCCTGTGAGCCTGGGTCTCTTTAGTGACTGCAGGACACAAGGATAATGGCATTATAAAGCCAGATAATTAAGAGTATTATGTAACTCAAGGCTCAACTTTATGATAAAAGGAGCTAGTTGTCTGAGGAGAACCTCCAACCTAGAAATAGGTCTGCAAAAAAGGCAATTTAAGGGTGAGAGGGTTTGTTTAACCAATAAGGGAGGACAGATTCTCTTCCTTTGTTCAAGGGCAATGGTTGGTGGAATAATAAAGTATGAAATGGTGCTGGATACACAAGATACTGGCTAGAAGGTTACTTCAAAGATTCATTAAGGCAATACTAAGAATGCAATTCTAGTGGTGACTTAGAAATCTGGGTGAAAAACCAAAAAGGCAGTGGTATGTTTATGCATGAATTTCTTTCCTTCAGCTCAGATTACTTCTTTAAATAGTGCTTGGCTGGGTGCTTTATTGCCTGTATAAGTACATGTATAATTCTCAACCTCCTTGTTGAATTACCATGTGGGCTTAAGCTGTATGTAGACCACGTGTCCTGTGTTTAATCTGGCACATGGTGTTTGGGGATTAGTGTAGAAACAAGTGGCTTGGCATTCTCAATCTGGAATAGCCACTAGTCTCAAAGCAGAAACCATTCATTTGTACTTTTATAACATGTGTTACAGTATCTCATATGGGTTATGTCTTCCCTTTAGATGATAATCCTTATCTTTCCATGGATAAGGTAATTATCCTATGAGTTTCACATATTATAAGGTATGTGTTTTGTATGTTATTGGTTATCCATTATCACATAAGCTCCAAGGCTCTATTTCCCTTTTCCTAAGGGAATTTAGTTTGTTTTAAGTCTTTAGGGCAATAATTATTGGCCTAACTGTAGGTTTAGGACATATTTATTGTCTCTAAGGCTGACACCCCCATACCACCGCAATCAGAAATTGCAACTATTTGTTCTCCGCAATGCAAGTTGTTAGCTTCAGCTAATTTTGGGTCCCCCTGACTCATTTATATTTTATATTTTCCCAGATGATGCACAAGCATGCCAACCCGCCCCAGTTGGATCCCAGTGGCCTACCTCCGCTTCCATTTCCTAATCATCACGCTGGGCCACAGGAATTGTGGCTAGGACCTTCACAACCGCCGGATCCTCAAGCAATTGGGTGCCAAGCATTCTATGAGACTTCTGGTTATGGCCCACACAATTTGCAACTGCCCAATGCTCTGTATCTTCTATCCCAATCTACTATTGGCTACCCGGTTTCTCCTAACAGTGGGCCGCTACGCTATTTGACCTCTAACTGTTAGCGTAGCGGTTGTTTTTTTTGCCAGAAAATTTGTAGTGTTAGCTGACGCTACACTCCTCTCAACTAACAGTTAGCGTAGCAAGAAATTTTTCAGCCAATTTTTTTGTAGTGTTAGCTTTGGAAAATAACCGCTATGCTAACAAGTAGCGTAATTTTTTTTCCGCTAACACATATTGGAGTTCCCATTAGCGTAGCGGCATCAGATCTACGCTACACTATGCTAAATTTTAGCTGTTAGCTGAATTTTTTCCCGCTAAATGTTAGCTGATTTTTTCCCACTAAATGTTAGCTGTTAGCTGATTTTTTCGTGCTAAATGTTAGCTGTTAGCTTAATTTTTTCCCACTACGCTATGCTCAAATAGTGCAAAGTGTTGGCCCACAGACAGCTGAGTGAACAGTCTGAACATAATTTTTTGGGTGGATTACATCCCTGCTTGTTTTACCAATAGTTGTGGTGATGTGCTTGGGCAAAGAAAATGATGTGGGAATGTTGAAAGTTTTTCCCTTGCACAAATTGCCTTGCATTGAGGCTGTGATTATTTTAAATTAATATGTTCATGAATCCTGTTGAAGAATTTCTTTTCCAGCTTTACTTGCTTCCTTTGAGTTAAATAAGCAGTTCTTCTCATTCTCTGATGGGCATTCTGATTACTGTTCTGGGCAATTTCCATATGAGCAAAATGTGTTATTCAATTGAAATTTGTCCAGGCAGTAACCATATTTCCCAAATCAATGAAATAAATGCATATCCAACCATTGGAAAGAGAAAGAATGGAAAAGAAACAAACAATCTTTTTTTTGAAAAAAAAAAAAATTAACAATAGAAATTAAAAAAAAAAAAAGCTGTTTTGATTGATGTAGTTGCACAAGTACAGGAGTTAAAACAGCATTTTTATTGATATACTTGTGAAAGTTGAGATTTTTGATCGCTTGACTTGCACAAGTACAGGATCTATAATTGGGCAGAGTGGACCAGCTTTGACCTCAGACAGTGGAATTTATCACTCCTGCTATATTATAAGTAACTGCAACATACCTAATCAATGTCACCCTCATTACAAATCCTACTCACCAATGAGGGTGACACTGATTAGGCATGTTGCACTTACTTACAATATAGCAGGAGTGATAAATTCCACTGTCTGAGGTCAAAGCTGGTCCATTCTGCCCAATTATAGATCCTGTACTTGTGCAAGTCAAGCAATCAAAAATCTCAATGTTCACAAGTAAATAAATCAAAATGCTGTTTTAACTCCTGTACTTGTGCAACTACATCAATCAAAACAGCTTATTTGTTTTTGTTTTTTTTAATTTCTATTGTTATTTTTTTTTTTTTCAAAAAGAAATTTGTTCATTGCTTTTCCATTTTTTCTCTTTCCAATGTTTGGATATGCATTTTTTTCATTGCTTTGGGAAATATGGTTACTGCCTGGACAAATTTCAATTGAATAACACATTTTGCTCATATGGAAATTGCCCAGAACAGTAATCAGAATGCCCATCAGAGAATGAGAAGAAATGCTTATTTAACTCAAAGGAAGCGAGTAAAGCTGGAAAAGGAATTCTTCAACAGGATTCATGAAAATATTAAATTGAAAGAATCAATGCCTCAAGAAAAGAAATGATTGCTATACTCCCACAAGTATAGCACTAAACTAACAGTTACTGTAGCGCTAAACTAACAGTTAGTGCACTGCAAAATGGCACTACGCTAACAGTTAGTGTAGCTGAAAAGAATTCTATGCTAACAGTTAGTGTACACCACGGACGCATTCAGACGACTTCGAGTCGTCTGTCTTTGACGCCTTGAAGTTGTCTTTTCCAATTCAATTCCCAGTTCAAATGCACCTGTCAGCACAGGTCTCCGTCTTTAAGTCGACTTGAGAGTCAATTGACTCTCAGGTCGACTTGAAAACGTCTGGCGACAAGGGGTACGTCTTAGAGACGACTTGCAAGCCGACTTCAAAACGTCTGGCGGGTAGGAGCTGGAGCAAACAATCTGCAAAAGTCAGGCAGGGGCTCAAACCCAAGTCCTGAGTCCCTGACTGTGCAGTAAGCCACATCCTTTGCCGCTGGGATAGGCTATTGTGCTCACTTGTCCAGTTTCATCATACTTAATTGTTCATCCCAAATATTGTAGTCCAATCTTTGCGGAGAAGATTGGACTGCTGGAGTCTGTAGATCAGCCTGCAAACCACTGGAGTGGTTTGCAGGCTGATCTGCATGTGGTTTCAAAGGGAGCTTCCCAGACTCCCTTCCTGCTCAGGTAAGGGAGTCTGGTTTGGAAGCGAAGTCCCTTCTTGCTCTGAGCAAGGAGGGATAACGACTTGAGAACCAAAGGAATTTGGTTCTCAAGTCGACTTGAGGACCTCATGTGGTTCTCAAGTCAACTTGAGAACCATCAGTGGTTCTCAGGTTGTTTTGAGTTCCATCAGTCGTTCCCAAGTCGTCTTGAGAACCATCAATTGTTCTCAAGTTGACTTGAAAACCATTGGTGGTCAACTTGAGAACCATCAGTGGTTCTCAAGTCAACTTGAGAACCATCAGTGGTTCTCAAGTCGACGTGAGAACCATCGGTCGTTTTCAAGTCAACTTGAGCGGTTCTCAAGTCGACCTGAAGACCCCACGGATTGGAGGTGTCCCAGGCCGAACCTTAAATCGGTCTAGATGTCCCAGGCCAAACCTTAAATCGGTCTAGAAGCCGCCCCCAAGACCAATTTTTGTCCTCAAGTCGTCTTTTTTGAGGATTCGTCTTGAAGACAATTGACCTGTCATCAAGGTGCGTCCGTGGTGTAGCTGAAAAGAGCGCTACGCTAACAGTTAGCGTAGCTGAAACGAGCGCTACGCTAACAGTTAGCATAGCTGAAAAGAGCGCTACGGATGAAAAGAACACTACACTTACAGTTAGTGTAGCGTTTGTTCCAGCTAACACCGCTAAAAATCAGCTAACAGGAAATTTCTGTAGCGTTAACTTTTTTTTTTGGATGTCGCTAACGCTACGCTACCCACTATTTTCTTTTGTAACAAATTTGTTTTAGCGTTAGCTGAAAAAATCTTCAGCTAACAGTAACTTTGTGTTAGCGTAGCAACAAAAGCTAACATTACGCTACACTACATCTATTGTTAGCATAGCAGGCCCACTGTTGTTTCTCCCCCTTGTGGGGGCTACCCAAATGCGCAGGCGCCCATCCCAGGTCATCAATTGCTGGCTCTGCAAGCCTACTCAACCTTTTACAGGCCTCCTAACCAAATCAGCCCACCCATTCTGAATGGGGTTTGCCGGTCTCAGCTTCAATCATCCACCGGTATCAGGCATCCCCTGCTGCTAGAAGAACCACCCGTCCTGACCCCTACAGCCGCCCATCCGGTACAGGTAACTGTGGGTCATGCAACCATTTTGCTGCCCCGTTTGCCACCTCCCGCTCGCCTGGTATCAGTTGAATATGTGGTTTTGAGCCAACTGGTATCTGTTGTTCCGCAGTCAGGCAAGTGATCTGTGGCCCCCAAGCAATGGAACAAGCTAACCCACTGCAGCAAAAGGATCCTGAAGACTGTATTGAGCCTCACCTCCTGGGCCACCATCAAGAACAAATGCATATCTTTGATGGATGGCAACTGTGATTACATTTTTTGGCACCTCAATGCTCTGGAGGAGCAGGCTTTGCTCAAGTGGCAATGTGTCCCAGTTGGGCATTCCTCATATGGGCACCAATTGGGATACATGGTCACAAACAAGGCCAATTTCCAGCCCTTTGTTGATGCTGCTTTGTCTAAACCTTTGGTCAAGGTGATGATCAAGATATCAATGGACAACCCCAAGAGTCAGCCAAAGATGTGGAAGCGGTAAGGTCTTGGGTCCATTGATATCTTCTTCACTTGTGCTCATTGCTGACTTTGGACCCATCTGCCTCAACAGCACTGCCAGCATAATTGCCTAGGATGAAGTCATCCCAGTTAAACTGGGATTCACTCAACCAATTTAAACTTGGTTGAAATCAACTGATGAAATATCAATCCAAGGGACCCCCCTTGGTTTCATATTTCATTGGTTGAGGTCAACCTACTTTAAATTGGTTTTTTGCATCCCCGCTTGGCTCTAGAGAGGGCCAAAAACCGTCTGGCTGTTAATGTGAGCTTCCCTTGTATTGCCTCCGTCAAATCACCGGTGGATTGCTGACCTGGGGCTTTGATTTCACAGCCCAAAGCTGACACCGCCGCCGCCGTGCGGGTTCAGCTTGTTGCCAAGATCACGCAGCACATAATTGAGAAACACGGCTCCCACGCAGAATATATGAGGATCAAGGATCCCAATGATCCCAATTGTTCCATTTGCATTACACAAGAGGTGCTTCACGTGTGGAGTCAAGTGTTGGTACACAACACGCCTGGGGTGGACATGGATCATCCCCCTCTGACGCCTGAGTTCAAGTCAGAAACCATCCAAGTGTACATGCGTGACAAACAAGCCGCTTGCCAATTGGCCCAACTCTCCCGCCACAAATCTCTGCCGGGCGCAGGTAACCAGTCACCTGGCGCCCAATTCACCCCATTCTGTGTGACGTCTACTGGCTGCATTGCTCCTCCTCGACTAATTAGTAGCACTTCCAAACCAGCGGGAAAAGTGGTCATTTCCCCCCCCCCCCCAAAATCAGCCAAGAGCAAGGGATTGGGATCACAAGTTCAACCAAAGGTCAGGTCAGATTCCAGAGGCACAGATGGGCCGCCGGCTTTGCCGCCGATCTCTCCCAATTGGCATGTAGAAGCTTCAGATGAAGAGCTCCCAAACACTTCAGATCTCCTGGGCGGCTCAGGGGAGGCTGAATCCTCTTTGGCAGAATCAGAGAAGGGATCACCAGTCCTGCTGTGCCCCCTGCAGGGGTCCTGACCAGGCACGGAAGCTCATCCAATGGCCCGCAACGGCTATGGGCCCCCAAGGAACCAAGTGGGATTGGGGAGTTTGGTCGCCAGCCAAACATTGGACATTCAGGTTATTTCTGGCCCTAGCCCTGTCGTCGATTGTTTGCCAGTTTGGAAGGTTGCACAGAGCCCAGTGATGGAGCGGATTGCGCGGCACATAGGGCAGCTAGATTATCATTGGGAAATATCCTTGGTTTTTTGTTTGTCCGTCTCACCCACACGCAAGCGGCCGTCGTCCGCAAGCTCTTGGAAGACCTTGGATGTAGCGGATAAGCCGCCCCTCAATGAAGCGGGGTGCCTCCTTGGTGTGGAAGAGTTCCTTGGACTTTGCAACTTTGCCGTTGACAACAATGTGCCTAGAAATTTGATGAAATTGAATCACATCAGGTGGTGGGATTTCTTCCTGGACACACATCTGTGAGAACTTGACACTTGCAGCATAATTGCCTAGGTTGAGTTCATCCCAGTTAAACTAGGATGCAAACAACCAATTTAAAGTAGGTTGACCTCAACCAATGAAATATAAAACCAAGGGGGGTCCCTTGGATTTATATTTCATCAGTTGATTTCAACCAAGTTTAAATTGGTTGAGTGCATCCCAGTTTAACTGGGATGACTTCATCCTAGGCAATTATGCTGGCAGTGTGAGGGCATGGGATTCCCCTGTGCCATAGCCAAGCAGCTCATGAAGGGAGCCAAATGGCTCATTCCCTCACATTTGGCCCCACTAACTCTCTTGCTGTGACCCATTGACTCCTTATATCAATCTCTTGCTGTGACCCATTGACCTGATCAACAAATATCCCTTGAATACATGTGACTTCAGTGATTTCTCTTGTCAAACACCACTTATGGTGCACCTTTTACTGGATCACCTCACATTCTTCCTCTCTATTGTCTCTAGCTAGCCTTGTTTGATACTTATTAGCCTAACAATTGGAATACACACATTTCCTGATTATGACATGAAATACACGCAAAATGAATTACACATGTTTCCTGATCCACCTAAGCCAAAATTTTTATCCCTCGGCAATGAGACATCCAATGTACATATATGGCCCAATTAAGCATGACTTTGCCTGAAACAGACACAAGCACCTTATTTACATATGTATAATCTGAGACATACATGGGGCAACACCTCTCATTACTGTGCCCAATACAGATCTACTATGATGGCCTCTTGCTATCCCCTTGGCAAGGCCCATCTCAATAATTAGGGGCCCCCAATTAATAACAAGTATGTATAATTATAAGTCCCAACTGAGGCCAAAAGACCAACTAAGTACACCCAATAACAACTCACTCCGGGCAAGGTCCATGATGAGGTGGATAAATTCCACACTGTGGAATTCAGGTGATAATGGGAATTTCAAACCACATAGGATACATGGCTAAGTGAACAAGACACAACTCCCTAATAGCAGGAGAAACAATCATACTTGGGGAGTCTCCAATCATCCTTGGAGACGGGCAAGCAATCACGGAAGACAACAATCAAGAAATGGGAGCAGGGAATGAGACTAATAAGATGATAATAAATAAATACATCTTCTAAGTAATTGAATAGCCGCATCCTCAAAATAGAGACTCCATCAATGCCGCATTAACAAATGTGGGTAAGACGTCCTTGATGATGTTGGGATCTTAATTGGTGCCAGTTAGAATCTCTTCCCTTTTCAATTGGGACTTCATCACTGAGAAGACCTTTTCAATAGGGTTGAGGTCTGGTGAGTAAGGAGGAAGATAGATAAGCAAAACGTTTGCGGCATCACATAGCTCTGGAATACAACCTCCATGGTGGATACACGTGTTTTCCATAATTATAATGCTGTTTGGGGCCAGAAATGTGTTCATCATAGGGAGCTGTGCGGCCCAATCAGTGTGGCTCATGAAGATATGGCTGTAAATAATACCTCACCAAAACCTCCTCGAGGAAGTACTCCATGTCCAGCCGGACAATGGACCCCTCTTGTGCTATGCTTCCCAGAAATCCGTCCAAGGAGACAGCGGGCAGAACCAATATGCAAGTGAAAGCTAGCGCCTTGGGTACCCTTGCAGTCCAACGGCCGCGGGGAGCCCATTCTCTGTCTTGGCTGTGAGTTGCAAGAGACACGGCACACTTGTCTGAAAGATGAGGAGAAAGTCAGGACCACACAACCAATAATTCATAGTAACACCCCAGGCTCACCTAAAAACACCAAGTATTTGGTTGGGAACGGGGCCACATTTGAGGTGTAAATTGCACGCATAATTTCACACTGGGCTGGGTGGACCGTCCTTGCAACCTTCTTGGTCAGGGCAAGTTGGATCTTCAACTTGGCCAGGATAGTAGACAATGGGTGCCGTGTCCCAGTCATTGCTTGAACGTGGCTTTGAAGCTTGTCTGCGTATAGGGTTGGCTCTGACTCCAACGTGTTCATGACAAACTTGGCCTCCTTGCAGGAGAAAGCCAACAGGCAGCCTTGATCTTGGTAGGTTGAAGGGTCTCAAATGACTTGATTAGCCCGTCTATACATGTGCATCCATTGAGTGAGAGAGTCCTGCAAAACCTTTTTGTCGATCACGAGGTTAATATCTGTCACGCTCTGTGATGCCAAGGACTAGGATCCTTCTAGCTACACAGGTTTCAAAGATAAAAAAAGGTAATAATATGGTGGTTTTTGAGAGATATAAAAAATATATGAATATATGTTTCAAGGAGGGGCCTGCAAGCAGGGGTGGTTTAGTTCCCTCCACAGGTTTTTGTGCAAAAGCAGAGGAAATTGATGACCTGATACAACTGGGGCCTGCAAGCAGGGGTTGTTTTGATCCCAGTAAAGATGGCTAGAAGGGCCACAACTCCTGAATGAAAAGGACTTACTGTTCTGTTCTTTTCTTGAAGGAAGGGGCTCTTCTAGGGGTTACCTGGACAGGCTGAGGCGGTTGGGTTGATGTGCTGAAGACTGGGCAGTTGGGTAAAAAGAGGACAGAAGGACCAAGTCTATAAAGACCAACTTACAGGGCAGGACACTGGTTACTATGACTGGTGGAATGCTATGTATGTATGTGTATGTATAAACGATGATGGGGAATGTAGAAAGGGGAAAGAAGAGTCTCTTAAATATCTTCTTTGGAGCCTTGGTGGCAAAACAGGAGTGCTAGAGAGGGCTGTCCTGTGTCATGATTCTTAGTAGTAACTACTAAGGACGAGCTATGACAGATTGGCAATGATGACAATGGTTGACATGTGAGTGTTACCACAGTTACTGTCATGTAATATGGTTCAAGTGTGCGCTTCAGAGTGTCCAACTGAAGTGGTAACTATGTAAAACATCTGTCATGATCACCATTGGTAATCTGTCATCCCAATTGGGCCACAAATGTCAAATATGCATTTAGTGATGTTTACATATGTCTCTTTTGAGTTGTAATATAGTTTTATCATTGTATGATGATTATTCTGTTTGTCATACATGTTGTATATTCTACTATTCATGTTTATACTTATGATTATAGTAGTTTAAAGTGGATTTACTATTAGAAGGAGTAAAGTTACAGGGGTACTTTGGCTGGGGTACCCTATGTTATTTTACATGTAGAATCCGAATATTAAATAATATTCTATTATTTATATGTTTTTATATTTATATTTTCACTTTTATAGCGTAAAGGGTAACAATGTCTCTTTCATAAGTAACAATGTCTCTTTCATAATTGTTTTTTAATAATGTCTCTTTCATTATTATTTTGTTATATATATTTTTGTTTTATGTGTTTTTAGATGCTATTCAGGTTGTCTCTGACATAGTAGCAAGCTGACAATATTGTTGAGGGTTAGTCCTTGTTGACAGAGCTTGACCACAATGACCTTGATGTTGGGGGAATACATGACAAAAGGCATTTGGAATGACTAGATGGGATCAGGATGTTGGTTAGCTTGGCTGGAGGCGCGGGCAATGAAGGAGCCTACTTACCAGGTTGGGTATCTTAACGGCCAAGCGGGAGTTGAAAACAATCCAGACGGTAATTGGGACCGGCGGCCAATCGAGACATATGGGTTCTGGTGGGCTGATTGGATGGTGGATGAGCTGGGGAATTTTGGTGGGGCCCGGATTGGGGGGCATGTTTGGGGAGGGGGGAGAGAGGGAGGTGGAGGAAGGAGGAGCAAGGAGGAGCAAGGAGGGGGAAGGCGGTCGAAGGGGAAATATTAGAACATCTGGAATCCGATACACGGACTTGCAGGCCATAGGGCTGAAAATCCAAATTTTGTTTTTTGAGATTTTCGGCCTGCCGGAACCGCAAGGTTTCCTGTGTTGGCTGTACTGCGGCCGACCTGAAGAAGCAGCGAAGTGGACATCCGATGTAATGCCCTTCTTTACCTTCACTGGTTCTAGTAGGACCAAGGTGTTGGTCGCTCGGGGCTTCTGGCCCAGATGACCGAGTCGAATAGTTTTTCAACGTGCCCAACGTTTGCTCAGTTTTCCCAGTTTAGGGCCCCGTTTAGGGTCGTGATTTGGGCCCCGCGGTGGAGATGCTCTAAGGTATGATTGTACAGGTTGTGCCACTTAAATATGTTTGAACAGGTGGAGCTACTGCATGATAGCTGTTGACGATTGCGGTAGGCTTTCTTTTGAATCTAACTGTTTTTTTTATGATTGATGAAATGTAGATAGCTTAAGAGTAGATGTACGGACATAACTTTTTTTCAAGTAGAGATTCTCTCCAAAGCCAATAAGATGATACACGACTAGTTGGGTTGAGTCGATTAGATTTCTGTTGGTCAACATTCGGCCACCAGATAAACCTGCAAGCTAATTAAAAAGAAATATGTATATAAAGGTGAAATCATAGACAAGCAAATAAGTATTAAGCAATATACGAACAACAACAATTTAAAACCCAACATGTACTCTATCGGAGATCATCACCACCAGAAGAGCTGCATGCTTGACCCCCCCCCCCAAAAAAATATATATATAATGTATAAAAACGAATGGATGAAAGAAAGAAAGAAGTGATGCAAGATGATTAAAAAAAACGGCTGTAAGATATCGACTGATCAACATAATCCAAAAAGAAAAGAACTGTGTGTGAATGGAGAAGATAAAAAAAAGGGGGGGGTGAATGTTGCAGCTAGAGAATAAGGGAAAGAGATTATGAGTGAACGACAAGATAGGATATGAATAGATCAGCCGACAAGGGCAAGGATTTCATCAATGATGATTTTTGAGTAACCGTATTGAGGATGATCAGGACTGAGGTTATCAGGGATCATGAGGGAGAAAAGGGATCCGAGATGGTCGAGGTTCTTGAGCGGCTTGAAGGACAGCTTGATCTCGTGATGGTTGTTGTCTCCCTTGGAGGGACCATTGGAGCTTATCTCTTCGCGCGAATACGTCGAGCTTTGGTCATCCGATACCTGTCTGTTAATGTTCTCTAATAAGGTGCTCAAGAAGTGACTCTGTAAGATGGGCACGTTCCGGTCTTGTCCTGTTTTCTCAAACAAAAAAAAGGGGGGGGGGGATCACTCGATCAGAGAGAAATAGTAGATGTGTTTTATAGGAGGGAGAAGGATTTTCGTACCGCCATGGATGATCAGAAACTTTGAAGGTAAGTGCCTAGGTAACAAGAAGTTTTGAGCCCAATGTAAAAGATGGGCGGGGGAGTTAGAAAGGGTGATAGAATGGGAGGGACCGAGAGCTCTACGTAGGGCAAAGATCTCGTGCCAGCCGACTCGGACTTCGTCGCGAAGCTGGTTGATAGGATCGTAGATTCCAGAGAGAAGGATCATGCCCTCTATGGGTGGAATGTCAAGCTCCTGGACTCCTTCTGCCCCTCTTCCAAAATGATCTGCTCCGACGAACGAACGATGGCTGTGATCCTGATAGTCGCATTCTTCTAAGCTGTGCGCGATCGAAGATTCTAGAACGGTGAGCAATGCTAGATGGGCTCCTGATCCATGTCCGGCTAGGAATATCCGGTCTGGGTCACCGCCGTATTGACTGCAGGTAAGGTTGTTTAGGTTTTTTTAAGTTTGTATTGGGCTTTGATCGTTGGTGATGGGAGACTTACCCAATGGATCGAGCCGCCCATTTTAATGCACATCGGATATCTCGGAGCGAATGTTCGCACCTTCCCTCTGGGAATTGAGTCTGGATACCAGTTTTGATGGAAATGAGTTTGAGAAGAGAGAGGAGGGAGGGAGAGATGGACTTACAAAGTCGGGGATGAGGACGCAGAAGCCTAGTCTTCTGAGTCTGAGGCCGATCTGAAGAAAGTGAGATCGATCGAACCACCTCCAACCTCCAGGATGGATGAAGATGAGTACGGGAGCGAGTTGAGATGGTTGTTGAGGGTCGAATGAGGGGGGGTAATAGAGATCGAGACGTTTGATTCGTTTTCGGATTTGGTCAGAGTAGGCGTAAATCAGTCCACGATTGACGATGTTGGGTTGGGTTCTGTTACGACCAATGACGATGATTTTTCGATAAGAGTAATCGAGGATGAGTTCGATCCAGTTGGACCTGAATAGGATGATGAGATGTTTGATGACTATAGTGGAGAATGAGGGTAAGTGAATGATTGTTTCTTATAGAGAGAGAGAGAGATGAGTTTACTTACGAGTGTTAACTATTCGAATTACTTTGATGGGTGAGATTGGTAATAGGATTGATGAATGGTTGGGTAAGTCCTCCTGAGCAAATAGAAGGTAAGGGATGAAGGCTAGACTGTAGACCAAGAGCTAAAATAAATGATGATGGTTAGTTATAAGTTGGATGTGTTTTTGAGAATGAATGATAAGAACTTACGATGGTTGAGATGATTGAGATGGGTAAGCTGAAGATGATAGTGATAGGTAAGAGTGAGAAGATTAATGAGGTAGGAGAGATGATTGAGCTTAGGATGAGAGTAGGTAGGAGTAGTAAGAGTAGTGAATAGTTTAGGGTTGGTCTACTGATTGGGTTGATATTAGGTGATGAAGGATTCATTTTTTTTTTTTTTTCGGTCAACAACTTAACTAATGTTGGTCTTGGGAGTTGGTGATTATATGTGTTGAGAACTAGATGACGTCATCTTTAATGATTATCTAAGCAAGCTATTCTTTTGTAAATATGTATTTACCAAAATTGATTTGTTTTTCTCCCTCACTCGACTAATGAACAACAACTCCTATCTCTTATAATTTAGAACCATTGATCGGATTGTATCTCCTCACATCCACACAATTTGCAGAGGTGCTCATAGAGACAAACAAACAATAACCCTTCATGAGCAAGTCCAACCAAGATTGATTCAAACTGTAAACCCCCACGATGAATTGATACCAAAGCAAGGTCTCAAATAAGTTGTGTGCCAGCTTCCTCTCAGCTTGTTTTTAAAGGCACACATAAGTTTGATGATGATTATCATAATCTTTAGTTTATTCTTAGATGAATCAAGGGTCTTGCTTGAGGCAGAGGCTGGGCTCCAGTAGGCCAAAGGAGAACACATGCAAGAGGAGCACAGCATTTAGCTGAGTGATATCAGAGCAGCTCTCATGGATGTAGAAGGTGGTGGGCTTGAATCCCACCACACCCATTTTTTTCCGGCTATCCAATCCATCAAGCTTTACTGTAGAACATGGACTTCTCATTATCTTGCTAGCTCATCAGTCACACAGTAGCTAGCTATCATGGTCAACTTCCAAAAAAAAAAATTAACAATGTGCTTGGGAGTTGAGAACCCACAAGACACACATGAAATCTTGTAGACAAGAAACAACAATGATCAACATCAATGGGCGTTTTGGCCACACTTTTTTTTTTAAAAAAGATGACACTCATACTAGTGACAAGAGACCCAGCATTTCTCCCTGTAATACCCACCCCCCTTGAGAACTAGTGTGACATCTCAAATTTCTGTCAGACTCTAATCTGTAGTGAGTTATCAGAATGTTTTTGAAGTGTGTTTCTATGTGGATCAAGATGGGCAAAAAAAAAAAAAGTTGAAGTGGTTGTTGGGTATATTGATGTTCTTGACCAATGGTGCTGGGGAGGAAACGGGGGCCGGATCCACACTGTGAATTCTCATTCTGTGTGTGTGTGTGTGTTTGATTGGGGAACTGATTTGGGAACTGGGAAGGTTGGTTGGGCAGCTGGTAGGATAGTTATTGTTACCCCAAGACAGTTGGCACCCCAGAGTACAACTGATAGATATTTGCTGGGGGGCCCCAGCCCCAAGACAAGGGGGCCCAGGGGTGAAATGGATTGATAGCAAAGTTATTCAAGGTGGTTTGGGGGTAACCAATGACACATTGGAGGTTGTGTTAGAGTGGAAACTTGTCACTGGAAAGATATTGATGTGAGTCTGAGGAGAAACTGGTGAGCATGAGACCACACCCATATCTATCTCTCAGACTAGCTTCTCTTTCTCTCTGACTTTCTAGACATCCCTTTGAGCTCAGCCTCTTGTTGGTAATTTACACCCAAGAGATTGTGCACAGTGATTTCAATAGTTTGAAGAATATTGAAAAAGATGAGGAAAAAAAGATGTATAAAGTGATAAAAGATTGGACTCACCATTGCTCTGGCCCACATGCTAATGTGATCAGGGATTGGGGTAATGAACCAGGTTGGATCCATGTGAGATGCACACATTTTTCCAGATGTAATCACCAGCTGAGGGTTTTGGGTTCATTTAATTGCTTGTTATAAGATCCATGGTTTTTTTTTTGTTTGAATTCTGGGTTCTCTGATAATGTAATCACATTGATTGATTGGCCAATCAGTTGATCATGAATGAAGAGTGTCACATTCAAGAAACAACAGAATGTACATACAGTACACCTGAGTGTACAACCATTCTGAGTGTGGGATTGGTGGTAGCCTCAATAAATTCATCTCATGAGGACGTCCATGGTAGTCTTGAGAAATGATCACCCGCCATGTGGAATCATGACATCCCAAGCCTCTTATATTGTCTTGATTCTGGGAAAGTGTGCTCCACTCTTTTACCGATGGTGTGAATTGTCATGTGTTTGAACCCGACGAGGTTGATGTCCAAGGAAAGTTCTTTTTTTTTTTTTTCGTAGGAAAGTCTTCTGCAGTTGTACTTGTCCTCAAATTGAAAGACTCCAAAAATATTTACCTTGTACATACTGCGGCGTATCCTATCTGTTCTTGAAGAATAATTTCCTGGTTTTTCAAAAAATTCAAGTTTTTTAAAAGAAAATGACCAAAACCAAACAACCACCACCACCAAATCAACAACAACAACAACAACCAACTCATCAAAAACTAATATCCTCAATCATCTCATGGCCCTTCAGATTCTTACGAACCATCCCCTCGGTCAATCTAATCCTAACCATCCTACTCATCTCATCAATCTATCTTATCACCATCTCATTCAATCACTTCCTATCCAATAAGCTCATCAACCCAATCTCATCACTCCTCACCCATCTCATCTCATCTCCATCCCTACTCATCTACTTCTACTGTACAACCCTCAACGGTCCATTCTGTAATACGACTAACGACGAACATCAGAACGTCCAAGAGCTCGCTCAGATCGCTCGAACCGTCACCGGGACAGCCCAAAAGGCCTCCGATATCTTTGACTCGGTCGTCCAACTTAGTGACCCTAACCAACTCGGCGTCCATCAAACCGAAATCTTGGAACTCTCCTTTGCTATCCGTTGGTCTAGCGAATTAGTCGACAAACAACTCTTGAGTCATTCCTTGGCCGAACTAGCCGATCTGAGTCGAGATCTAAAGGACAGACTGGTCGAACTCAATGCTCAAGGTTTAAACACCTTCTCATTCATCGCCTATGAGGTTCAGTCTCTCCCTCTCTCTCTCTCTCTCTCTCTTACCACTAACACTCATACTCATCCAATCCAATCCTACGCCCCAGTTTTCTAGACTAGGCGATCTGATGTATTGGGTTCAATCCGGTCAGAAGAAATATACCTCCCAAACGATCGCCAAGAACTTGGACATCCTCTTCAGCCATCTCTCCTCCGAACTCACCCGACTCCTCAACGCTATCCAGAACCTCATCCCACTCGCCTCCCGTTCAACCAACCTGGGCATCCAGGTCTCCGAACGACTCCATCAGGAACATTATCAGTTGGTCAACAAGAAGACCCAACAAACTCTATGGAAAAAATTACTCGACCTCACCTCCTTCTCCGGTCAACAACTCAACCACGATCTCACTCTCACCTCTGAATCCATCAAAAACTTGAGACTCACTTGGATCAAACTAGAACAGATCCGTACCGATCTATTAACCTATCGAAACAATGTGGCCCACTTTAAAGTAATCAATCATCCCCCTAAACCCCCTCCTCCCTTGACTCATTTCCACTGATCTTATATTATTTATTTGGCTACAGGCTAGCTTTACGGGATGGCATCTAGCCGATCATCAGTTATCTCCTGAGGACGAACTGTTCTCGATGCGCGAAGTCATCGACCGTTTCCAACTGACGATCAACGAAGTCAAATCTACCTCCAGACTCCCTTACTCTTCCTCCCCCTCAACCACCCGCTCACTCTCTGATACTAAACCAACCTCAACTTAGGGGGAGGTACATATCTCCTCTTCATCGGTCCCGATTCTCTCGTCGATGCATACCCCAACCCTTCCTCCTTGAAAAGACTTCCCTCCTTTCCTACTACATCTTCAAAAAAAAAAAAACAACTCCTCTCATGTGTTTCTTACTCTCTCTCGTCTTATTCGTCATGTGTGTGCATGCATGTATCCGTTGGCAGATCGTCACATACCACTCAAAATACGTCTTTCTCTCTCCAACCAATCAAGCAATCCATCTTGTCTTTCACTTGTTCAATTCATTCAATTTCAATCAAGTTCAACAAGACTATCTTTCAAAAAAAAACTCCCCTTTCGGGCTTGTCACTCCAATCGATTGTCTGTATGTCCAGCCTTCCGTCAACTGCATCCTCCCACACACCACCTATAATAAACATCCTTTTTTTGGGGTTCGTACCGTTGTTCGATGAAAGAATTAGTGAGCTAATACTACTACCTATCTCTGGTCATCACCATCGTGGCCGATCGTCCTCTGCTCTCACTTGTTACCCTTCCTTGCTGACTGTGATCACTCACTGAATAAATGGTACTTGTTGTTGACCATCCTTCAGTCGTCCTCTGTCCATTAGCTATATCTGGTCACCCCTTCTCTCATCCATACCTCGTCATTCATTCATCCATCGTCGCTGTATCATCTTCAAGTCACTCATTTTGCTCATCTTCTCCAAAAAACAAAATTAAATTAAATTGAGTTGTTTGTTTCAAGAATTGTCTTGAATCGTGAGGCCACACATATACACACACACACACACACGTTGGAGTGATGCCATGCGTCGGTAAGCCTCTTGTCGATAGCTATATAATTAGCTACCTTCTCCTTCTCCCTGGCTACCTGGCTTCTCACTCATGACCAGCTAGCGGCTCATCTTCCACTGCCCCCCCCCCTCCGACTCCCTCGCCTCCTACTACCACTACTCAAAGTCATCTTCTATATCCATACATCTCTGAAAAAAATTCATCTCATATCTTTCTACGGTTTTTTTTATTGTTTTTCTTTTTTGGATGTATTTGTGTATGTATGATTCACTTAATACTATTATTATTATTATTTGAAAGAAAAAAAAAAAAAAAAAAACATATTGTGTTTCCAAGAAACCTTGGACAAATCCAAAAATTTCCAAAATTTACTCGCCAAAAAATATATAGTTATATTGGGAATGTCCATGGGGCACATACCTAGTCACTTTTCTGTCCGCAACCACAAAAAACACCATTTCACGCGCCGACAAAATCACAAATCACCTCCCCTCCCCCTACTCATCTGAAAAGCACTCCTCCCCCCCTCCCCTTGGGCAGCACATGCTTCCCACCCCTCGCCCCCCCGACCCCTTCCGAGTCTCTGGCATGCCGCCTGTAGATAACGCGGAAATGATGGAAGACCTGGAAGCCCACCCACCCATGCGACCATCCATCACCCCCCCCTCGTCCAGCCTCCATATATTACTCACCAGGGCTCTTGGCGAACGTGACGCGAATGGCGCGGTCCACTTGGACGCCAAATTCGTAGACCTGCTACTCGAACTCTCGGCGAACAATGAGAGAATGATTCAAAGACTCGAGGCCACCGTAGACCAACTCAACGCAAAGGTCGACCCCATGATCAAAAGGATGGCTGATTTTGAGGCGTTTATCCGATTGGACGCGTCTCACGGATCCAGTCCCAAACTGAGAACAGCTGCGCCCAAGATGTTTGCTTCCGCTGCCTCGACTTCACTTACTGGCTCGTCTCAGGTGCCTACGACACGTCCCCCACCGGCCCACACACTTGCCTCCCTGAAGCCAAAGAGAGTCATAATCCACTCCAACCCGGCGAACACATCCCTCAAAGACGTTCCCAGTGGCGCGTTAGTTCAGAAGGCCAACGAAGCTCTTGCTGGACTCAAAGCTCAGGTGGACGGGGAAGCTGTAGCGATCCGTGGGGCCAGTGTGATGCCGTCCGGTGACGTATCATTCTACACCAAAAACCGAGCCCACCAAAGGTGGTTGATGGACAACAAACACGTATGGTCAAAGCAGGTTCATCCAGATCTGGAGGCCTCCCCGAGCACGTATTCGGTCATGGCGCATGGAGTCCCGAAATCGTTCGACATTGAAAAACCGTCAAATCTTTTGCAGCTCGCGTCTGAAAATGGCTTCCAGGCCGTGGATCTAGCTCGCGTCCGTTGGATGGGATCGAACGAACCGTCGGCCAAAAAGGCAGGATCACTCGTCCTGTCCTTTGTCAACAAAGACCTGGCATATCGTATCGAAAAGTTGGGTGTCTTCTTCAACTACGACTTTCACCGTACTGATTGCTTCAAACCTCGTCCACCCCAGTGCTTCAAGTGTTTGAAGATGGGTCACTTTGGCAAGTGGTGCCGCAAACCAGCTAAATGCGCTAAATGCGCGAAGAACCATTCAACCAATGAATGTCCTGAAGGTCTCGGTGGCGTCAAAACCTGCGTTTTATGTGAAGCTGGCCTCAAGAACAAGATTGAAGGAATTTCCGACATTAATCACACCCCGTTCAACATGGCCTGCCCCTTCAAAAAGGCCTGGTTTGATAAGAAACCTCTATCTCATCAATGATAGTACAACCGCTATTAACCCCCCTTCTGATCATTCCCCAAGATTTAGCATCCATCCTCAAGATCGCTCCTCTATTCCTCTTGACCCCTTACCTACAAGGCAAGACATCAATATTCAACACCCCGACCAACATTCAGACTCGAGCCACATCTCAATCCTACACCTCAATTGTCACGTGTCCAAGGCCGTCACACTAAGTCTCCTTAACTCATCTTTCTCTTATGACTTCCTTCTTCTACAAGAACCCTGGATCAACCCTTTTGATCTTTGCCCTCCACAGCATTTGGCTTGGCGGGCCTTTGCCGCATATGAACATATTCCAACGGGGTGGCGGCAACGTCACAAAGCGGTGATTTATGCCAGGCAATCTTTCCCCTCTGAGACAATCAAGCTCCTGGAGGGGGGTTCACAAAACCTAGTCGGGGTAGAAGTGACCCTCCCGGGGGGGAAGAGTGTCAGACTTCTGAGTATCTATAATCCTCCTGACTCTTTCCCTTCAGTCTGTCTCCTTGAAAATTGGCTGACCCTACACTATTCAAGACAGCTACCGGTCATCCTCGCCATGGACGCCAACCTACACCACCGTCATTGGAACCCCCCAGGCATCAGGAAGACTGAGCCTGAGGCGCGAGACCTGCTAAGTTTCCTTTCCCGCTTCGGCTTTCGCTTATCATCCCCCAAACACGTCCCCACCTTTTTCTCATCAAAAGGAAAAGGATCCACAATAGACTTAATTTGGTCTAATTTCTTAGGTTCACAGCTGATCTCCCCGGTCACGGTCTCCAGCGAGAACTATGGATCGGACCATCAAGCTCTCCAGTTTCGACTTCTCTTAAAGCGGCCTGCTCCCTTGTATCATTGGCGACTCCCCAGATGGTCCTCTCTTGATGATACCCAAAAGAGACAGGTTTTGGCTAAGTTCTCCAACTTCATCCTCCCTGATAACACAGACCCGAACAAACAAGCTGAAAAGTTGACCGCCGCCCTCAAGAGAACGCAGGAGTCCCTTGGTCGACGTGTATTATCAAACCCGGCAAAGGCGAAACCTTGGTGGTGCAGCAAGACTTTGGACCCAGTCTTGCGCACCAGGAACAAGGCACGGCGATGGATGATATTAGCTAAGTCACCAGAGGCTTGTGACTGCTATCGCCAATGGAATAACTACTTCTTGTCTCTTGTATCCCATCTGAAGCAGCGCAACTGGAGGAAGTTCCTCGAGGACCCAACGGAGGGCAACTTGTATTGGGTTCTGCGATTCACCAACAAATCGGCGCGTGGAGAGATCCTCCCACTCAGAGATCACTCGGGCGCAATGATCCATGACAAACAGCATCAAGCTGAGTTACTGTTCAACGGCACCTCCATAACCAATGTTCCTATTGATCTGTCGACCGCTCAGGTAGACCTCTCTTGCAGATTTGTCACCTTACCTCTTATCACGCCGTCGGAGCTTCAATCAGCAATTCAGAGGATTCAGCCCAAGAAAGCGCCTGGTATTGACGGGATAGCCAACGAACTCCTTAAGTCCTTCTCTGAGGCTATCTCCATTCCCCTACTTTCCCTTTATAATAACATTCTAACACGTGGCAAATTTCCCGTGTCATGGAAGGTAGCGGTCACAGCCATCATACGGAAACACGGCAAGCCAGATTACACCAGTCCCACGGCGTATCGACCGATTGCTCTACTCAGCACCATGAGCAAGGTACTTGAGTTGATCCTATCACGCCGTCTCACGGCTTGGGCCGAAGAAGCTGGAATACTCGCGGATGGCCACTTTGGAGGCCGGAAGGGGTCGGGGACTGAGGACGCCCTCTTTGCCCTTGAACACTGGGTAAAGTCGAAATGGAGGGAGGGGAAGACAGTAGCGGCCCTCTTCTTGGACGTGAAATCCGCCTATCCCTCTGTTCACCCAACACGTCTGATTGATTATCTCTTCAAGCTAAAACGCCCGACCTACCTAGTGCTCATCATTGCTGATTTCCTCCAAGACAGATCAACAACTATACGTTTGAACGACTTTACATCCAAGGCATTCCCTGTTCGGATTGGTCTCCCGCAGGGGTCTCCGTTATCTGTTATTCTTTACATACTCTACAACAATTCGCTGCTAAACAAAACCTTCTCTACCTCTTTAGACTGCGTGTCCATTGGATATGTAGATGATGTTGTTCATCTCTTGGCGTCTTGGTCAGCCGCAACAGCTAAGACTCTCCTGATATCGGAAGGCAATCGATCACTCGAGTGGGGTAGGACCCATGGGGCCATTTTTGACCAGGCAAAAGCGCAGTTTTTGTGGCTGACCAAGGGCAAGCCTCCGGACGGGGGTTTCCCCTTTGGCACACAAAACCTAGTGTCAAGCACCAAGGTCAAGTGGCTTGGGATATGGCTAGACAGGAAATTACTCTTCAACCAGCATTTCAAGTCACTCGTCGAGAAAGCTCACAAAACAATAAATCAGCTAAGGATCTTTGGAAATTCTCGGTGGGGATCTAAAGAACCCGACCGTGTGAAACTGATAAAATGTGTTTTCATTCCTAGATTGACATACGGGGCGTCTTTATGGGCCACCAATCCCAACAGAGGTAAAGTTGAGGCTCTGGCAAACAAGGCAGACAGGCTTACAGGCGTTTTTACATTGGGGGTCTTCAAGTCCACCTCAAACGCTTTCATCCAGACTAGATCTGCTGCTCCGAGCCTCCTGAACGAAATAATCAAGACTAGTTTCTCTTTTTTCTTTTGTAAATTAGTCATTGTCAAAAGCAACAAGGTGATCCGTGATTTCATCCTTTCTAGCAGGGCAGAAACGACAAATCGCTTGGCGGACTCAGCACGGTTGGGGATGGCAGCTGGCTATGTGGATCAAGCTATGGCCATGAACCCGGAACGCATTTCCCTTGTTTGTGGGGCGGGCTCCCGACCTTCAAGGGAGTTGAATTATCTCAACTTAGGGCTTTCCAAAGAAACAGCCATCAACTCTGTTAAGTCTTTGACTACTTCATACTCGTCGGACCCGGGGACCATGATGATTTTCAGCGACGGTTCTTATTATCCAGATAAAGGTGGCGCCGGGGCGGCTTTCTGCCCTTCTTTCAATTGCTTCAGCGCTCTTTCGCTGAAGAAAACAACTGTGGTCTCCAACCACGAAAGCAAAGCAGCGGGGGTTCTAGCTGCTCTTGGCCTGGCTAGGGAGCTCCTGACGGAACCCATCCGTCATCTCATGATACTCGTGGATAACCAAGGTGTTATTATGAGGACAAGGAACCCGGGTGCCCCCAAACCAGGACAATGGCTTTTCCAACAGATTGACCAAAAGCTGGCAGACCTCCCAGCAAGCTTGGAAGTATCCTTTGTGTGGTGTCCAGGTCACAAGGACATTGCAGGGAACGAAATAGCAGACCAGTTAGCCAAAGAAGCGGTTGAGTCCCCATCCTCGTCCCCATTGGATGGGGGAAGCAATTGGAAGAAAGTGCATAGGAAGACGCTGGCCCACCTATATGACAAGAAGACCGATCCGTCAAAACTCCCCATGGGCCCCAACTCACTGATCAACCAATTAAGCTCAGGTCATAGCGCGCTGAAAGCGCATTTGTTTAAAATTAACAGGATTTTCGACCCCTTGTGCCTCAAGTGTGGAGCAAGGGAGACTGTATTTCACCTCATGAATTTTTGCCCCTGGGCAAAGGTTCAGCGGAAGATTTTCAGACGACAATTGCGAAAACTCAAAATCAGGTTCAAGGCCGACCGACTGGATAGGGTGCTTGGCAACAGGAAGGCTGAATGGGCGGTGGCGGGTTTCTTATTTGAAACAAAGCGGTTTTTGGACTATTTTGCTTCATAAAATCAAGATTGTTTTCCAATTTTTCCTTTCTTTTGTCCTTTTTTCTTATACTTTTCTCTCAAATTCCTTATCAATTTCTTTGAATTATCTCAAATCACCGTGGACTTCAGCACTGGTGGATATCTTGTTTCTAGGTTTCTGTTTTTTGTTACCAAAGTTGTTACTTAGATTCACAGTGTGCAATGCCATAGGCCTAATCTCACTCAAAAAAAAAAAAAAAAAAAAAAAAAAAAAAAACATACCCAGTACAGGTACACTGTATGAACCTGTACCGGACTAGTGAAACAATCAATCTCATGTGGCTAGCACATACAGACAGCCATCAAGTCACCCACCAACTTGGCGCTCAGGATTGGAAAGACATTTTCCCTTGTCAGGATTTGGTCCGGTAGGCTTTTCCCATTTTTTTGGCACACTCAAACAATCCTCTCATAAAAATTTGTCCCTCACCTTTAAACACATTCAAGATGTCATATTTCTACTATAAACCATTGGCTCCCAGTACTACCACTGGAAATCCTGACTTCAGCCTGCCATCCACTGTGGTTTCAAGCAAAAACAATCCAACATCCACTAAAGATAGCCAAGAAGAAACTCCAATTGGTGGAAATAAACCTTTGAATTCTGTTTGTTCCTCTTTCTCAGCAATACTCACTCAACGCTTAGCTGATTTTTATTGTGTTAATCATGCCCTAGGGTGAACCAATTCAAATACTCATCAGCTTCAAGCTGTTTGTTTCCACCAAGAATAAGAAAAAGGAAAAGGTTTGGATTCCAATCAACTCTGCAGCCGAGTTCCCGATGGACATATCGATTGGGGTTACAACCTTTGAAAATTTCCAACAAAACATTGCTTCAGCTTGTGATCATCACTTCCCCAATACACAATCAATAATCCTGGACTCACTCAGAAATCCGGCCAAGTCTCTATCATGGTTTACAAGTCTCCCCCGCTGCCCTGATTGGAAGAAAAGCGACAAGATTTGTTTGAAGAATGAGGAGGACTACAGCGACTGGCTTGATACCGTATATGACCTTGGTCGAAAGGAAATCTCTTTGAATATAAAGATGGTCAACCCTGCCGATGCCAAGAAGCGTGCCTTGAAGGAGGACCTCCTTGCCAAGCAAGAGGCCAGGGCTGCAGCGGCCAAGGAATCTGCTTCAAAGAAACGCAAGGCCAATACTAGTGGGGTCGATGAGTCCAACACCAACACTGGGGACTCTGAATCAGAGATCGATGCCAATGATTTTGACGACATCAACCTCCACATGAAGAAGATCTACAACACACATCCAGTCAATACCGTTTACGAACGATCCATTCCAATTTACATCGATCCATATAACCCTCGCTGGTACATTCCATTGACTACAGCTGCAGTACAAGCATGGGCCAAAGATCTAGTAAGCTTGCTTGTTTTCTTGTCCACAATAAGGTTTTCTCATTGTTTTTTCTCATTGAATTCATAGATGGATCGGAAGTGTGGGGTTGATCTTCACTCACCCCCAAAATCACTGAAGTATGTCATATTGAACACTTCAAAACACATTCCGTCTGAGAAAACCGCTGGCTCTGAGTCACTTGGATTGTTTACCGAGTTCCTTGGCTGTCTCCAAGGAAACATTGCAGCTCAAGGTGTTGGGTGCTCTGATGCTCCACCCTCCTCCCCACCAAGTGAATCTACTATCTTGGCTTACCTGGAATCCATTGGGATCCTCAACCGGGACCATGTTTGTCAGCCACCAAGATATTACATACATTATGTAACACTTGAAACTGCAAGCTGAATAATTAATAATATTTAATTATAGTATTATTTATTTTATTCTATTTTTTACTTTATTTATTTTACTAGATCTTCGGGTTATAAAACAAATTATACTCAACTGTTTCAACAATTGGTATATAGTGTAACAGTTAAGAGCAAGCCTAGAAACATCTGGTTGATACGTAAGGCTCTGTGTTCAAGCCACACTCATGTCCACATGTAAAAATGTAAAAACAAATTATTTAAATTTGTATCAACATATCTATTTTTTATCAAAAATCCAGGGAAATTTAATTAAGGAAAATCCTTGGCAAACTAATTTGCAAACACGCAATAAATGGATAAAGAACCATTTATTGGTATAGTTTTTTCCTTGAAAATCCTTGAAAATCCCAGCATAACCCATAGTAATATATACTATAAGATTACATATGTATTTAATTATATAACTTATGTAGTATGTATTAAATACATAAGTACATGTGATTTTACATTACTGATCACTCAGGGCAAGCGCCTTTCCAAGCCTTAGTCCCTAGAAAATTTATTCACAAGCACATCTTAGTGAAATAATTATTTAATGTTGACATAATTATTTCCCACTAAGCCATTCATTGTGAAATAACTATGGGGTCATTCCACATAGGAATGACACCATATTTCACATAAGATCACGAACAGGGTGCTCAGTTCCCCCTGGTGATCTTGCCCTGATCACTGCTTCAAAAGAAGCTTGTGAAATAACATTTATTTTATTATTTAAGAAGGAGTTTTCTTCACTAAAATGAACATTACTCCCCATCAATTTTAACCTACATAGATAACTTATTATAAGCTACAAAGGCGCTCACCTTCTCCTGTAAGTAAGGAGGACTGGCCTTTATTTATATACTATCTTCTTTAGTTAAAATTCCTCAACCAACACCCCCCCAATCAATTAAACACTTTTAATTGGATTGGAAGAACCTTGTATAAAATCTGGTTAGCCCTTCTAGGATTAAAATCCCTTATTAGAAGTTTTGGCAGCAGGGTTAGAACCTGTTCTTTTTTATACTTAGTGTTTTATAACACTTAATTAATTGTTCTTATTGGAAATTGCCTTATTACACTTTTTAAAAGTGTAATTTATTTTTTTAGTCCTTACTGTACACGCCACAATAAGTGGATTAGAGTACAGAAAGCTGACAATGTTCTGGATATCCTTATGGCTAACGATCTCACATCCCATAAGCTTTTCAGGTCTTCTGGACTCGCTCGCAAGGACGTTATGGACCTTGGATTGACTCTTGGTACAGTGACCATGTTATTTGATAACACAACCAAGTTTGACAAACACTTGGCTGCGTAGACCATCAATTCATTTTGGGTTTCATCTTCTAGCCATACACAAATTGTGCCAATCTAAATTGGGGCTCAACCTTCCTCCTATCTTTCCACAATACATACAAGAGATTACTTTGAGATTTTATGAAACAGGATTTACTAGAACAATCTCAAAACTAATTCCACATGTTATCATGAGAAAAATTTAAATACCTTAAGAAATTCGATTCAGGGATCTCTATCTGTCATGTTCAGCTCCCTAGGGACAAAATCTTTGATCTGTAGATCAATTGAAAGCCTCAAAAACAGACTTGAGACCAACTTCTGTTGAGACAAGCAATCCATATCTCTTTCTGGTACGGTTCACATAGAAATCACTCATCACCAGTTTAACAACCTGGATGTATTGCCAGGTTTTTCAAAGCCACAAGTCTTGTCGGAAGATTGTTACTTTCCATCTTTTAACTGGAACGCAGGCGTTGTCGGCTTGAGCAGGAATCATGAGCTTTTAATCTTCTTCCCTCAGGCTCCTGTTGAGCTCTGATACATAGCAGACAAGTCCTCACATAAGGACCTTGTATGTTTCAAGATGAACAATCCCTAGGCGAGGCCAGTATCAAGTTGATGACAATGATGGAGTTCATTCAGCCTGAGTTACGAGGCCAACATGGCCGGCCCCGGTTCTATTTAAGGCGCTCTTAATCCATGAATAATCCTCCTCCCTCACCACATTCAGATCAATCATCCTCCACTGGTTATATACCATTGATAACCTACAGCACTCTTCTTGCCCATTTATCTAATTATATCCTTGCTTACTGTTGCAAATAACTTCAATTGCTTGCAAAGATTAAACCGTTTGCTAGCTCAAGCGGATTCCAGAATCCTCGACCTTGAACGGCAAATGACCAAACAGGAGTCGGAATTTGAAAAGGTTGCTGAACAATTACAAGATAAACTTAAAGACCAATGTTCCAAGGTTTGTTCTTCATCTTAAGATCCGGTTTCCCCTCTTTCTGAAGAAGATTGAATATGTTGTATCTGACTGATCTGACTGTCCGTTGTTTTTATTAATTATTGGCTGAACTAAGATGTTACAAGCGCAAGCCCAGATCTTACAATTACAGAGTGAGTTAGAAGAGGCGCGATTAATTGAGCGGACGACAAAGCAAGAGTTAGCCAAGGAGCGTAGGAAGATCAAAGAGCTGGTAGGCAGCGATGAACGACGGAAGAAGAAGCCGTCTCATGACCGACTTCATCCTTGTAGGGAGACTAAAGCTCAAGAAAGTAGCGACGTCGTCAGCTCTTCATCCGCCTCCGCGGCCTCAGTCACCTCCTCTAAACGTCTTGGTGGCCTTAAGGACCCTTTTGACGTAAGCTGTTTCTCTTATTTTCTTTCGGTATGAATGGTTGTTGTCTGTTCCTGCATTAATTCTTATGCAAAAGAAAAATCTACTTTAGTAAAACAAAGAGATGGGGGGCATGTTGTAGCCACAGTGTCAATAGTTACTGTAGCACAATTCAGAAGTAACTATATTTGTAAAAGTCGATTGGATCTCCCACTCAGGGTTGGTAGTATGAGTGAGCACCTGAGTTCTTCGGAGGCGGCGCTTCAATGCTGCAAAGCAGAGCTCAATTGGGTTGAGCTCTGGGCAATAAGGAGGGAGGTACATGATACGTATGCCAGCATTGTCACAGATTTTTTGAACTCGCAGGCCCTTGTGGATCTTTGCATTATCACACACAAGGATTGAATTCGGACCTGGGTATGGGTTCATTCGAGGGATCTATTAATCATTCAAATTATATTTTTCAGTCATTTTCTTTGTTGCCGGGCAGATTAAGTGAGGACATACAAGATCCCACTTCAAGAAGTGCTCAAACTTCTTCGCATTGAATGTGTCTTCTCGGACAGTTAGTGCAAGTACACTGACATCCCAATTGCTGGGAGGATGCTGAGTCGCTCGGGGTTTTGGCAAATGATGTAACGAGCCGAAGGTGATCCTTGAGCTGACTGTCAGCCTCTGTGATGCCAAGGAGTAATCCTTCTAGCTACACAAGGTGCAAAATAAAAGATACAGAGCAATACAAAGCTCTGGGAGGATTTATAAAAGGTAATACCAATATGGATATGTGGTATGAGGGGCAAAAGATGATTAATTATATTAAATGAATTTAATATAATTAAAAGTATGAGGGGCCTGATAAATCAGGGGTGGTTTAATCCCTCAAAGGTATCTTGCAAGCAGAGGATTTAAGTACCTGAACACACTGGGGCCTGTAAACAGGGGTGGTTTAAATCCCAGATAAAAGATGGGGGGAGAATCTCAAGAGAAAGTTTTATCTACTTACTAGTAATAAATTACCTTTACAGACTTGAGGTTCTTCCAGGGGGAAATTGGGCAGTTGGAAGCGCTTGGAAAGGGTGTTGGAAGAGCTGGGTGGACACTGGGCAATTTCAGGGGAGTAAGAAGGGGCTAAAGAACAGATACTAGGACCTTACCAGACAGAATAACAATTTGTAAAGCTATGTAAGTGGGTACAGGTGGTAGTATATATATTAAAGCATGAGGAGGCAAAATACAGGGGGAACAGGGGCTCCTTAAATGCCTTTCAGGAGCCCTGATGGCGAAACACAGGATGTATTTTTGGCTATGGGAACATTTAAAAGGAAGGGGTTAAGATTTAATATAAATGTATGTATTTGTTTAATCAAATTTCCATATGCACAGGCTGTCTACTATGGGTACAGCCTGTCTAAGCTCTTTTGCTGGCATCTTGAGGCGCTTCTGAACCTCTGACAAGGTTTGTTAGATGTGTTGATCAAAGGTTTTAATTACATGTCCAAATGTATTGATTAAATATCACATGTACCTGTTGATCACATTTGTCAGAGTTTAATTGTTTTGTATTGTGTACAATGTGAAATACATGTATTTGTTTGTTCTGTGGGCGCTTCAAGAGCTTCTTGTTTGATCCCTGTCATGCAGGCTCTTTGGGAATGCATGACTGCAGAGATCTGTCAATCAATAATTTCCCACTAAGGATGTAGTACATTTATTTTGAACAGTTGTTCAATTGTTATTTTCAGAAGGTTCTCATGTTATGTCCTTCCTCTGGTTCGTGGTCTTTGTCCCTCTGAATCATCCTTAGTGTACTTAGTATTTAATAAAATAAAATAAATAAATAAATAGATAATATAGTATATTACTAGTATTATATACTTATATTATTAATGTCATAAGTATTTATTTTATTATATTTTTATATAAATACATTGTTGTTTCGTGGTTTTGTATATTTATTTATGGTTTTTATTCTGTACTTTAATGTATAATAATTATTTCAGCGCTTTTAGTGGTAATATTCTTTCAAGTTGTTTTACTACTAGAAGTTCTAAGTTATCTGGGGTACTTTGGCTTAAGTAACCTAGGTTATTTTACAAGCTCTTTAAGATTATGAAATAATATTTCCATTTATCCTAGCATTTATTAACATATTCATTGTTTTATACTTAATATTGTATTTGTTTATTTATTATTAATTTACTATGTAATAATGTATTTATTATTTACATATTAATTTTTAATGTTGTTTTATCTTATTATGATTCATTTATTACTCTTTGTTAAATTATTAATACTATATTTTTTATTTTATGTTTATTTTTGTTCTAGTCAGGTTGTCTCTGAACTAGTAGCAAGCTGACACTGACCAAGAATAACCACAAAGTAGGTCACAATCACATATGGCACTTTCATCTAAAATTCCAAGGGAATAATCATGAGAATTTAACCTTAAGATGATACAAAAAGACAAATATCTCACCAGTGAAAACAAGAAATTCAGCCGGATAAAATTGAATCTGGTTGATATAGTTGAACTTCTTGAGGAGGAATTTTTTGATGTTGAGTGTTTCGGCTTTTTTGAGAGTGATTGATAGTTGGTTTACAAGGTTGTCGTGCACTGCTTGAATGCTAAGGAGAACTCCTGTGCCATCATATAGCCTTTCGCGGATCTCATCCAAAAAAAGGCCTGGCTCATCATTGAGAAGTTGAATCATGAAATTGGACTCCTCGGAGGAAAGTTTTTTGATCCGGCCTTGCTGCTCATATTCTTCCGGATTACAGATGACTTTGGTCTTTTCAAAGAGTTCCTTCCAGCGGTTTAGGGATTGCCGAGATACTGTATAGCCGAGTGTGCTGCAGATTTTGGGTAGAGTGCTGCCGTTGAGAGACATTCGGACAGCTACAACCTTGATACCTGGAGGGTAGGAAACAAATACCATGATAATGGTTGTTTTGATGATGAATCAATGGGGGATGTGGTTGAATCTGACTCAATTTGTTCTTGAGTGGCCCGCTTTCAATTCCTATTTGCTCAAGTAATACTTTCATACTGATTTTGTGGCATGATTGAGTGCATGGGAACCAGAAAATACTGTGACACATGTGCCACACCACAAAGCCACTTTTTGGCCATAAATCCATAACTGGTAAAAAAAAAATCAAAAATGTGGTCCAAGGTTTTTGAGAAACACAATATTTATTTAGAAAATGAAAAAAATGGTAATATTGTTATAAGGTATTATTGTTGATTGATCAAAGTGCATGTGTCAGCCATAGAGCCAGCACAGCTGACCTAAAGTCAGTCTTTATATCTTCATCTTCTTCAAGTCACAACAACTGTCTCATATCTGTTTAGAACCAGGTTTTGTAATGTTGTGCTGACTTCAGATTCAGATTCTTGATTAAATTTTGACCTGTGTGTGTGTTCACTGAACACTCTGTAATTGCTCAACTCCTTCATGGAGTGCTTAAATAAATAATTCTATGCTAAGGCTGCAGGCTGGGAAAGTGAAACAAGGCCAGCCAACCACATCTACATGTAAGATTACATAAGCAAACCTTGCAACCAGACACCATCAAATAAATCAAAGTCTCAGTGTTTTCAGCTCCAGGTTACCCTTTTCAATCTTGACTATAAGTCTAAAAATCAGGGCTGATTAGTCTGACTAATTCAGTGCACCAGGAAAAAACAATGATCACTTGATGGCAAGTGACATTTGGGCAACTTCACTCATCTATCCTCCTTCTATCCACTGCTACTCCTTGAATTACTTTAAAACAAAATTTGTTATCCATTTTTCTACCTTGCACAAACAGAGGCTGTGCCTGCTCATGACAGCTCTTTCTGCCGTCTGTGCATATAAGTGCTGGGTAGGTGCTCAGCACTGCTCAGCTTTGATTGAAATAGGTACATAGCTCAGTGGAAACTTCATTCCAACCCTTGTTCATTTGCCTTCCTTCTGCCCAAAAGTCATGTCTGAGCTGCACCAGATTGAACACTGACCTGCACCAAACTGAACACTGAGCTACATCAGGGTTAATACTGAGCTACCAGAGTGAAAACTGAGCTTCCCCAGGGGGAATATTCAGCTATTCTGGAGTGAACACTTATAAGCTGTGCCAGACTGAACACTCATCTGTGCCAGAGTTTGCAATGAGCTTTTCTGTGGTGACTCCTGTGCTCAGCCAGGGAAAACTGTTGAGCAACAGAAAATAAATGAAAACCAGTGAAAACTGAGCAGAATCAGTGAAAAATGAGCAGAATTAATGAAACTGAGCAGAATCAGTGAAAAATGAGTGGAATCAGTAAAAAAAGAGCAGAATCAGTAAAAATGAGCAGAGTCAGTTAAAACTGAGCAGGATGTGGAAAATGCACAGGATAAGTCAAAACTGAGCCAAATCAGTGGAAACTGAGCAGAATCAGTGGAAACTGAGCAGCATCAGTGGAAACTGAGCCAAATCAGTGTAAACTGAGCTGAATCAGTGAAGTGTGATCTGAGCCAGTGGAAACAGAGCTATTGGATTAAACCACCAGTTAGAATCAAATATACTGGAAGAGTAGGATTGAAGCAGCTTTGGAGCTGCAACCAAAGTTGCAGAATGTCACTTGTCATCAAGTGAGCATTGTTTTTTCCTGGTGGTGTTCCCTACACTGTTTCCTTAGTGTATGAGGAGGCTGTTTCTCTCTTATCTTAAAATTTCCTAGCACAGCTTAGCCAAATTTTCCAGGTTGAGCTCATTCATCATTATCAGCGCACTCAAACAAATCATTCTAGAAGAATAAAAAGATCAACTTCTCTTCTCTTTCCCCCTTTCTTTTCTTCTTCTACTAGTTGTATCTATTATCCTTGAAATACTAATAGACTTATGACTGTATTACCAAAAGACCTAGAACCAGAACTATAGAAGAAACAAAGAGATAAGAAAATAGATCACAATTACAGAAAAGAAAAAGATAACAAACCCTGAATGAAAGTAAGCGATTGTATGGGAAAACAGGGTGATGGGAAGCCGCGGGGGGCTTATGATGATGTTATCTGGGCTTATTCAATTACTAGTTGTACTCTTTTCTCCCATTGTTGTTTTTTTTCTTTTTTTTTTCTCTTCATCACTTCTGTTTCCTCCTTCATCCACAGGTCTGCTACCCCTCCTCCTCCTTATCCATCCCAGGCAGCTGGCAGCTAGTCATCCCACGCCAAAGGTTGTTTCTCAATTCTCTGTTTTGTTGTGTCCTGAGTCATCATTTGCTCAATCTTCTCATCATGCTAATAACAATCATCACTTCTGTTTCCTCCTTCATCCACAGGTCTGCTACCCCTCCTCCTCCTTATCCATCCCAGGGCGCTCTCCTCCTTATCCATCCCAGGGCTCTGACAGCTAGTCATCCCATGCCAAAGGTTCCTCTTTGTGCTTTCCGTTTCACAGAAAGTATTATGAGAATGAAGCAACCTTGAAAAGTGGAAAGAAGCAGGACTAAGAGCTGATAATAATCTATGATGATTTTTATGTTAGTCGATTTTTGGTTTATCAAAGAGAGAAAATAGAAAGTAGAAAAAACCAGAAATGGGACACAGAGCGCTAAATATTGAGAAAGTTTATATGAAAAGTAAACAACAGTAAATTTGACTAGACAAAGAAATGATATGAGTTAGTTATACAAATTAAATGAAATAGACAGTAGGGAAAGTAGGAAACATCTTGCTGATTATTATTCACCAAGTTGAGCTTGCAATTGAGCACCTTGATTTCTTGAGTTGACTTCAGTGATAGCAGCGGATTGAGTATTGAAAGAGATCTTGAGGCTGATTAGATGAGATCTTCAGGCTGATTAGATGAGATCTTGAGGCTGAACAAGATGTTATGAGTTGATTTATTAGGTTAGAATCAATGATATTGTCCATAGTCACAGCATCATTCAATGTGCTTGGGTGCACAACAAAAGCATGAGGCAAGAGTTTCAAAAAATACAACCAGTAGTGCCCCCCAAAAACCTTCTGTCCTGCTGTCACTTTAGAGACCCAGGCTCACAGCGTGGATTGAAGCACATGAGGAGGGAAAACATTAAAAATGATAATTATATTTATCATGATGTAATCTTATTCTACACATTTGTAGGGATCCCAGCTCCTGAGAGCATCTCCAATGGGAGAGTTAAATCTGGGGAGGCAAAATTGTTTTCTAGCTCCCATCTGCAGCCATTTGCCACCCGGAGCGGCTGCAGCAATTTATAGCGCAAGCAGCTGAAAGGAAAGCCAAATCAGCCATTCACTGAAACCCTGATCTCCCTGGCCATTATCCATTCTCTCCAGTACACCACCTACTCTCACCAAACAGCAATCTTTGAACATGGACAAAAAACAATTAGTCATAAAAAAATCCTTCAAGCTCAAAGCAGAGGAATCATATCTCTATCCACTCAAGCAAGGCAAATGACAATGCAATTGGCAATACTCCTAATTGATGAAACAGAAGAATCTTAAAAAAAAAGACAAATTGGTGGCTCTAGGCCTGGATGTAGTGCACATCTTCCTTAACACTTTGAATTCAGCTACCAGCTTCTTTTCAAACATTATTTTATTATTGGTTTTGCTGAAGCTGTGGGGAGATCACTAGAGTCACTTGGCATGGGTATTTGTTTTTGTGTGTAAGTCAATTGTGTGAGAATACCAAAGTGGGGGCCTTATTCAAAACACTAGCTGCAAGGATTGGTGAGTTACACCATCCCGCAGTCAACACACATGTATGCATGCAGGCTGATGAATAAATTTTCACATGCTCCAGACCCAGGCAGACCACAGGTTACCAACCAGAACCAGGCAGATCTCAGGTTTTCAACCCACATCTTTCTAAAAAACAGGCAGCATCAAACACCCCAGACCTCTTAGGAAGAATCTCAGACACACCCATAATTGGTGATTTGTCTTTTTTTACTAGATAACACAAGAGGAAAATAGAAACTAATGTTTGCACAAATGTGCACATTATGTAGAACAGAACAGACTCGTATCATCACTTGAGTTATAGAACACTGTACCTTAACTGGAAGGATACAGTTTTTGTGAGTAACCTGAAAAAAATAGAACAGAGCAAAGTACCTAGTGTTACAAGGCAATAGAGAGAGATACTAATGATCAATTATCTTGTTATATAAATTTATTCATCAATTCCTTTTCTTGAATACTCTCCTATCTTCCAATCCCTTCCTCTCTTCTTTTCACTGTAACCGCATCACAATAGTTATATTATACTCAGAAAAGGCTAGCATCAATTGTTTCTCTTAGGTACACAAATTACACTAAATTGGTATACAATCTCTCAATATTTTCTTAGTGAAATAAATTGCTCTTAGTTGTTTGAAATCTTTTAAATTTTTGTTGTTGATTCATAAAATATTGGATCCATTTGGGTGCATTCACTGGTTTTTTGTAACAGCTGATGTGTTCAAATGTCTTCATTTGCCAATTTTGGAATACAATTGCAGAGCATAAGTGAGTGCATCTTCATTGGTGGTGCTGCTTTGATTAGCATTTTTGGCTTGTTTGACACATGCAGAAAATGTATTTATTGAAGCTTGTGGGGCGCCCCAAAGGCTGTGGAGGCCAACATGAGTTAGTATTGGATCATGAATCTCAAGGAGGTATCTCTCTGTGACTTGCACCCAAAATCTGCTGCCATTTTGAATGGTACCAATGATTCAATCCTGAGTAACTTTGAGCCAAGACAAGCACAGTTTTACATCTTCTTTCTTGCAATAGGTATGTTGGCAAAGAGCTTTAGGCTTGTTGGTTTTCTTTTTTTGTTGTGTGCCAAATCTTCTTCTAGAAAATAGGAACATCAAAAATTCAATTCAGATGATCTATTGGCAAAATTAAATCAAAAATTAACCTTCATCATCGATTCCTGGATTAAGTACTGGATCCAAAGCTTTTTGCAGGAAAATCACTGGTTTTTGTGGAAGTGACTGGTGTATCTGGAAGGTATTGATTTGGGGGTGGGACAATGGATGTTGTGTAGAATTCACAAGCAGAAAACTTGAGTTTCATGTAGAATAGACATTTCACCAGTAGCTAGTGGGTTTCCAGATTTTGCAACCCTATCCCTTCCAAGCTCCCTCCCAAGGTTCATAGCAGCCAATCCAGTGCCCCCACTGGCTATAAAATTTCAATCTTGGGTTGCTAAATGTGGGATAGCAACTTGGTTTAGCTCCCCTGTTGGAGATTCTCTAAGTAGCTAAGGTTGTACAAAAGGTTGCAGAATTTCTGGTCTTTCTTTCTTTTGCTGACCACCCCCCCCCCAAAAAAAAACAAAAAAAACAATAAAAAAATAAATGTTCTTCTACCCAACCCCAAAACTTGAATCCCAAATCTCAGTGTAACCAACTTAGTGGAAGGACCATCATCTGGGGCTGCTCTGTATTACAATACACTCATGTAAAAGTACACTTCCAGAACTAATCTCTTGCTGATGTCCAACATTTCCAACACCAAGGGTAAGTAATTTTAGATTTTTTTTCTTCATTCTGTATGCTGTCAGTTTTAGAGCTATTACAATTAGCCTACAAGTCTTCATTAAGCACATTTAAGACCAAAACATAATCATATCTTTTACAGTTTTGAACTTTCACTTATTTTGACTTCAGATTCTGTTTCCTCATCATATTTTAGCCTTAGTTACAACTGAGAATTTTCTCTATATCTTACTCCTTCATGTAGTTAGTGAATTATTGGTGAATTTATTCTAAAAACTGCTACGCAGTGTTTCAGATGCAAGCTGACCACAAGCAAGCACTACTTATGTCAGCAAACTATGAAAATTTTCGAGTCTGAGTATCCTCTACACCCCAGAAGATACACAGACTCCAGAATAACACACAACAACCACACACTTCAGAAAAAAGGACTTCAATCATTTGACCTCAAGCAGCTTCCTCACCAAGGTTTTGGAATATTAATTAAGGCCCTCACTTCTCTGTTTACTTCCCAGGTCTACTGCCATTTAATCAACCAGTGAGTCCCTTCTTCTGCTACCTCTTCAACTCATTCCCCAATCCTTTATCTCTGGTCTGCACCAGGAGAAAATTAGAGTCACTTGATGACATGTGACATGAAGCCAGCTCCAGCAAGCTACCCACCATCTACCCCCTCAAACACAGCTGTGGTCTAGCCTGAGCTCTGCTTTTCCTCAGCTTTGACCCAGGCCCAGCTGTTCCTCAGCTGCTTGCTCTGATTGCAAGAGCAATTGAGAGATTATATGTATTTATGTATTCAAGCAATAATACAAACATATAATACTCAGAACTGGCCATCAGCTGACCGGCCATCAAGAGAGCTACATACACTCTCCTGATGGCCAGTACCAAAGGGTGAAAATGAAGACAAGCCCTTTGATGGCATTGCCACACTACTCAGCAAGCTTGAACCTCTCTCACTGTCATCCAATACAGCAAACGAGGACACACCATAGAATAAAGTCTCAGCTATCTTATAACCTATCCATTTACATCCAACCAAGCAAGTATATTGTTCATTGGCAAAGGGATCTGGATAGATGGGAGTTGTCAGGACCAACTCTTAGGATGACGACTCTTGTTGGTCATCATAGGAGGATGTCTCAAATCACAGGTACCTACTTACATCAGCTTGCCGTGGGGTGCGTTTGCAAATCCTTCCACAGGATCAACCCAGAGTATGCAATTACTAAGTGTATATTAAGGGAGAGAGGTGCTATCAAGATCAAGAAAGAGGGTGGCTATAAGCTCAGTGGCTGCACATAGTGTGCTGAACTGAGCACTGCACACACGCACTGATCTACGTATGTAAATATGTAAGACTAAGCAACTACACCATGGTGCAAACCGGACTGTGCCACTGTCAGCCTTGGTGTGGAACTAACCGTGGTTAATGGTTGTAACTGAGTTAGGTTGATGGTGTAAAGTGGTTTGGGTAATGTTTTAAGTCCTGTAAAAAGGTACTTCCTCAATCAGTAATTCTTGTCTGAGAGGCTTGCTCTAATTGCTCTAATTAGGCGCATCCAAATCAATACAAAGTATTAATAGGCATCCAAGGAGATACTCACTTGGGTTCGTGGTGACTACCTTGGGCGTTGATAAACGCACGCCAACGGCGCACGCCAACGCCAACCCGCACGCCACTTTTTTTTGGCGTGCGGGGCCTACACGCCAAAAAAAATTGGCGTGTAGGGTCTACACGCCAAAATAAATTGGCGTGTGAGACCCACACGCCAAAAATGGCGTGTGGTTGCCACACGCCAATTTTTTTTGTCGTGTGGGCCCCGCACGCCAATTTTTTTGGCGTGCGGGTCCCCCCTCGCTCACGTAATCGAATGGGCCCTCCCATTCGATTACGTGAGCGGGCCGGCTGACGAGGTTATACAACCTCGTCAGCCGGGAGGACTTCCTCCCGGCACGAGGCTGTATAACCTCGTCGGCCGGGAGGACTTCCTCCCGGCCGACGAGGTTATACAACCTCGTCGGCCAGGACGAAGTCCTCCTGGCTGACAAGGCTGTATAGCCTCGTCGGCCGGGAGGACTTCCTCCCGGCCGACGAGGTTATACAACCTCGTTGGCCAGGAGGAAGTCCTCCTGGCTGACGAGGTTGTATAACCTTGTCAGCCGGGAGGACTTCCTCCCGGCTGACGAGGTTATACAACCTCCTCAGCCAGGAGGAAGTCCTCCTGGCCGACGAGGCTGTATAACCTCGTCGGCCGGGAGGACTTCCTCCCGGCCGACGAGGTTATACAACCTCGTCAGCCAGGAGGAAGTCCTCCTGGCCGACGAGGCTGTATAACCTCGTCGGCCGGGAGGACTTCCTCCCGGCCAACAAGGTTATACAACCTCGTCGGCCAGGAGGAAGTCCTCCTGGCTGACGAGGTTGTATAACCCCGTCAGCCGGGAGGACTTCCTCCCGGCTGACGAGGCTATACAACCTCGTCAGCCAGGAGGACTTCCTCCTGGCCAACGAGGTTATACAACCTCGTCGGCCGGGAGGAAGTCCTCCCGGCTGACGAGGTTGTATAACCTCGTCAGCCGGCCCGCTCACGTAATCGAATGGCACCTCCCATTCGATTACGTGAGCGGGATCCCCCCACACGCCAAACAATTGGCGTGTGGGAGCCGCACGCCAATTGTTTGGCGTGCGCTCCCACACGCCAATTGTTTGGCGTGTGGGAGCGCACGCCAAACAATTGGCGTGCGGGGCCCACACGCCAATTTTATTTGGCGTGCGGGGCCCACACGCCAAATAAAATTGGCGTGTGGGAACCACACGCCATTTTTGGCGTGTGGGTCTCACACGCCAAATAAAATTGGCTGGTAGACCCTACAGGCCACTTTTTTTTGGCGTGTAGGCCCCGCACGCCAAAAAAAATTGGCGTGCGGGTTGGCGTTGGCGTGTGTTTATCAACGCCCGACTACCTTATTGAAGGTAGGTTGTGGCCAATTCTTGAGGTAATAACAGTATTAAACTATAGATTATCCAGAATTGGGGGATTGTTGGAGAATGGGGAACTAAGCAAGGTAAATAACTCTAAGGTATTTACTGTGCTGTGGTGTTCTAAATATTCTCTGGGGGATAAACAACTGTTTACAGTCTGTTTATATATTGTAAGAGTTCCTCAGGGGGGAACTGTGAGCGCTTCCATGACCTGGGAGGTACTGTGGAACTTCATGGGCAAGACAGATCCTTTTGGGAGGATCTGTTAATGTTTATGATGTGATTTCTACTAAGGCTGTGTTATGGGACACATCTTTGATCAGTAGTCCTTAGTGGGATTGGATCACATCATGACATTTGTATTAATTGATCTGTTATTAATATTAATAAGGTTATTAACTTATAATGATGTCATTTATTATTGGTACATCTTATAAGTATTAATTATTATAATATTAATAAGTTCTTTTATTAATAAGCTATTAAAGTACATATCTTATACGTGAAATATTCCAATGTTAAGGAATGTGGGCGTAATCAGAGGGGAAAGAGTGACATCTGTTACTCTGGATATTTCACGTGAAAGGAGGGCAAAGGGACTACAAGTTATGTATCTTGTATAACAGGAGTACATAGCTTAACCAGAATTATTCATGAGTTATTAATGAATATATTATTAAAGTATTTATATTAATTAATGTAATTAATGTACTTTAATAATATTAATATTAATGTAATAATAATGAAGGTATAATAATAATAATAACTATAGAATAGTAATTATTATTAAAGATAATAATAATTAATATTACATGGAGTTATTTAGAATAAATAAATAGTAATAATAATCAATAAGAATAGTAATTATTATTAGAGATAATAATAATTAATGTTATTTGCAGTTACGTGGTACATGTCAGGTACTGTGATATGTACTCAGTGGCTGACAGCCACAATGAGCAATGAGAATGCAGGTGGAACAGCATCAGAGATGCTCTGGAGCTGCAACAAAAGCTACAGAATGTCACATGTCATCAAGTGACTCTGATTTTCTCCTGGTGCTGTCTGTTCTGTCTTATCCTCCCCCCTTTCCTTTTCCTACTAAGTCTTTGGCAAACCATTATTGGAATAACGCCATAGGATAAAATCCTGCTTGATAAAGCTTTAGCCAGCACTAAATTGCTTGATCATTACTAGATCATATCCCCTTGCATTTTTGTTGATTGTATCAGGGAAAATCAACCAGGTTTCCATCTAAGGATCCTTGTGTCAGTTTCTTTTGACCAGGAAAAGATTGGCTGGCTTCAGTTTCCTTTGACCAGGCTCCTTCTCCCAGTTTCAGTTGTGGAAGAAGAGGCTGACCCTCAGTTGGCAGCTCCCAAGATCATTCAAGATCTTTTTCTCTTATTGTTTTACATATTAGTTCTATTTGTCTATTAAGTAATTAATTACTTAATCCCCTCTTCCTTGTTTCCTGCTGTCACTTAAGAGGCACAGGCTCACATATGCAGAGTTTTGGTTTGTTTGTAGACATACAGCCTCTCCAGATGACCCATTGGAAAATTGTAATGATTAGAAACTTTCATGATTAACTCAATCAAATCAATGGATGAACCACAATATCCAACAAGATAGTTTGGCTCTATTGAGTGTTCATCAAACCCAGATACTTGATTTAATCACAACTCTGGACCCTCTGTAACCCCTTGAACTCAAAATTAGAAACACAGACATCAACTTACCCCATCTTGTCAAGATTGCCAATTTGAAGAGCTTGACAGTTTCCCAAAAAAAACAGGCTCTTTGGGAGGATGATGAAGATCTATTCGAGTTTGTTGAGGGATGTTAAGGGCCTTGTGATGGAAGATTGTCCATGATGACTATGATCCAGAAGGATCCAAATACTTTCAGCTCAGGTGATTCAGAGTTTGTTTTAGCTTGATGCCCTTGGTTACACTTCACTGAAATTGTTATGATTCTATTCATGACTGAAACAGAAAAATTCTGAAATCTCTCAAGAAACAAAAAATAAAAAAATTGGCCAAAGAAGAAGAAAAAGAAAAGGTTGCAGAGCCCTCTGCAGGAGCTGCTTCATTGTCAACTATCATGAGGAACATACAAGGGCCTTGTACATTACTATTAGCTGTGTGAGTATTTTCTCCAGATCAGCTGAGATGTCATTGTTGATTATCCCAAGCATCCCCCAAAGAATTGTGGTGATCCATTCTACTTCAGGATCATATTTTCAAAGACAATTTAAAACGGTGGGCCACTACACTACACTATTTCAGCACTATGCATTAGCGCAGTGGCAAAAAGTTTGTGCCAAAATTTCTAGCATTAGTGTGCTGTTAGCAATGCTATGCTGTGCTGACAGAGCACCATTTTTCTTGTAGAATTAGCACGCCGCTAAAGCCTCTACACTGCGCTACAGTGCTTTTAGCGGAAAAAACCTCTTTTTTCCTGAAAAAAGTGCTGCAGCGCAGCCTAGCGCAAGCTTTTTTACGCCCTGTGTGTAGCGTTAGTGCAATTGCACACATCTGTGCTAACGCTACACTAACAGCTAACCGCAGCTTGGCTAACTTTTAGCGTAGTGTTAGCGCAGATGCACACAATTGCGCTAATTCTACACTAAAAGTAAGCACATTTGAGCTGCATCATGCTACACTAACTGCTACGGTTAGCATAGTGGCCCACTGTTGCTATTTATCACTTATAAAACTCAAATACTCACATATATATACACATAAAACCCAACCCTTACATATATTCAGCATTATTATTTCATAATCAGATTCTACCCTCCATTTTAACCCTAGTCACCCACCACAACCACCCTCAAATTCCTCATGGTTCCAGAGCTACAGGCAAACTCAGAATAATCCAGAATATAAAGCAAGTGATAAAGTGATAGTATACAATAAGAACATGTTATAAGTAGATATATATTTCACATCCAAGATATGAAATACATAATACATAAGCTCTATATATACTACATGAAATACGCTGCACATGACTAGGATTTATTCAGTAACATATTACCACATAACTACTGAAGATAAAATCCACTTTCCAAATACTCATCTATCACTGTCATGAGTATTTCATATATGTCACTTTCTCTCTACTCATCTGTTGTGTTCTTCCTTCCCCACCAGCTATTTGTCACAGCCTTTTTATTTCCTTCCTTCAGAGTGATGGCTCCTCTTCTGTCTCAGATATATAAGGACACCTGTTCCTCCCTCTTTTTCCCCTCATGGACCCATTGACTTAATCACTTACCTATACCTGCATTCTTGATCCCATATACTTGTATACCTATATAGTAGAGTCACCATCCAACATGTAACCATAAATATAAATATCAGCACAGCTCAGTTACTCAGCTCAAGCGTGAAACAAGAAGATTACCCCCCTCTCTTGCTTGGTCCATCTTGACTCAAGAGTTATAAACCATTTCTCATAAGATTATCCCCTTCTCTTGTTTGGTCCACCTTGACTCATGATTTATAAACCTTTCCTCATGCCATCAAATAATTATACCAAATTATTACATATACCTTTTATACATCACCTTCCTTTATCCATTCCTTCCACCTTGTAGGTGTAGTAAGCAATTTACTCAGTACTAGGTAACTAAGAATAAATAGAAATTAGCCACACCTTTATTTAATTATTAGTGTTCCACTCATTCCCCTTAGCATTATTCAGGAAGGCAGCTTTATATCAGCACCCTTGGCAGAGCTTACATTAGTACCAGTGTAGTTTTCCATCTCCCTTCCAAGCTCTATTCTGCTCTTGAGTAGTTCCACAGCATACATAAAGCTGACCATTGATTGACTCCTTTTATGGGTAAGAGCAATGGTCAGCCTATTGTTCATATATGTCAAATTAGGATGAATGACTGTTTTAATAACTTGTTTTTGGGAGGAAAACCCTGGGATCTCTGTTTCCAAGCCACCAAAATCCTATTCCTTTGCATTCACAACAAAATCAATGCACCTGCATTCAAAAATTCAAAGCTCTGATAGTGATCTGATTACACCCGGAAAGTCAAGCTCTTCAATATCTTTGGCTTCAACACTGATTCCATCACCTATGGCAACAATCTCTCCAATTTCTTGTGGCTGGAGTCCCCAGATGGATGCTGTGATTGGATGGACACCAAGTGCTTTGGGATGGCTGGGTATGCCTCAACCAAGCTTTGTGGTTCACATGAATCTAGTGGGAATTACATTGGCAACTCCAGCACATCCAAATGCTGCTCCAACTCAATGCCTCCATCAATGGCAATTCCAATGGCTTCAAGTCCTTCACAACAAGCAATCTCATCTTCTCCAGTGCCATCAGATGATGACCTCAAGCTCAAAAAATTCTTTTCATTTGTACATGTTGAACCAAATCAAAATCTGTTAGACAGTCTTGAAGAGCTAGGTATTACACATCTTTCTCATTGTCATAGTGTTTGTTTTTTTTTGGCTGCAGACCTTGAGGCCCCAGGGGTTAAAATGGGGCCACACTAGAATTGTCAACTATCTGGACTCTATTCCACGAAAAATGGTGTGTACAGATATGAATAAAAAGATATACACTTAAAAAGTGTAATATAACAGACTATAAGCTTTAAAGAATAATTACTATAGTGTATAAACACTTAAGTAATGCAATAAAAACAGGTTCTTAGCCTGCTACCAAAACTTCTAGTGGGGGAAAGTCCACAGAAGGGTTAACCAGAATTAAACACGGTTCTTCCAATAAATAAAATGAGATATTATTTATTGGGGGGGGTTTTGTTGAAGAATTCTAACTAAATAAGATAAGTATAAGAAAAGGCCAGTCCTCCTTACTTACAGGAGAAGGTGAGCGCCTTGGTAGCTTATAATGAGTTATCTATGTATATGTTAAAATTAATGGGGAGGTGGTCTTCAATTTAGTGGAAGAACCAGCTCCTTAAATAATAAATCATTATTATTTTTCACATGCTTCTTTTTTGAAAGCAATGTTCAGGGCAAATCACCAGGGGAAATTGAGCAACCTGTTCGTGATCAAATGTGAAAGATGGTGTCATTTTTAATTAAAATGATATCATAATTATTTCACATTATAATTTTTAAATTAAATAAGTATTTCAGTAATACATTATTTATTTCACTAAGGCATACTTGTGAATAAATTATCTAGGGAACAGGGCTTGAAAAAGCGCCCTCCCTGAAGAATAATTGATTGATAATCACATGTATTAATTATATAAATAAATAATACATAACTATTTACTTAAATGAGTATGTAATCTTATAGTATGTATTATTATGGGTCATGCTGGGATTTTCCAGGATTTTCAAGGAAAAAACTATACCAATAAATGGTTCTTTATCCATTTATTGCGTGTTTGCAAATTGATTTTCCAAGGATTTTCCTTAATTAAATTTCCTTGGATTTTTATAAAAACATAGATATAATTTTAAATAAATTTAATAATATTTTATAAGTGTGGTCATGAGTGTGGCTTGAACCCAGATCCTTTAATATAAGCAGGATATTCATAAGCTTGTCCTTAACTGTTAGACTATTACGCTATTTGTTGAAGCAGTTCAGTCTAATTCCTGTTTTGGTCAGAAAATCAAGTAAAAATAAAAAATAGAATAAATTAAATAATAATAAATTAAAAGGTTTATTATTATTAATTAAGCTTGCAGTTTCAAGTATTACATGTCATATGTAATATCTTGGTGGCTGACAAGAATACCAATGGACAACTTGAAGAAATACAAGCAACACTTAAAGTCACACTGTAATGCTAACTGTACCCAATGAATCATTTTACTTTTTCTTTTATCTTTCCTTTTGTGTCCTCCTAAGAATAATAAAAGATGATATGCCACATATTTTTGTAATTACTAAGTTTGTGTTTATCCAGTATCAAATTGGTGATGAACACATCCTCAGCACAGAACATTATCTCTCAGTTGTAATGGGTTTTTACAGTGTTTAATGTATCTGACCCCCCTCCCAAAAAAAAAACTCTCACATATCAATTTGGATATTGTTCTTCAAGTCACAACGCCATTTTGACGACATGCAACTTTAAAACTCAGAGAACTATTTTTTGAAATTCAGTCAAGACCAACCGATTTAATTGTGTTCCTTCTTATTTAAAGGGAAGGATATTTTACTATCTAAAGATTAAAAAAAACCCTAGTCTTCTTCTTTATATATATATATATATATATGTATATATATATACACTTTTTCTGAGTACAACAAGCAAACAACAACAAGATGGGAAGAAGAAGAGCCATGAGCATACATAGAAGAACAACAAGAAGGGAAGAGAAAAGTGTTCATTAAAGAGTTTGTAAGCGTCGGAGATGAAAGAGGAGGTGTGATTTCTCAGGCCATCGAGACGTCCGGGCACGGCTCTTCCTGTTGATTAGAGATGTTGAGAGTCGTTGGGCTGGGCCCCGAGTCGGGTTGATGATCCAAGTGATCCGGATCCTGAACAGATTGTTGTTCTGTCGGATGGTTTACTAAGGATCAAGAAAAAGTTAGGAAAGCAGGTTTGAAATTCAAGGAGAATGGCCAGACTAACCGTTTGGTCGGTCTCCAGGCGGATGGGATAACGGTTCTGGTGGCAAGCCTTGGTCTGTTTCCAAGGTCATTTCGGAAGCTTGGACGGGATGGACGATTGATGGGATGGATTGGGAACTGGAGTTGGCGATAGCTCCGAGTGAAGGTTGCGGATGATCCGTCGAGGGAACATACGATGGTTGACTGAGATCAGCGACGAATCGAAGACCAGGAATATTACCAGTCATGGAGATATCATTGGTAGAAGATGGGGGTTGGTCGGCTGGAGGAAGGATTGACGAGGTGGTGGACGGAGGCTCAGGTGGGGGATGAGAGTACGTCCCGACTATCGCCTGATGTTCATGCCCTTCGTCCTCCTCGTCTTCATCCATCGGAGCGGCCTGAGTAGTCTGGGGATCTTGCTCCGCCGTGGCCTGTTCGACGAGCTCCTCTTCCTCATCATCTTCGTCTTCGATCTCGGTCTGTTCGGGAATTTGACCAATCTCGAGGCCGGCCAACTGACCACCGACCCGCTCGGTATCCTCGACAGCCTTTGAGGTCTTGCGCTCCATCTTGAGACCTTTGTGGCTTCTTGTATTCGAGGGCTCGTTGTTCTCCTCAGCCTCTCCCGTCGACCGGCCCCGTCCCGAGCCTACCACGTTGATCTCCGAACCTTCTCCCTCTCGCTCATCTCCTTCCTCTTCCTCCTCCTCCTCCTCTTCGTCAGTCGATGCATCGATCTCGTCTGTCTCCTCAAAAAAACTCTCCAAATGGCCTATCGAGCTCGTAGTCCCCGGGATCATATTCTGTGGAACCCATTTTAGGACCTTGTAGGCTGAATCCGCTCGCAGTTGAACCCATCCTCTTCGGTATCTTTGTACTGGTGCCAATAACGCCTTCCGTCGAGCCCTGTCAGAAGATCTCTCTTTTAATCAGCTCCATTCTATCCCCCCCCCTCTGTCCAAAAAATTGAAATGATAAAGAAGATTCACTGACTGCAGCTCCGCAGAAGAAGCCAGGGTCGCTGGGTAAGATTTGAATGCAGTGATCCGGGCGAAGAGTATATGTAAAGAAGATCAGAACATGTTTCTAACTATGTGGATTGTCGACAAGAATAAGATATGTTGTGGGAATGTGCATATAAATGTGATCATTTCCAGGGATCAAAACTCCGTCCTAATCTCTAACTGGTGATCAGGCGTGAGGCCGAAGTGATGATTACATACACCTCAAGCTATCAAGAACATCTACATACCACCCTTTAGGCTGTGTGGAGTTTGGTACGGAAACTGGAATATTTATCGTGCGTCGCTGCCTGAAATTCGTTCAGCTTCTTTGACTCTCTTGACCTGATCTGGTCTACGATCTAATTTAATATTTATGTACACCACGAGCCAGACAAGCTTAGTTTGGAAATAAGAACAGATGGATCGCTGACCTTTCCGCTCTCGCCATCGACTGGACATCGTGGTTCAGATTCTAGAGTGCGTAGTGGTACCTCCTTTACGCCTAGCTTACAGTGCCCGTTGGTCCTGGGAGTTGGTGTGTATCCTTTGGGGTGGTCGGCGTACCAACAACGACTCCGGCTGATTATTGACACTCCCCCGAAGAGCTAGATAAACGGGGGCTGACACCCGCTGTACCCGATCTAGACCTAACCTACACCCCATCTCATGATGTTTCTGAATCTACTTATTTAAATACAGCTAAGAGCATCCTTACCGGTGTCTAGTTTAGCTTGAAGCTAGCTAGTTTAGCCACAATTCTCAACCACACCGGGTGGAGCTAAGCCCAAGCTAGATTAGTGGGAAGCACTGAATTCAGCTAACCGTCACTACATTTAGCAACAGTTAGCTCACGAGCTAAATTTTCAGCTAGCCACAATAGCTACATACATCTGCACATCTCCAATCAATATCCCCACACCATTGCATTGACACGCCTCACCATCCCACAGAACAATGCCACCCAAACAAGGCCCAAACTGGCTCCCCCCAGATGATGAACAACTCACAAAAAGCTGGATCAAGATCTCGGAGGATGCCATCCAATCAACAGGCCAGAAAAAGGACGATTTTTGGAAGCGTGTTGCTGAGGATTTTAACACATTTTACAGTTTTGAAACAGATTGGAGCCACTGCAAGAACCGGTTTATGATTGTTCTTTTTTTTTTCCAATCATAATCTGACTGTTTTGGTCCTGGCATGCAGTTGGGGGGGATACATTCAGAAAGATTCATTAAAATTCTCGGCAATATATTGCAAGCTTGAAAAAAACCAACCGTCTGGCTCTGTCCTAACTGATCTCCTTCCTGATGCTAAGAAGGCTTATTATGAGCAAGAAGGCAAACAATTCTCATTTGAGTGAGCTTGGTTGGTTGTCAAGGAATCACCGAAGTGGATCGACCTATTTGAAAATTGTAGTCCTCAAGATTTGGGTGCAAATATCTTGGCTCCAACTCCATCTACACCTGGAACTCAATCCAACACTGTGTCTATCCCGTCTCAATCACCCTCAGCATCCCAAATTGGTTCTGAAGTTTCTTGGAAGCATCCTCCAGGTGTTCATGCTACCAAGCAAGCAATGAAAGAAGAAAATTATGCTGCTAAAAAGATTAAAATACTGTCAAACCGGTCAAGCAACTACCGTGACCAAACACTTGCAATGAAAAAAAACAAATGACATTTGTCAAGCAATTGAAAAAGCTGAAGCCAGCCAGACAAACATGGAGATAATGTCTAAGGACATCAATGACTTACCGGACAAGGCCTCCCAAGAATTCCTGCAACTCCAAAAGGAGATGATTTTGCAGGACATGCACAAACAACTCAAAGCAAAAAAAAACATTAGCAGCCCAAAGAGCTGAGGAAAACACACAGTTGGGCTCCTTGGAAAATAAACGGTCAGATTCCTTGGTGAATGATCAAAACAACCAACATGAGGATTCAACTCATCATTCCAATGAAGAAGGGGCCTCCAACTCAGACAACTGGGATGCAGAGGTCTAAAATGACATTGACCCAATCCTTGGCTCTCTCTAAAAATCAGAAATGGAATTTTTTTTATGATTCATTGTTCTACTTAAGATAAACAAGATAAACAACAGCATAAATTAAATCAATATTTATTCCTCTTGATTCCTGTTCCTTGCCCCATAACACACCCAATTAAGATCTATTAAATTGTTGGTAAGTCTCCAATGCTGCAATCCTGATCTAAGTTCAACCGTGCAAATTTGCTGCTCAGTGAACAAGTACACATTGGTTTGAGGGGGAACTAGACTGACCAAGCCAGGTAGTTCAAACTTATTGGTCAAGTCACGCTCATGGTCCTCCAAAATAATGTTGTGGAGGATAACACAAGTCCTCATGATGGAATTCATCAATTGAGGATTCCATATGCAAGAGGGTACAGAGATGATACCGCAGTGTGCTTGTAAGAACCCAAACACTTGTTTGATATCTTTTTGGAAGGCCTCTTGCAGCTTTTTGAAGTTCAGAGAGGGAGGGACTTGAGCAACCCCTTTTGCTTTGATAAGTGTTGACCAATCCGTGTAGATGCCATCAGTGAGGTAATAGTGTGGTTGTATTTTCAACCACAAACTTTGAATTTTGCATCCCATCCAGTCCCAGCGACTTGATCATCAAAGATTGTCAATTGTTGAATTACATTGATATTGTTCAGTGCCCCAGCGGTTCCAAAGAAGATGTGCCAGATCCATAAGCGTTGATTGGCAACAGCTTCTAAAATGACAGTTGGTTTCTTCTCTTTTCCTTCATACTGACCAGCTGTTGCACTTGGGAAGTTTTTCCATGCCCAGTGCATGCAGTCCAAGATGCCAATGCAGCCAGGAAAGCCACGTTCATTATTCACATCAAGGAGCCTTATCATGTCTTCGTGATTGGGCCTCCAAAGGTATTCTTGACTGTAAAGATTGTTGATTGTACTGGTGAACTCAATCAAGCACCTGCGTGCAGTCGTTTTGCTGAGCCGAAAATATTCATCCATTGCATCCATTGCACATCCATACGCTAGCTGTCGAAGTGCATAGGTTCTCTTTTGGAAGCTTGACAAGCCAAGCTTCCCAGTACAGTCCTATATCAGATCACTGTGTAAGCTTTCATTCTATTTAGGGAGATTAGGCAGAAAAAAATGAAGCACATACTGGTTTCTGAACAAAGTAAGGGCATGCTGACTCCACATCTTGGACAATTTTCAGGAAAAGCTCCTTTCTGAGTTGGAATTGGCGTACAAAATCAAGATCATCATAAGTCAAATTTTCCAGAAGGTAATCCTTCATCAGCTTTGTGTGTCCTTCTTCATGCTGTCTCTCTTTGTTTGGGCGGTGTTGTATTTTGGGCTTAGGATTCTCCTCTTTGTCACTTTTGAGATCAACTTCTTCTAGTGAGTCACTTTCATCTTAATCCTCCATTTCAAATCCAAACAGGTCCTTGAGTAGGTGTCGTCGCTTGCGTTCATGTTTCATTGTTTGTGGTAGCCAAGATTGCTACTGGTACAGTTGAGCGTAGTTGGTCAAGCTTGCTATTATACTTGGAGGTTTAGCTGAGACTGGTGTTGTTGAAACGGCCACGCTAACTTAGCTTGGCTAATTTCAAATTTTAGCTGCGAACCAAACTAGCAGAATTGGTAAAGATGCTCTAATGTAGAAAAGGTTGCGGAATTCTGGGTTTTTTTTTTTTTTTTGTCACCAATTTCCCCCCCCCAAATTTTCTTTTCCACCCAAACTTGATACACAGGGTAGCTAGCCGGCTTGGTGGAAGAACAATCCAATTGGTACTGCTCCATATTGCAATACGATCATGCCAAAGGACAACGGAAACAATTCCTCACCCAATGATGTCTAGAAACTTCAACATCCATGGTGTCAGGGCGCGTCTATTCAGCAACAGCGCTCTGAATGAAACTAAGGACTAAAGAGAACAACCTTAGTCTGAACTCTACTCAACCGCCTTTGCGGGAGGATGGAACCACACCTCTTAAGAGAGGGGCTGTTGACTTCTATCAACCGGAGGCTAAAGGCACTCCTCAGGGGGTATAAGAGAAGGATAATAGAAGAATGAGAGACTCTAACTTCCCAGGTATCGGCGAGGTCGAGTCTTAAGGTAGAAGGTTAATAAGGATAAAAAGGAAAGAGATATAGTTTGAAAGCCCCAATCGTAGTATTCGAGGTAAGTCGAAGACTACAATGTTGGCGGGCTTGGTATTTCTAATCTGAGGAATCTCCTCTCTCGGAGATTCTCTTTGACTTATACTAAGGGATTTACATTCACTGCGGTAAATCTAACGCTGCGCAGAGAAGGTTGTTACTTGCTCTGTTCACCAAGTGAACAGAGCTCTCCTCTCTGTGACTTATAGGTTTTGGCAGTGGCCGCTCTGTCCTGACTAGCTGCCTGCTGACACATGGTAAGTAACATTAGAATTACCATTTATGAATGTTTTGATCTTTTTAATTGACTTTTTCCCTCTCTAGATGATCCATTGGAGGATTAAAACAAATAGAACCTTTAACTCAGATCAATCAGTGGTTGAACCATGATATTGAGCAGGACGGTGGGGCTCTTTCAAATCTTCAGACTCCCAATCAGTTAAGTTCAGCTCCTTTGATTACTCCAGATTCCGCACCCTCTTTAACCCAAGATCAGCAACACAGCAAGCAAGTTGCCCCGTTTACTCAAGATTTCCAACATGGAGAAATTGTCAATGATGAGAACACCAAGGTCAAAATATTGCTTGAATACAAATTATCCTTTTTGGTCCCAGAAGAGAAACCAACTAACCCTCGTCAGAAGAAATGGAAGGCTAGCGCGGGCAATAACAAGGAAAAATTCAGATTGCTTGACATAATGATAACCGTGCTCAATGAGTCAGATTACTTTTAATTCACTTGTAGTATTGTTCCTTTTTTAATTTTTACTTTTCGTTGTCTCCTCCTAAGATTTTTTGTGGTATCCAATAAGAAAACAATGATAAAAATCATCTTGAACACATCACAACAGCTGAAATTGAGCTCCTGAGTGTTTTCAATTGAAGAAAAAAAACCCCTAAGTTTGTTCAATTTAAGCTTGAGTTTTCTTTTTATCCTTTTTTCTCCTAAAAATAACACTTGTGCAACAAAATGGGGTAATTTTTTCATTTCTTTTAATAGTTAATGGATTTTCAGTAATAAGAATAACAAAATCATGTTGAAACTAAAAGAACAAATGAATAACAAAACAGAGGGTGGAGATAGACTGCCAGTGAGATCACAAAAGAGAAAAAGAAAGAAAAAATCGATTTGGGTTTAATCGACTTCATAGCCATCTTCTTGAAAGACCTTCCTGGTCAAGTTGGCAGAAAATACAAGACTGATGGACCCTTTGATCACATCATAGTCTTCATTGCCTCTGGTCAATAAATCCTTGTATTGCCGCAACACTGATTTGTAGACTGAAAACCCTTTTTCAATGGGGTTAAAGTCAGGAGAATATGGAGGCAAGTATTGCACAAGGCAACCTTGAGACTCAACCGTTATGGTGAATTTGAGCGTTATCGAGGACTAGAACACTTTGAGGAGCAGGAAATGGATTAATTGATGGAACCTATCTATATCACAGAAATAGAAAATAATTAGTTTTAATTCATCACATAAATAGAATATAGTTAGTAGTCACAAACCAAATTTAGAAGAGAAAGATTTCTTAAAGTGAGGAGTGATTTCTGGTGTCCTTCAACGTGAATGTATTGCAATACAGAGAGATACAGATCAGGTGATTGTCTGTCCACCAAGCCGGTTACACTGGGATTCGGGGTCGGGTAGAGAAAAAATTTCGGGGGAAAAAATAATTCGGTGCAAAAAAAAAAAAAAAAACTCAAAATTCCGCAACCTTTAGTACATTAGCTGTACATAATAGTTGAGGGAAAAAAAAAGTGCTCACCCTTTATGATCTGATTCTTGCCCACTGATGACCCAAGAAATCCAAAGTGAATGTGAGAGGTGATGTAGGAATTGTTGATCTCATTTATTTATTTCATCTTTAAATATGTAGTCACAAAGTCATACTATAGATATGGACTGTGGTTGTATGTGTTTTCCAGACCCTTATGACTAATGAACTTTTTTTTCTTCTTTATACAAACATCGAGGGAAAGTGGATCATATGAACTCAATCACACTTCACAAAACAAAGGAGAAACATGATATATCAATAATACAACTTTTTTTCTCTGTTACTGTTACGAAACTCATCTCAAACAACTTCACTGATGAACCATTATGCATGGATGTGTACCAGAATCATCAGGAGATTTCTGGTGATGGTGGTTTGGAAAGAGAAAGAGCAGGTTGATTTTCACGCAGTCACAAGAGCAAACAACATACACATTGAAACATTGAGCTAAAAAAAGGGGCGGGTGAATGACCGAGGGAAGAGAAAGTCCTAAAATCAAATAACTAACAAAAAATCATAAAAGGGAATTTGAATGCTACTAAAACATGATATAGAGCGAAGTTTATTTTCATTTTATTTTTTTGAACATGTGAGACTCCAAGAAGAAATAAAGAGATGGATACGATGTTTAGATAGGTTGATTTTTGAATGATTGATGGAGAAATTGGGCACGGCTACGGATTTCATCATCGAGTGGCATGTCCCAATCTACACCAGTTTCCAAGTCTCTGAAATAAGCCTGACCTGTGCCAAACAACTCTTTGTCTTTTTGAATCATCATGCCAAAAAATCTACAGATGGAACTGGAATTAGAGGCTTTCATAGAAAGAGATACGACGGGGGGGGGGGTTGGTTGGAGAGTGACGTACGCTTGTTGGTAAATAGGCTCTTGTCGTCTTAGATGCTCTAGTTGATTGTCAATGATCGACCATTGTGAGATACGCTTATTTTTCGGAGACGGGCCGGCAAAGAATCGGATAGCCTCCAAACGCTAGGAGCAAAGCCACTACGGTCAGTCTTGCAAGGGTAATCGCGTATGTTTTGCCTTTTTTCGGGGTGAGGGGCTTACCAAGTAAGCGAACCTCATCCGTTGCGCTTCATCTACTTTGCTCAAGATCTCACTCGGCACTGGGAGGTGTCCAGGAGAAGATGCGGCCGTCAACAGCTAGCCCAAGTAAAAAAAAACAAAGTTAAGATGTGTTTTTGTTGTTGTTGTGGGTGGGTGGGTCATAGTGAGGCATACTTGGACAATCAGTTCATCGAGGCTTGGGATCGGCTTCTTCGGATAATCTCCATCTTCTGGTAATATGTTTCTCAACAACTGTTTACCATTAGAAACAATAAGAGAGAGAGAGAGGATCGGAATCAATCCATCACACTTGTCTCTCAGGAGGGAAAGGGGAGAGCGAACGGACCTGTTTCCTGAAACTATCACGGTTATGTTTGATGATTTCGCGGATAAAGTTGAACAATTTGTTAGCCGGTTCAGGGGAAGAAGTTGAAGGGAATCCAGGGGGTAGGTTAGCGGTCCTAAAGGCGTCAGATTGGTCTGTGAAATGTTTGATGACCAAGTTCTGGAATGATTTTTGAAGTATTCGGTCCTCGGAATCTTTGGTTGCTGTGTATGCCTCTAAATCAGGTCTGATGATGATCAATTGGGCGGTAAATCGAGTGTGTTCCTAGATCGATTCAGGTGAAGGAAAAGTTGGATGTTAGGGGGACTAGATGTTTTCTAATGTTTCTGTGATAGAAGATGAGGGAGACGTACCCTTAGTCTTGGGGTGGGTACCCATCCGGATGCAGCAGAGAGCGATTGAGGGTTGGTGAATTGGACGGTAGGTTGAGGGGTTGGGTTGGTTGGGTTTTGATGTAACCAAGTCAAGTAACAGACCAGGGCATAGAACCGATTATCGTCCCCAGTAGTCTGACAGACCCGACGAGCTTGCTGCCAGGATGGGCCGGTGAGTTGGTAGTGGCTAGCATGTTCGTTAAAGAGGCTCTCTTGAGTAGGGTTGAATCCTGAGGGGGGAGGAGGTGGTGTTGGGTCGACGGCGATCGAGCGATTATGATCGTCCATGAGCTCATCGAGCTGGGGTAGTTCGGGATGTGTTACATGTGGTTGTGGTTGTGGTTGTGGTTGTGGTTGTGGTTGTGGTTGTGGTTGTGGTTGTGGTGATTGTTGTTGTTGTTGGTGGTGGTGTTGATGTTGATGATGATGGTGGTTGTGATTGTTTGAGTTGGTCGGTTGTTGGAGGAAGAATGGGTCCAAGTTGGATTGTATCATTGTTGTCTGTACTCGGTCGAAGTGGTCGGTCGACTGCTGACTTGGTCGCTGATCAGATGGCCAGCACAACTTTGTCCCCAAGCCGAGGGAAGGGGCCCAGGGGACGGTGGGAAGACCGGTAGGGCCCTGCAGACTGTACTGTACGTACCGAGAGAAGTACCCGGAGGCCGGGAATATTATTTATAAGCAGCTGCAATATACATATAACTATCAACCTAGCTCAGTTACAGCCATTGGACATGGTCAATCCCACACCCAAGTGGATATATGGTGTGCCCATTTATCTCAATCATCTCATGATTTTATATTAATGTTGAAATCAAAGGCAACATAAGAAATTTAACAAAATTTACATCTATTCTTCACAAAATTTACTTAAGTAAATCCCCAGATGGGTGAATAAGTGTTTTATCCCTCCAATTTGATCCATCAAACACTTTTGCTTGTTATTTGAAATTTTATTATGGCTTCAAAATATCTTATGATAATACTTGTGGCTTGATTGTTGGAAACAGAAACACAATGTACCAGTTATCTATTAGAAAAAGAAACGGAACCTCAAGTGGGCTGGTATTACTACCCTAGCTTAAGTTGAACCTTGACCAGAAAAACTTTCATTACAATTAAGTGCTTTTAACCTACACATTCGACCAATCATAAGGCTGGCTTTTAGTCACAGAAATAGAATGCCATGATATAAAATGAGCTAATACTATTTTAAAAGGCTCACATCACATTTTATTTCTCAATTTTTAAACTTGAAATACCAAACCACCTCTCTTGGTAGTCTGACCAGTTTTCAGAAATAAAAATCACAAACAAATTAAATTCAATACCTTCAGGCACTTTTCATTCAAAAAGTTTCAAAAAATTGAAATCTCAAATAATCATTTCTTATCGGTACTACCTTATAAGTAGAAAAACATCAAATTTCTTGATTTTTCTATGTTAATTGTGAGCTTGATATTGTACAATTTAAAATCTATTGGAACTAGTGTTGTTTAAGTTTTTTTTACTCTATTCTTTTTTGAGATGAAGCTGAGCAGAAAATCCGTTTCAGAACTGGTCTGAATCATATACAAGCAACCGGTGCCATACTATTTTCACGCCAAATCCCAAGTAATCTAAGGGGAACAACCCAAATGATTTATGTATAAAATTAGTTGACTTCTTCAATTTAAGTATTTTTGGAAACTTACCGGCAAGGTTCCTTTTCTAAGCTCACCCAACTCCTTGAATACCGCAGGTGATAAGTCTAAAGAGCCGTAATCGCAGCCTGGACACTGAAAGTATTCCAAGTAGGATCAGTCAGACAGTGTATAAGTGATATTATGGGGAAGGAGAAAGAATACTGAAAGTGAACTAACCTTGTCCGTAACTTTGGCATCAACAGATTTCCCAGTGGCTTCGTTCACAATGCGAACAGACTTATGGCAGAATTGACCCTGTCCATACTACCAATGTAAAGTATCCCAGAAAACGGTCATGAAAGTGAGCCAATCGGAAGTCCTACATGCGATGGAAAGAAAAAGCTACTCGTACTTGTTCATGATTCATGGCGACGATATAATCAGACTTTGAATTGGTATCTCCGCAAGCACCAATATTGGGATAGAACCAGGTAGCTGTCCCGCTGTAACGACGCTCTAGTCGGGTGGCCTTAGAGGGTATCGGAAACCCAAGAATATTCGCAGAAAAAAATAGGACTAAAAGAAGCAAAGTGATGACGAGTTGTGCCATCTTTTCTACTGAAGTTGCGGTTTTTTTTAGAAGTAGGATGCGTGTGTGTTTTAAAAACACTTTTTTTTTGATGTGCTCAAATGGGCCAAGACCGAATGAAGTTCGATGCTTCAACTTGAACGATGGTTGATTCAGGATCTGAAAGACAGCTATAAGTATATAAAAAGGTCACCGAGAAGTCTGTTTCAAACAGACCGAAATAACTGTTGTAAAATTCAAATCAGTTGCAGTCTGAAAAGATGATGATGAGTGGGCTGAGTGTAGTTATCTGGGAAATGTGGGTTTGTCTGGATTCCACATCGGATCATCCCTGTCTTTTATAGACCGTTGTGTCTTTCAGATGACGGTATTTCCTCACAAGACATACTGCTCCGTCAATTTTGGATTTCATCAAAGTGTGGACTGTAAGGCCGCAATATCCTTAATTTCATTGAATCTAGATTGTACTCTTTCTCATTTGTCCTCGTTTTTTTTTTATAATACCCCTTTTTATGAAAAAAGGGGCCCGGGGATGCGTTGTCTTGTCCCCCTAAAAGTGGCCTCTTTGCGCATAAGGTTGCTTGATATCTCGCAATCCAGCATAAATGGCGCACAGGAAGAACAAAAAAAAACAGGGGAACTACCAGTGAGAGACTCGGTCTTTTGGCTTGCCGAGGAAATTGTCATAAAATCACTCTTGGCGACTCGCGACCCGGCCTACTTGCCGATGTTTTATGTAGATTGGTCGGATTGCGTAGGGGTTTTTTTTTTTCTTTCTCTGGGCAACGAACACAAAATGATTGGTTGGCTCATGATTCCTTCCGAATAGACTGGGTCAAGTGAGCTTATCGGGACTTCAAGCCTCGGATAACAGAAACAGTGTTTTCAAGTGTTTAATTGAATTCATATTATCAATTTGGAGAAACCAATTTTAACTCAACGGGCTCCGCTTGATGAAATCGAGTGAAATCTTTGTTACATAATAAAAGACTTTATAATACTAAAAGTTTTTATTTCAAGTTAGAACAAAGAAATGAAAACAAGACGCTACAACTGTGTGAGATAGAACCAGAGAAAAGAGGATGAATTGCATAAGAGCGTATAGCATCCGGCTCTTTGTAAGAGGTGTGTAATCTAGAGATGGGATCAAAACTGTATCAGTATCTTTTTGATCCTTATTCGTCGTTAATGCGACTGGCGGGGGTATTCGAGCTGCTGGAATCTACGTGTGATTACACTTTATCATCAGCTAACTTTGGTGGCCTAGGGGCTCGGCAGAGAGATTAGTTGTTCTGAGGCTGGAGCCTAATTGGCCTAGGGGATTGCTGATGCTGGTTTGACTGTAATGTGTAATGTAGCATTCATTAGTTACTACCTAGCATCAGCTGAGGGGGGCAGCGTTACTTCCCTGAAAGGACCCCTATATCTGAGGATATTTTGGGAATAATGTTGAAGGAATTGTAGCGTAAAATTTATTAATTTTAGGTATTTTTATATTGATTTTAATTAAGTAATTAATTAAAATTAAAACAAAGAGGGTCTGATAAATCAGGGGTTGTTTGGATCCCTCTAAGGTATCTTGCAATAAGCAGAGGATTTTAAATAACCTTTAAAAACTGGGGCCTGATAAATCAGGGGTTGTTTAAATCCCAGGTATGTGGAAAGGAAGGGGAAAAGCGCCACAGACAGAGAAATGATTATAACTTACTGGTTATCAATTTATTAACTGTTTGAGGAGCTTTTGAGGGGAATTTTCAATGGGATTATTGATTAACTACTTAAGGCACTTACCAGGCAAGAGGCTAGTGACAAGGCTTTGTTGAAAGTGGGTAAAATAAGTAATCTAAGAGCATCCACCATTGTCTCTGTAAAGTGGCTCGGTAAGCCAACTTTACAGAGACAAAACCCCCGCGCACCACCCTTGTGCACTCTTTAGGGCTCCTTAACTAGAGACTTGGCAATTTTCTCTGTCTGAGTCTCTAAAGTTAGGGACCCCTACCAAGCTCTGTAGGGTACGTTTTTGACAAGCTTCAACAAGTCCAACAACCAGCCAGACAAGTCCAACATTCAGCTGCCTACCACAATGACAGCCACCAAGAAAGAAAACAAACTATCCAACCCCCCAAATTGGGTCAGCCAGGAAGAAGAACAACTCACAATCTCCTGGCTCAACATCAGCAAGCAGCCCGAGTTTGCTGTCAACCAAACGGGGGAGGCCTTCTTCCAACGAGTTGAGGTGGATTTCAATTTGCATAGCAAGTTGCACCATTGAGACTACAACCAGATTAGAACACGGTATGCCCACTCATCTCTTCATTTTATTTATAGAAACAGCACTGATTTTTTTTTTTTTTTTTTTTTCATTTTACAGGTGGGCTGCTCTCAACACAGCCACACTCAAGTTCAGCGCAATCTACTATTTGATCAAACACAACCCACCGAGTGGTTCTAGCCCCACCGACTGGGTGAAGACTGCCTTGCAGCTTTACCAGGACCAAAACAAGGCCCCTTTCAAGTCAATGCTGGCCTGGGAGAAGCTCCAATTTGCCCCAAAATGGCAAATGGATACAAATAAGGATCAGATAATGAATGCTGTCAAGCTACCACTATCTGACCCCCCCCCTCTCCCCTAGCACCTTGTATACCCCAACTCCCCACTCGGACACGTCATCAAAATTCAGTCGTCCTATTGGCCAGAAGGCTGCCAAGAAGCGCCGTCTTAGTCAGCTTTCATACAATGCCGAAGACAATTGATCACTCCAGATTACAAAATACACTGGGCTTTCCAAAAAACAATTGGCAATTGTGTCAGAAGGCAACCATATCTCCGAGGACAAGAACAAGATTGCCAGGGAGCATCTGGAACTAGAAAAGATGAAGATAAAGATTGATGAAGAAAGATTAAGTCTTGATAAGGAACACTTGACAATTAATAAGGAGACGGCAGCCAGAAACATACAAATGAATGACCTCAAGATTTTAATGTCATCTGAGAAAGATTTTGATGACAATATTGAAGATCTAGAGGTACTGAGAATAATGAAAAGAAAAATGAAAGAAAAGTGGCTAGCACTTGATCAATAAAACCTACAATCTGTTCCTGTTGTAATTCCCTCTTATCACTCTCCCTGTTATACCTTTCCCTGTATGAGTAATTCACCAAATGGGACACAAAATGACCAAGAGAAATGGATAATGAAATAAAATGAGCATTGAATAAAACAATCTCCATCACAATTGGATTTCCAATGTTTTACCTGTAATGAGAATAGGAAATATACACATGTGAATCAAACATATATTGAAATCATGTAAGTATGAATAGGATTTTTGAAAACAATTGATAATTTTGAAACAAATGTGCATATAAATATTTCTTTATGGAAAAAAAAATAATGACTATCCATCCATCATCCCCCTTGCAAGCCAGTTGTGAATCTTAAGGTCATCTCTCAATCTGGAATGGGTTACAGGATTATGAAGGTCATGGTTTCTTTGAATATAAGCCATTGTTGAATGTGCTAAAGAGGGGTCTCTATGGCTTGATATAACTTGAGCAGATATAGAATTTTTTCCAATAAATTCATCATGTTCTGATCTTGATTCAACAATCATGTTGTGTAAAATAACACAACATGTCATTATTCTCTTGACATCTTCTATATCCCATAAATGGCATGGCTGTTTGATAATTCCCCATCTTGCTTGTAAAACCCCAAACACTCTCTCTATGTCTTTCCTAGCAGCCTCTTGAAGCTTAGAATAATTCCGGCTGGCATCATCTTGTGGGTTTGATATAGTCTTAACAAGAGTTGTCCAAGGAGGATATATTCCATCACCCAAGTAGTATGGATGATTATATTGGTTGTTGTTGACTCTAAAGAAAACCTGATCCTGTGTTCCAGATAGTAGTCCATCAAATAGGTGGCTACGGTGAAAGACATTGATGTCATTGAGAGCTCCAGGTGTACCAAAGAAACAGTGCCAGAAGCAAAGGTTTTGGCTTGCAACAGCCTCTAATATCATAGTGGTAGTTTTCTCCTTTCCTGTAAACTGGCCAGCCCAACCTTGAGGACAATTATTCCACTCCCAGTGCATCCCATCAATTAATCCCAGGGAGCCAGGGAAGCCATGGTCCTCATATTCACACAATATTTGATGCTTTTCTGCAGTGTTTGGTGGCCGTAAGTATTCACCCTGGTATAATGCAATAATTTCTTGAACAAAATGCCTCAGGGAGCAGAGAGTAGTAGTCTCTCCAATTCTAACATATTCATCTGTATTGTCTGCAGAGATTCCATATGCCAGTTGACTTAAAACTGAGGTTAATTTCTGATGGGGTGATAAACCCACTTGACCACAGCAATCCTTTTGAAGATAAGAAGTATAAGAAAAATGCTTCAGGGAATTCTTTCTTGGAAAAAGAAAATGATCACTCACTGTCTTTAGCATCCAAATCCTATCATGATTCTGCAAATCATGGCAAATTTTGCTAAATAGGCTGCAGCTCATGCAAAAACGTCTCTCAAATAACCTTTCATTGTACACAGGATTGAGGCTAAAATAATCATTGAATAGTCTTGCATGACCTTCAACTTAGTTTCTTGCAATTATTGCTTGTCTTTCTTGGGTTCCTTGGTTTCTAGATGTGCTGGGACCTGAAATCAGATGGTGGAAGATGGCATCTTCTTCATCCATCTCAAAGAGCTCTTCTATGTGGTCCATTAAAATAGTATTTTACTTTGGCTATGAGGCTTTTTGGGTGTATGTCAGCCACTGAGTACATATCACAGTCCCTGCCATGTACCATGTAACTGCAAATATTATTAATTATTATTATCTCTAATAATAATTACTATTCTTATTTATTCTTATTACTATTTATTGATATTATTCCTTTAAATAACTTCATGTAATATTAATTATTATTATCTTTAATAATAATTACTATTCCGTAGTTATTATTATTATTATTATACATTCATTATTATTACATTACTATTATTATTATTAAAGTACATTCATTACAAGAATTAATATAAATACTTTAATAATACATTCATTAATAACACATGAATAATTCTGGTTACTCTATGTACTCCTGTTATCCAAGATACATAACTTTTAAGCCCTTTTCCCCCCTGTCACGTGAAATATCCAGAGTAACAGATGTCACTCATTTCCCCTCTGATTACGCCCACATTCCTTAACATTGGAATATTTCACGTATAAGATATGTACTTTAATATCTTATTAATAAAAGAACTTATTAATATTATAATAATTAATACTTATAAGATGTACCAATAATAAATGACATCATTATAAGTTAATAACTTTATTAATATTAATAACAGATCAATTAATATAAAGGTCATGATGTGATCCAATCCAACTAAGCACTAATGATCAAAAATGTGTCCCATAACTGTCAGCTTGCTCCTAGTTCAGAGACAACCTGACTAGAACAATAAATAAAGTAATAATTAATTAATAAAAAACACATATGAAAGAGACATTATTACATGAGTAATAATGTAATATAAATTATAATAAACATATGAAAAAGATAAAATTTTAAAATATAAACATTATTAAGTAGTAATAATGCTATAAACAAATATAATAAATAAATAAATAATAAAATAAATAATAACTCATTAACCTTTGAGATAAGTGAGAATATTATTTCATATTCTGGAAGAGCAAGTAAAATAACCTAGGGGACCTCAGCCAAAGTACCCTAGAAAACTTACTCCTTCTAATAATAAAATTAACTTAAAGAATACTCCTACTAAGCGCTAAAATACTCACTAGGTATAAACATATGTAATATGAGAGTATCCTAGTAAGTAGCAGTCCTTAAAATACGGGATAATCACTTAAATAAACTATGTAATTATCCTTTAAACACATAAATAAAATATTAAATAACATTTGACATAAATATCACACTGTTTTACAGTCTTTGTATTATTATTAACTTATACAAATACATACAGTATAAGTTAAATAATATCATAACACATGAAAGACACAAAACAGGGGATAAAGAAAACATCAGGATACTTTAAACAAGTCTAAAAGAACTTTTACAATGCAAATAAATGACGAGCTTATTTAATCACGGGAAAATAATAAATGTTGACACTTTTCCCATGATGTTTGCTTGTCAAATAATTGAATGGAGAGCTGTAAAAGCGCACTCCATGCAAGTATGACAAGAACTCTCATGGTACAAAAACTTACATATGAAATAACCAAATTAAACAGAAATAAGATTCTGTACTATAATTTGATTATTTCTTTTTTATTCTATTGATCAAGTGATCAATACATGTTGTACATCAAACTAAGAGCTCTTGAAGCGCCCTCAGATGATTTCTACAGATGACTGAAAGACTGTATTAATTATTGACAGCCTGTACATGTAATAATTTGATAAATTACATCATTTATTTCTACTAAGGATAACTCCTTCCTTGTAGTATTCCCATAGCCAAAAAACCACTTGGTGTTTCGCCATCAGGGCTCCAGAAAGGCATTTAAGAGGCCCTTTCTTCCCCCTGTATTTTGATTCCCCAGCTTTATCATATTTACACCCAGCATTCCACCAGTCCAGCATACTAGTGTCCTGCCCAGTAAATCAGTCTTCAAGACTTCAAAGCCTCTTGTCCTCAACCCCAACTCTGTCCAGCCTTCCAGCCCACCTTTCCAACCGCTTCCAGCTGCTCAGTTCACTATAAGAAATCCCCCCACCTCCTTACCTCAAAGCCTACTACAGTAAGTCTTTTTCTACTAGGAGTTGTGGCCCTTTCTTAGCCACTATTTCACTGGGACTAAACACCCCTGCTTGCAGGCCCCAGTTTTTAAGGTTCAGTTCTCTGCTTTTAGCACGAACACCTTTGGAGGGAACTAAACACCCCAGCTTGCTGGCCCCTCCATAAAATCTTTGATCTTTCAAATATTAATATAAAAGATCAAAAACCCCTTTTTTGCCCATATTTTTTGCCTTGCACCTTGTGTAGCTAGAAGGATATCAGTCCTTGGCATCACAGAGCGTGACAATAACACAGCCTTAGTAGAAATCACATCATGAACATTAACAGATCCTCCAAAAAGAATCTGTCTTCCACCTGAAGCTCCACAGTACCTCCAAGGTCATGGAAGCGCTCACAATCTCCCCAAGAGGAGATATTACAATATATAAACAGCTTGTAAACATCTTTTCATCCCCCAGAGAATATTTAGAACACCTTAACACAGTACATACCATAGAGTTATTTACCTTGCTTAGTTCCCCATTCTCCACCAATACCCCAATTCTGGATAAACTATAGTTTAATACTGTTATTACCTCAAGAATTGGCCACAACCTACCTTCAATAAGGTAGAAACCACGAACCCAAGTTGAGTCTCTCCTTGGATGCCGATTAATACTTTGTATTGATTTGGATGCTAATTAGAGCAATTAGACCAAGCCTCTCAGACAAGACTTACTGATTGAGGATTATCCCTTTTACAGGACATTTTAACCAACCAAAACCACTTTAAACAATCAACCTACCTTAGTTACAACCCTTAACCATGGTTAGTTCCACACCCAGGCTGACAGTGTATGTATAGGAGTGGGATGGAAGTACTATAATCTTAAGAGCTATGAGCAAGGCAGGTCTTTTAAAGCCCTACTTCCATGAACCCATGACACTTCATGCATCTCTTTGACATTTTTGGCCACATTTCTTTGAAATGTGTCCTCACATGTTTCTCCACATGTTTCTCTTTGACATGCTTTCCTGTCTCTCTTCAGATTTTTTTCCCACATGCATCTCTTAGAAATTTTTGGCCACTTGTCTCTCTTTGAAATGTTTCCACAGATGTTTCTCTTTGACATGCTTTCCCACATGTCAGCATTTTTGCCCACATGTATCTCTTTGACATTTTTGGCCACATGTCTCTCTTTGAAATATTTCCCAACATGTTTCTCTTTGACATGCTTTCCCACATGTCAAAAAAAGGATTATCATGGGTCATTCACAAAAAGGGGGAACATGCATGTGGTGTCTCTTTCACATGAGGCACCACATGTATCTCTTTGACATGCTTCCCCACATTCCATGTCTCTGACAGAAAGGAGAAACTTGTTTGTATTTGACATTTCTCTCTCAATGAGGGGAAGCATGTCAAATACACACATGTCTCTCTCAAAAAGGGCAAACATTCCTGTATTTGACATGTCTCTTTCAAAAAGGGGAAACATGTCAAAATGGGACCTATTTCCCCTTTTTGACAGTGTATTCTGAAAAATAAATTTAGGGAAACATGTCAATTAGAGACATGTTTCCATTTTGGAGGGTTTTTATTTATATTTTTTACGTATTTTTTATGTATTTTATTTTACTTTAATTTGTTTCATTTATTGATTGTATTACTTGTATTTTTACTTTTTTGTTTCATTTTTTGTTTCATTTTTTGTTTCATTTTTTGTTTCATTTTTTGTTTCATTTTTTGTTTCATTTTTTGTTTCATTTTTTGTTTCATTTTTTGTTTCATTTTTTGTTTCATTTTTTGTTTCATTTTTTGTTTCATTTTTTGTTTCATTTTTTGTTTCATTTTTTGTTTCATTTTTTGTTTCATTTTTTGTTTCATTTTTTGTTTCATTTTTTGTTTCATTTTTTGTTTCATTTTTTGTTTCATTTTTTGTTTCATTTTTTGTTTCATTTTTTGTTTCATTTTTTGTTTCATTTTTTGTTTCATTTTTTGTTTCATTTTTTGTTTCATTTTTTGTTTCATTTTTTGTTTCATTTTTTGTTTCATTTTTTGTTTCATTTTTTGTTTCATTTTTTGTTTCATTTTTTGTTTCATTTTTTGTTTCATTTGTTTCATTTTTTTTCGTGGGTTGATGATTATTGATCAGTTACCAAAGGGTTTGACAAGTCCACAAGGGTGGAGCGGCTTGGTTCGGCAGTAGAAGAGGCACAATACCAAGCCGCGAGGATAGAATTTCTTGGTTGGGCAGCTACAGAGGCCCATACACCTCGCTAAAGTCTCCGCAGTTGCAGAAATGTTAGCGAAACAAGGGTGGATGCTCTAATGTGTAATAATCTGGTGAATCCTTTCTTGGGGGAAAATGGAGCTCATGAAATACCTTGTGGTACCAGGGAGCACCCAATTTTTCAGTTAATGGCCAAACTGTGGTTTATACATCTGTATGGCCAGTTTGGGGTTGCATTCTAGCTTTATTTGGCGGGATTGTAGGTGAATAACCACAATTCAGCGTAATTTGAAGTTTTTCTGTGTTTCATCAAATGTTTACGTATTTCATCCAAATTCTTTTGGATAATTGGCCATTCTGTTTCATAGATTATGATACACAGAGGTTTGGTACTTTCTGTAATATTCTGGGGTGTTTCATTAATTATGAAACACTCAGATGTTTTTTATAAGTGTTTCACGTGTTCCAAAACCTAGAGGAAGGCAGTGTTTCTTGAGTCCTGGTATCCTCTGGGGGGGGGGGGGGGTTGATAAACCCACTCCAATGGGCGCACACCCATAAAAAAAAGGGTGTGCAGCCCGCACACCTTTTTTTTAATGGGTGTGCGGGCTGCATGCCCATTTTTGGGTGTCAGAACGCCCAGAGATGGGAGTGCAAGCCGCACACCCATCTACAGGCGTGCAACACTGGGCCTGCCTGTAGGCATGCGGTTGCACACCCCGTTCAGAAAAGGGTGTGCAATCCCCACACCCTTCTCTATGTGTATAGGCAGGGGCGTGCCCCCCTATATACATAGAGTTTGCACACCCTTCCTATATATATAGGCGGGGGACCGCACACCCCTGACCTATATACATAGGGATGATTTCATGTCCACAATCAATTGTGGAAATGAAATCAGCTTGCAGCCCCGGCCCCTCCCCCCCCTCCTCCAATTCCCTCCCCAACCACCACCTCACCAACCCCACCAGCCAACCGCCTGCCCCCACCCACCTACCAGACCAGCCGCCGCCCAAACCAACCCAGCCTAACCAACTGACAAACTTGAGCCGCCCAACGCCCCCAATGGAACGACCCAAGCTGCCCAACAACCTCAACCCAGCTGCTAGCACATTGAACGGGGTAAGTAGATTTCCCCTGTTTCCCCTGTTTCCCCTGTGCCCCCCTGTACCCCATACCCGTTACTTGAACCCCTGGCCACCCTCAAAAGCGGGCCAGCTGGGCCTGGCCCAAAGTGGCCAGCTATACCAGATACCAGTGAGGCCTGGCCCAAAGGGGGCAGCTGGGCCAAAAGGGGCCAGCTGGGCCTCCTGGCCAAAAGGGGCCACAAGGGCTATCTGTCTGGCCAAAAGGGGCCAACTAGAACTAGTGGCACCTATGGACACATTCAAGGTGTGAATATGCCACTAGGCCCCCTCCCAAGCCCCCCATTGCACCCAAGGCCCAGGACAAATGTGCAAGGGACACAATGACCATTAACCTCCTGCTTAACACTTTACACCCCAAAACACTGCAAATCAGGTTTGGACTTCTGGCAAAAATTCACTGAGCTTTCTCGGCATCCTGCATGCAGTCCTGAGGAATACACATATCTGCAAGTTCTTGCCAACAAAATCAAAGCCAATTATGAGCAGTCAGACAATGAGGGTCACCAGTTCTCAAATTTCCCAGCTCCAACAAACACATTAGACCCCCCAGCTATCCAAACCATCCAACATGCCACTCCTACTGTCAACCACCCACCTCCTAACATCAACCAATTCATTCCTTGGTTTCCTGATCTTCCCAAACACCTCCCTCCACCTAGTACAACCTGTCCAAAGCTCTCTGCTTTTCTCTCAGCAGAGAAAGCGGCACCAAATATTTTTCCCACACCAGTGGAGGAACCCCCTCGAATTGACAATGAACCCATTCAAGTTGAAAACAAACCTCCTTGATTTGACAAGAAACCCACTCAATTTGACAACAGCTGGCCCAATGTTATGAACCCATCCACCCACAAGGATTGGCCAGGCGCAACAGCAAAGGCCAAAGCACCTATCTCACCCCCTCTGGTGAGGCTTTCCTTGATGGTATAACTGCCAGAAATGCCACATTAGGCTTGTGTCCCTCATCTCAAAACTGTGATGAAAATATAGAAGACCTGGATGCCAAGGGGGAAACAGACCCTGAAGAATTGGAAATCAACCCTCCAGCCTCACACGTCTCTTTGCCGTACAACCATCCTTCTGCCCCACACATCCCCAGGAGTTCAACTGATCTGGCAAAACACCCAAATTACACTATTGTGGAAAGTCACCCATGCCGGGCTTGCTTCCGCTATCCAACTGCAATATTTGTTGAACATTGAAAAAAAGCCCAGCATGACACCCCACATCAAGAAAATTCTCCCTCTTGTGGTGGAAGCCCGGTTCCTCAACAGGGCTGTTCTTCCTCTCATTAACAGACTGTGCATATTGACCCAAGGCAAACCGGACCAAACTTCCCAAGCCACTTATTCACTCCCCACCCAACTGTCATAACGGCTGAACACTTGAAAGGCATGAAGATCTCCCGCACCCCCACCACTAAGGCAGTGGACAGTTCAAAGGCCAGAAAGAGTTCAACATGCCCTCCTCACCCTGCAAGGTCCACATGGGATGCATGTGAGTTATTCACCTCTCCTCTAAACATTAAACACTTCTGGACCTCATGTCTGTCTGTCATTTTCAGCTGTTAAACTATGTTTACCAGGCCCACTGCTTCCAATATCAGTGGTAGAAAACTTGAAAAAAAAATTTGGCACTTGGCATTGTGTGGTCTGTCACATAAGCTGAGAAGATGATAAAGAAAATTGCGTATATCCTCAAACACCTCCCCCAAATGCTCTCTTTTCATGGCCCAATGGACCATAATTTCAAGGAAAGAGTTTGGCAGGACATTACAATAACTCTGGCTGCTTGAAAATCAGGTAATTCTCCTAGTTACTATCTATTTAATTAAAATGACACTGACTAATTTTTGTGGTGCGGTTGAGAAAAAAATCTCTGCAATGTCTCTGATAACTCATGACATGATCAACATGGATCAGATTGAAGTTGTCCAGGCCAACAAATCAAAGACAATAACCAACCAAGTTAAGGTCCACACACTGGCCTCAAATATGGCTTCATTCATCTCTCCTCCTGACACAGCATACCTCCGACTCAAATCCGCTTTACATCAATTCTGGGCATTTTGACATCTTGAACAGCAGGGCCCAATGGGAACCCCTTCCACTAGATAGAACAAAGGTACACTCTGCTCACTGGGGCTTCCAACAAACCTATGAGAATCTTGGGACATTCAATTCCAATTCACCAAACCATGGCGGCCTCATGCTTGTGTCACAGTACCTGGTTGGGGAGATGTCAGCTCTGGCCTATATCTGCACCTTATCCGATTTTACCTGTCCAAAGCATACAAGGATGGATGAGTGCTCCACAGAGAATACACCTTGTCAGATCAAGATGCTAGCTGGTCTGCTTGTTTTGGTCCAACATTGGTCTTCACATTTAACAGAGGGACTGCCTCCTGTGCCAATGCTTCAGCCTTGCCAAACTTTGGGGCCAAAGTCCTTAAACACAAGGTGGATGGTGGTATTAATGTCCCAATGCCCCACCAAACTTTAGATAATCTTTGCATAAATTTTCTGGAATTCTTGTGTGCTATGGGCTTCAACAACATTGGTGAGAAAGGGCTCCCCCAAGTGGATTGGGAAAGAACCTACAAAGAATTTCACCACTACTTTGCTACTCACCACCTACTCCACATTTTTTCTCAAGATATAGAAATAGCTTTTTCCAACTATCACTTCTGACTTGTATGGTATTTAACTCCTAGCGTGTGTCTCAAGCTCTACATGTCACATGTTCTATTGATCACTTACATCCAAATGATAAATTATTTGCCTTTTGGTTTATCTTTTTCCTACATTATTGGTGTCAGTCTTGGTGTGCAACTAAAAATTATTATAGATATGATATGATACTAATAACTGATCAATTTTTTAATGATCAGTTAACAGTATGATTACCTGTAATTCTAATATGGCCCTTCATCATAGGTGAAGTATTGGAAGTATTGGCAATGTGTAATGTGGCCATATTCAGGAGTAATGTTGACAGCCGTTACTCTACTTGTATTTATGGATATAAATTTAATATAGTAATTAAAAATCAGAGGAGGGGTGTTACATTGGCTTGTAAGTTTTGGAGTAAAGAAGTTTGTCAGGTTCAATGATGCTCAACCAACCAGCAGCTTGGCTCTTTGGACATGATCTAGGTATGGACGGTGGAGGGAAAGGTACTAGGCCACGCTTGACTATAACATGTAAGCGCTTTTTCAAGCTCTGGTCCCTAGATAATTTATTCACAAGTATTTCTTAGTGAAGTAAATAATTACTGCTGAAATAAATATTTACCACTAAATATAGTTAATGTGAAATATTTATGGGGTCATTTCAATCAGAAATGACACCATATTTCACATCTGATCACAAACAGGGTGATCACTTCCCCCTGGTGATCTTACTCTGATCACTGCTCCCAACAAGCATGTGAAAGAATAATTTTTTATTATTTAAGAGGAGGTTTTCTTCACTCAATTGAAGATAACCTCCCCCATCAATTTTATCCCCTACTTAGATAACTCATTATAAGCTACCAAGGCGCTCACCTTCTCCTGTAAGTAAGGAGGACTGGCCTTTTCCCTTACAACTATCTTTTATAGTTAAAATTCCTCAAAAAAACTCCCCCCAATAAATTAATATTACTTAATTTCATTGGAAGAACCATGTCATAATCCGGTTAACCCTTCTGTGGAACTTTCCTTCCAACAGACGTCTGGTAGCAGGCATTAGAACCTGTTTATTTGTTACTTAAGTGTCTTTACACTATAGTAAATATATTATAAGCTTATAATATTTTATTTACACTTTAAAAGTGTAAAATCTTCTTTTATTCCTCTCTGTACACGCCACAATTAGTGGAATAGAGTACAGACAGTTGACTCAAAGTACTCTTGCTTTTCTAGCTACACACCTGGTAAGAGCATTTACATTGGTTGGGTTTAAAATTGAGGTTAGCAACTAGCATACTAGCATCAAATGCATTCATCTAGGTTAAATAAACCCCTAGGACCAAACCTGCTTGATAAAGTTGGTTGGCACATTGGCAAACGCAAACCTAGGCCAGCCAAACCACCCAAAATGTCATCGCGTGAGTTTGACAAGTTGAATCTGGCTCTTCAGTGGATGATGCAAGAACCAGATCCACTTGAAGGAGCAATTTTTTTAACCAATTCCGACAACCATCCAAAGATTACAATGTTTTGGTCTCCTTCTCCTTCCCTGAAAGCTGTTTACATTTGGCCTGAACGCGTTCCCAGAACAATCCTGTTGTTTGTGAATTGTTGATGAAAACATCCTCGGAAACTTGAATCCAGCTACAGGCCAGTTGTTTGTCTTCAACAGGGGTGAAGTTACATGCACGAGGCCGATTTGCTTGAGACATGTCGATTGGGGAGTGGCGTGATATCAGCGTTGCTTTTTTGATATATCCCCCAAGCCAAAATGGTAATAACACCTGACGCGACCAGGTTAGCAAGCCAGAGGTTTCAATTCAGGTTAGTGGCCGCTAAAATTAGCGACCGCTAAACTGAAATCAAACTTCTGACTTGCCAACCTGTTTCTAGCCCGTCACCAATAGCCCAGTTCACGTAGGCTCGGCTGGGTTGACTCGCCTTAACCCGGGGTTTTAAACCGACCAATGCGAATGCTCTAAGTAGCCCAAAACATATCACAACGGCAGAAGCTACCATCAGTCTCCTCATGTTTATAATACAATTCTTTCTTAAATTTTGCAAGGTGTGTAGTTTATTTTGGCCTGAAAATCCTTTCGGCTGGAGTTTGAATTGAGGGATAACTCAGAAGCCTCTCCTCTTAAGGGCGCTAGATGAGGGGTCTCCCGGACCCTCCGTTCGAGTGGCTTTGTTAAGCTAGTAATTGGTTAATTTTGTCAGATTGTGCTAGAAACTACAGGCAGGGGACAACGAACCCCGACATATCGCTGACCCAGTTTCAACGTCGATATCGGGGACCAGAATATGAATTCGAATGCGACAGGGAGTCGCCCAGAGAAGTGACGTGCGATGGGTGCCTAATACTTTCACCAAATGCTTTCGTCACACTATAGATGTATTGGGAGATGTCGATTATACACGTACGATCCTGGAAAAAAAGCAAGATGAGAATCAGTAAGAGAACAAATATATCGCATGGGTGTAGGGGCATGGGAGAGGATGGAAAAGTGGTGTTCAGAAGGATCAATTGGAAAAAGTTTAGTTTGTGCTTTCAATGCGGCAATCAATTGAAAGCAGCTCAAAATGTTATAAAATTCATCATGCGAGTGTTCCATCGACTTGGGGGCAATGAAATATAAACGAACCTGTATGTAGCCAAGCTTCGGTTGATCAATCTCACCGCGGGGCGTACTGAAGGTGTCGGGAATCGAGCGCTCCGGTGGAATCGTCCCGCTGATTTACATCTGTCAAGCATAACAGGGCACATAGTTGAACATCATGCAATAGCAATCAGAATCAATCCGTGCATGATTTGGCGACTGGCTGGGAGAACTCTCGAGCTGCGACCAAGCCTAAGATATTCATGAGAGTTAGATTAGCAGGCCAGAAAGAATGTACAAAGATAAGGGGAATGGGAAATGATTTTGAGAGTTGATCAGAGCTTGGTAATTATCTGATGTTTGGTTTCCTGGCGCCCAACAACCCAAGAGAGTTGATTGACAGCTCAAACAGCTCCAATATTCGAGTTACTTCATCACATAAGGGTAACAGAGAAGACCCAACGTCTCGGATGAAGAGCAGAGGATTAAGGGTGTGCGCGCTCACCTGAAGTAGTTTGACGTGTTGGTGCCGTTCGGCGTACATGAATAAGTTGGTTGTTTGGGGGACGAATCGAGAGGACGCGTTGTGCCAGAATTAAAGGCCGACTTGTACGGCCCAGCTGGGCCGCATCTGGGCTGAAAGATAACATCCATTTTGAAAAAGCCCTACCTAGGTTTGGAGAAGCTGTGTACGCGGAGCGCATGTGTGAGAGGTTTCTGACCCGCGAAGAGATGTACTAAGATGTAAGAGCATCTCCAATCGTTTCACTAACTTTTCGACAACTGTCGAGCTCTTAGCGAGCTCGACAGTTAATTTATTGACTCTGTCCCCAACCGTGGCTCGATAACCCGGCTCGATTGCTAGGTTATCGAGCCGATCCACACTCGTGCCCTCTGCAACTCGAGTCGATAACTCGAGTTCAGGGGAGCAACACCACCCCGAAAAAAAAAAAAAAAAAAAAAAAAAACAACAACACAAAAAAACACAAAACACAACACAAAAAAAAATGAAAAATGAAAAATGAAAAAAAAAAAAAAATGAAAAATGAAATATGAAAAAATGAAAAATGAAAAATAAACAATAAAAAAAAAAAACTCAAAATACATAGTAAAAAATACAAAAACAGGGGGAGGAAAAACAAAAACCAAAATAAAAAAATACAATAAAAAAAAATACAAAATACATGATAAAAAATCCAAAAACAGGGGTGGAAAAACAAAAACAAAAATGAAAAATAAACAATAAAAAAAAATACGAAATACATGATAAAAAATACAAAAACAGGGGGTGGAAAAAAAAAAAAAAAAAAAAAAAAAAAAAAAAAAATGCAAAACACATGATAAAAAATACAAAAACAGGGGGTGGAAAAACAAAAACAAAAATAAACAATAAACAATAGAAAAAAATACAAAATACATGATAAAAAATACAAAAACAGGGGGTGGATGTTTGAAACTATCCCCTGTCAGACAGGGGGTGTATCCCCCTGTAAAACAGGGGGTGTAGCAATGCAGTGTTTCATTGATATCCCCCTGTAAAACAGGGGGTTTAGCAATGAAGTGTTTCATTGATACACCCCTGTTTTACAGGGGGATAGTCAGTGTTTCATTGAAACACCCCCTGTCTGAAAGGGGATGGTTTCATCCCCTTTCTGGGTATTTAAATGATCAATTTCTGGCCATTGTTTTCACTCACCCCACTCACCCACTTTAGTCTATGGACCACTTGGAAGAGATTTTGGAAATGGAGGAAGAAGATGTTATCTTCAATAATTTATATTCACATGGCTCATCATCTTCACATGCAGGATCTTCCCAACAACACACAATCATTGACCAAAATAGAGTGGAAGGCCATGCAAGACTTTTAAAGGATTACTTTTCCATGAATCCTGTGTATGACCAGAGAACTTTTGAGAGGAGATTTTGAATGAGTTGTAGCCTATTTAATAGGATCTGCTATGATTTGCAGAACCATGATAGGTATTGGCTTTTAAAGAAAGTGAGTTTTTTTTTCTGGTCACAAAAATTTATCTGCTGGTGCATGTTTCTGATGCTACTTGCATGTTTCTGATGCTACTCTTCTTCAACAGGACTGATGTGGTCAAGCTGGATTGTCACCCCATCAGAAGATAACTTGTGTGTTGCGCCAGCTGGCATATGGAATGTCTGCAGACATTACAGATGAATATGTTTGGATTGGAGAGACTAATGCTCTCCAAACTCTGAGGAAATTTTTGCAAGACATCATCACATTATACCAGCATGAATCCTTGAGACCACCAAACACTGCAGAAAAGCATCAAATATTGCGTGAATATGAGTACCGTGGTTTCCCTGGCTGGCTGGGATCAATTGATGGGATGCACTGGGAGTGGAAGAATTGTCCTCAAGGTTGGGATGGTCAGCTTACAGGAAAGGAGAAAACTACCACTATGATATTAGAGGCTGTTGCAAGCCAAAACCTTTGCTTCTGGCACTGTTTCTTTGGTACACCTGGAGCTCTCAATGACATCAATGTGCTTCACCGTAGCCACATATTTAATGCACTACTATCTGGAACACAGGATCAGGTTTTCTTTAGAGTCAACAACAACCAATATAATCATCCATACTACTTGGCTGATGGAATATATCCTCCTTGGGCAACTCTTGTTAAGACTATATCAAACCCACAAGATGATGCCGGCCGGCATTATGCTAAGCTTCAAGAGGCTGCTAGGAAAGACATAGAGAGAGCGTTTGGGGTTTTACAAGCAAGATGGGGAATCATCAAACAGCCATGCCGTTTATGGGATATAGAAGATGTCAAGAGAATAATGACATGTTGTGTTATTTTACACAGCATGATTGTTGATTCAAGATCAGAAAATGATGAATTTATTGGAAACAATTCTATATCTGCTCAAGTTATATCAAACCATAGAGACCCCTCTTTAGCACATTCAACAACGGCTTATATTCAAAGAAACCATGACCTTCATAGTCCTGTAACCCATTCCAGATTGAGAGATGATGATGGCTGGATAGTCATTAGTTTTGTTTCCATAAAGAAATACTTATATGCACATTTGTTTCAAAATTATCAATTGTTTTCAAAAATCCTATTCATACTTACATGATTTCAATATATGTTTGATTCACATGTGTATATTTCCGATTCTCATTACAGGAAATATATTTCTTCTGCTCACTTGTTTCCTTTTTTTTATACTCACTCTTTTTCTTCTACTAAGTTGTTTCTTCTACTCACTTGTTTCCTTTTTTTTATACTCACTCTTTTTCTTCTACTAATTTGTTTCTTCTACTCACTTGTTTCCTTTTTTTTATACTCACTTTTTTTTCTACTAAGTTGTTTCTTCTACTCACTTGTTTCCTTTTTTTTATACTCACTTTTTTTTCTACTAAGTTGTTTCTTCTACTCACTTGTTTCCTTTTTTTTATACTCACTCTTTTTCTTCTACTAAGTTGTTTCTTCTACTCACTTGTTTCCTTTTTTTCATACTCACTATTTTTTTCTACTAAGTTGTTCCACTCACTCGTTTCCTTTTTTATACTCATTTTATTTTTCTACTAACATGATTACCATTTACAAGCTCACCTTACAAAGCATTTATCAATTTGAGAGGGGCATAAACTCCACAAGAAGGGGATATGGATAACAAAATTTAAGGGGAATTAATACCTAGCCATTTGTCTTTCATTTTTTTCTTCATGATTCTCAATACCTTTAAATCCTCCTCATTGTCACCACAATCCTTCTCAGAGGACAGCAAGAGCTTGAGGTCATTCATCTGAATGTTGCTGGCCACCTGTCCTATATTCAACTTCAGTTTATCTCTATCCACCTCCAGTTTATCTCTATCCACCTCCAGTTTCTTCTCTTCTATCTCACTCTTCTTTCTCTCCAAGTCAAGATGGTGCCTTGCAATCAAATTCCTGTCTTTGCGATCCCCCTTCAGACAGGGGGTGTATCAATGAAACACTGCATTGCTACACCCCCTGTTTTACAGGGGGATACACCCCCTGTCTTACAGGGGATAGTTTCAAACATCCACCCCCTGTTTTTGTATTTTGTATTATGTATTTTGCATTTTTTTTATTGTTTATTTTTTGTTTTTGTTTTTGTTTTTCCACCCCCTGTTTTTTGTATTTTTTACAATGTATTTTGTAATTTTTTTTATTGTTTATTTTTTATTTTTTATTTTTCATTTTGCTTTTTGTGTATAGTTTCAAACATCCACCCCCTGTTTTTGTATTTTTTTATTATGTATTTTTTATTTATTTATTAGGGGGTATCAAATATGACGAAATCCACCATTAAAACCCGTTGATTAGAAATTGCCAAATCCACAATTTCTAATCAACGGGTTTTCAAAAAGGGGTAGCTAAAAACCAAACGGATTTTGAAAATGAAAAACCCTGGTTTTCCATCCAAATCCTTCATTTCCAAAATAACCCAATTAAATCACATCTCTCATCAGCTCACGCTGCACCGTTCAATCCATTTCCTCTTGTCAAACCAAGCAAACATCACACCTCACCTCAACCAATCATGCGACAAGCACCCTCTCAACACAAGCAACTATTTCAAGCGGCCAACTCTGCTGCAACAGTATTGATTTTCGACTCAGATAACGAAGACTCAGGTCTTGAAGATTTCTACCGTTATTGTCAATCAAAACTCCAGAAACAATACCTCAATGCCAGAGGCACCACTACACGATTCCATCCTCGATATGACCTTTCAATCATTCAAGAACTTCCTCAATCATGCTTCCTCCAGCTTTTTCGAATGTTGTTCCCATGTTTCCTCAATCTTCTTCAACTGATTGAGTCAAATCCAATCTTTCACAACTCCTCTCAGAATCCTCAACGAGACCCATCAGTCCAACTTGCTATTGCTATGTGCCGTCTTGGATCAAACGGAAACGGTGCTGCGGTTTTCAGACTCAAGAATCTCTTCCAAGTTGGCTATGGAACAATCAACCTTTACACATGTCGGGTGATCAAGATTCTTTATCAAATGCGCTCGCACTTGGTATCATGGCCGACTCAAGAAGAACGTATGGAATCATCTCAGGTCATGCAAGATGAAGGCTTCCCTGGATGTGTTGGCTTTGTTGATGGAACAACCATTCCACTGAGTCAAAAGCCTCCGGTGGACGGTAACCACTACTGGGATCGAAAAAAACGGTTGGATCGTTTGCATTGGTTCCACTATTTTACCAATTCTGAGCTGATGTGTTGTTTGCTTTCAAAACAGTTACTCTATTTCGGTCACTCTTGTTTGTGACATAAACAAAAAGTTCATATCGTACCTTGCAGGCTACCCAGGATCCTGTCACGATTGTTACGTCTTCTCTAATATGAAGCTTGCTCAAAATCCAGAACAATTCTTTGACCAACACCAATTCCTCCTGGCCGACTCTGCTTATTCAAGTGATCAACATACTGTTCCAGCCTACAAAGGTTCTGACTTACTTATACCTGAGAATGTGGATTTCAATTACCATCTAGCCCAATCAAGAGTACGGATTGAACATGCCATTGGTATTCTAAAGGGTCAATTTGCCAGTTTGCGAGAAATTCGATCACAAATCAGGAACCCTTGTGAGATGAAGGCAACGGTCAAGTGGATCATCACCTGCATTGTTCTACATAATCTTCTAGCTGACCTCAAGGATCAGTGGCATGAACTTTACAATGAGGAGGAACCAGAAGCAGCCCCGGCCTTGTTGGAAAACGTTGAATCTAGTAACAATGGATTACGAGGACTGTTACGCCCCATAACGCTTGCACTCTTCAACTAAGGTGAATCAAATTCAACATTGACTTGCAGAACAATACACTTCCAGCTTTCTGACTCTTGCTTTTGATTTGGTTTCCTCGCAGTGCCAATTTTTCTTGATTTCTCTGCTTCAGTACAGATCTTTGTTCTCTTCTCTTCTTGAATGCCATTCAAATCAATAACCTTTTTACACTCATCAGTGCCTTTTTGGCAAATGGTGTTGGATCAAAATACGTTTGAGCTTGCTTTTTTCTTGCACACGTAAGGGCAAACATCTCTACAGATGGGAAGTTTTCTCTGAAGTACCTTAAGAACCCCCACCATCTCATCAGGTAATCCTATCAGGTAAAGTAGTATCTTTACAATACTCAAACCAAACTAAAACTGACCAGGTCCTTTGCTTCTAGGACCCAACCATACATATTCCAGGCTTGCTTTGGATTTGTTTGGGTGTAAACCAAGGCTCTAAAAATTTCTGACTGCTGTCGACGAACTGATGGCCAACCTATGGACCAAGTTGGTTCATCAGGCCAAGGTACCTGAGCTAGCTGAAATCACCCCTTGTCAGGACGATATCAAACGTGCCAACCATTGTGAGGGCTTTGATTGTGGCACCATGGACAACTTTCAACTCATCAACATTGCAGAATACAAACATGATGAATTTTTTTGCCAATGAACCCCTGAACCAGAACGAGGCTTATGTATCAGGTGCCAAGATCCACCCTTGGCACCTGATACATCTCATACTGCACTAGCCCATCTCAGTGGCACCCCTTATCTATTTCCGGACCTCGTGTGCCTCTCAACCTGGTTGGTTTCAAAAACTCCTGCCCTGCTCTTGGCTTGGCTGCCCCGGCCCGCTTGAAACAAATGTGGGTAGTCTCTAACTTGGCTCCGGTTTGATGCCTCTTCCTCCTCCTGATTGTCCCATGAATTGAATGCTAACATACATTCAATCTGCAAAATTTCTTTCATGATCCCACCTATTCACAGTAACATCCCTCAACCCCTAGATCAATCACTCGCTGGTTTTGCTCCTCCTGAGCCCCTACAACCTCTCAAGGTAAGTAGGGGCTCTGTGTTTTTGTTGTTTTGATGGGGTCTGTCTTCCTTGCTTGATCGGGTCGCCGATCAAGCAAGGAAGACAACTGACATGTTTTTTTTCATCCAGGCTCGAAACCGACGGAGCCTGGACGCTTCCTTGCGCTGCGATCAAACAATCCCTCATCCTGAGCCCCTACAACCTCTCAAGGTAAGTAGGGGCTGTCATGGTAATTGTATGAGTAATCATTTTTGAACTGACTTGGACTCATCCAATTTTTATTAGCCCTTACCTCCCCAAAATTTCACAAGATTTGCCAAACCTCAGCAAGAAACCACGCCTCACAACCATTAATTGGATAAAACACCTGGAATCTTTGGCCGCTGAACCCAATCAACCACAAGTACCCTTGCCCAGCCCCTCCCCAATCCAAGCTGATGTGCCGCTGACTGTTCAAAGATCAAGTACGAACTGTAACGTCCATTGGTGGTGTGCTATTCCTCTTGATCTAGAACAGTCACAGCACATTAGTGAGGAGCAAGGAGGGGATGATTCTCACCACGAGGACCCGCCGTCACTTTCTGTTTCAACGTACAATTTGGATTCAGACAGCCCCTCCTCAGACGCTGGCTCTACCAAAAATGAAAGTAGTGACAAGGACTCAGAATCATCCAACTCCTTGAAGAAAGTCAAACTCAGCCGTCAACCTCGCCCACCTACATGCAACGAACACTCCAATCCCAATCCCAACGTGCCTCCTAACATGTCTCAGATGGAATCCAAGTGTTGCGTAATTTGTCAAATCTATCGCCGATGTGATCACTATCGAGAACAAGATATAGGTGGAAGCAAAGGGTTCAATGAAGCAGAAGGTTCTTGTCTGGCTCCGCAATCACATCTCAGTAAAAATCAAAGGAAGCGGAAAAAGTACAAAGCCGCCACTTGATCTCATTGCCGTCAAAGGGCCAATGTACATCTTGCTGGCCAGTCCCATATTCCAGTCCACATCTCCAACCCCAATCCAAATGCCAACATCCAATTCTTCAACAAGTCCTTTATCTGCTGGGCCGATGGAGCTCGTAAGAACGTTATTGCTGTGGTAAAGTTCCGACCATTCTCAACCATGGATGCAAAACTCAAAGAACAATACCAAAATCTCAGCCAACATCTCATCCAGCAGGCCAAATTCCAAAATTCCAATAAATCCAACGGACCAGCATACTCAGGTGAAATGTACAGTCTGGGATGGCAAAAAGGTTACAAGGCACAATCCCAAATTGGTATAACAGGCATTTCTTCCAAAGTTGCTACAGATCGACATGGTTATGAAGCGCTTCAAAAGGATGTGCCACAAATAGATAAGTTTCTTGGCCGGTGCTTCCAATCTGTATCCAAACCCCTATTCCGTGAGGTCCAGAAACAACACATTCGACTCAAAGCCCCTGGACTAGCTCCCCAATATTCAGCCCACCGCAAAGGATTCACCTCACACCTGTCGTTTACCCTTGGCCAGTTTGCAAACACGCCACACCAAGACACCGATTCTTCACCCTTCAGCTTTGTCCTATGGATTCCCATTGAGAAACACACTGGGAAGCTAGTTGAGAATAATCTTCAAGTCACTGGAGGTGAATTTGTGTTTCCAGACGATTCTTGTGGCATCAACTTTGCAGGATTTGATGGTATAGTTGAGTGTGCATGGAAAGCCACTTCTTATTCTCACCTGACTCTTCCCTCAAAAACTGCTCCCAACTCTTCACATACACGAATGGGGTTATCTTGCCAACTGCCCAAGAAAACCCAAAAAGCCATTCAGCTTATTAGAGATGGTCACTATATTAATAATCCAAATAAAAGCAACTGGACTATTAGAGATATGGATGCTATTTTAGATAACTCTTTGAAATATAATCGATAGTTTGCTTTTTTTTATTTTCTTTCTAACGTGTAACATGCAATGTTTCAAATGATTTGTTGGGTGCGAACAAAGCCAAAAAAGGTGGACTATTTGAATAAATTTGCCAAGCGTTCAATCTCTTCTGTACTCTTCCCATGAGCTACACACTGAGTCACCAGGTCATACTTCTTACCGATGTGCTCCTGACAAGCCAAACGTTCCATCTTGGCCATCTCAAACCTTCTGTCCTTATCCTTCTCCTCCCTTTCCCAGTCTAATTTCCTCTCGTCTAATTTTATTCCTTGATCCCACTTCTTTTCCTCTAATTTAACTCCATGTTCCCACTTCTTCTCCTCAAGTTCAATTGAGTGGTTGAATTTCCTTTCCTCCAACTCAACCCCCTTATTATCGTTGTTGACCTGTCGTTCAAACTTCAACATCTCAAAACTGAGGGTGTCTCGAGCCACTTGTGACTTTCCTAATAAAGAATAAGTTGAAGAAGCATGTCAGTTAATAAAATTGGAACAAGGATTACATCTCCAACTGGCCTTCATCCCTCTTCAACGCATACTCTTCATATTGAGAAAAAGGATTGGGTGTGCTGGGCCCTGAGGTTGATCGGCTCTTAGGATTGATATTGGCACTGTTGGATGCCCTTCGCTTGTCCTTGGGTGTTTGAGTTGGCAACGGTTTACTTGAATTTGCAGGAGAATCCAATGCAGCGTCGTTAGGTGTCAAAGTGGTGCATGATTTGTTTTTCTTCTTCTTGCAGGGTGACTGAGTATCTTCTCGAGCATCAGATGGACAGTAATCCTCTGAATCACTTGTGTCAAGGGCCCTTTCTTGGGCAGTGAGGGAATCCACAGCCCTTCGATAGCGCTTAGATGATTTAACCATTCCACTAGGACGAATACTTGCTTCCTGTCCTTGCTAATGTCAAACATGGGAAGAAATGGGGCTTTAGCTAATCAATCGAACAACAGTGATTAATTGATCCAATAACAAACCAGGATTGCCGCTTCATTTTCATCTGACGGATTGTCACAAACACTGGCTGGTCCAACTCTTTCCTAAATTATTTAGTGGCAAGGTCAATCGTTTGAAGAAGAAATGGCATAAGTGATAAAAAGAAATTCAAACACACCTCTTCACCGTCCCTGCCTCCTTCAGACCTATTCTCACCAGTTTCTAAAGGTTCCAAGATTGCTGACTGAGTCATCACGTATAAACAATATTGAATATATTAGCAATTATCAAAAAAGACAATGAAACAACTGATCGATCTTACAACTGGAGCCCTAGAGTTATTGGAATCCACAGATACATTATCTGAGTCATCTTTATCAACATTTTCGTCCAAGTTGATGGCCTCGGGACCAGAAGAGTCAGAGCTCTCATCACCGTTTTGGGCATCGACTTTGTACAAGGGCGTCACAAACGGTTTCTTACCCATCAGCTGATGCATAGAATGGAAATGTGGACACATTTTTTCAAGCTTCTCGTCAATGGTGACAATTCCTGCCGAGCGGTCTTCATCGGTGAGTCCAAAGCCAGTGGAGAGGGATTGGGTATGTGTTTTCTTGTACTTGTCCTTGTAGCTGTTAAAACAATCTTTCATCTGCCTGGCCGTTAGTTTGATTTGTGAAAGGGATTGATTTCTCAGATTGATTGCCATAAGCTTGAATCCATTAATCTTCCCTTTGGCTGGCCTTCCAACCGCTGGTGCCTTACCAGTTCCAAAGCACAAATCGTAATTCTTTTGGATTTTGAGCCAGTCGATGATTATGAGGAAGTCGTCCTTCTTTAGGTGAGAAGAAGTTTTTCCGGTTGTATCATCGTCAGAGACATGTTGTGCTCGCTTCTTGATGGGTTTCTTCCTGCTTGCTGACGTCTTTGGTATCACTTTTCCTTTTCCAGTGATGAATTTATTCGTTTTTTTGACAGGCATCGTTCTGGGATCAGGGAATGATCGATTAATGTTTTTTCTGCAATCAAGTTTATAATTGACTAAACTTACCAAATTTTGAGGAAAACTGAAGAACAAGTTTGGGTTTGTGACTGGGTGGAGTTGTATTGGCAATGATTTACTGTTGGTGGGGGTTGAATCATCGAGGATTATTGATTGTATTGGGAGTTTTATTGGCAACGATTTATTTTTGGTTGGGGTTGAAACGTGGAGGATTATTGATTGTATTGGGGTTGTATATTGCAAGTTTGTATCCTGAGTTGTGATTGGTTGAAATGTGGGGGATCGTGGTTTTTGTAATTATATTGGGGTTTTTGTTGTTGATACTTGACACGTCTAGTGCAAATAATGGCATTATTTGGAATTTTTATCCACTGGTTTCATAATCGTGGATTTCGTGAAACCCGTTGATTAGATAATCGTGGATTTGGTCATATTTGATACCCCCTATTGTTTATTTTTTATTTTTTATTTTTTATTTTTTATTGTTTATTTTTGTTTTTCCACCCCCTGTTTTTGTATTTTTTATTATGTATTTTTTTTTTTTTTTATTATTGTTTATTTTTCTTTTTTCATTTTTTCATTTTTTCATTTTTTCATTTTTTTTTTTTTTTTTTTTTTTTTTTTTTTTTTCATTTCATTTCATTTTTTTTTTTTTTTTGTGTTGTGTTTCGTGTTTTTTTGTGTTGTGTTTTATATTTTTTGGTGTTGTTGTTGTTTTTTTTTTTTTTTGGGGTGGGTTTGTTTTCTTCGACTTGGTTTTTTTTTTTTGTGTATTTTTTTTATTGTGTATGTTTTCGGGGTGGGGGGAGGGAATTGGGGGGTAAGATTGAAGTCGGGGACTGGGAGGGGGGTTGGTAACTTGTGAAAGATAATCACGAGTTAGCTTATCGAGCTTGATAGAGGTCCATAAAGTTATGGACCTCTATCGAGAATCTTATTGATTCAACAGTTATGGAGCGCTATCGAGCGCACGATTGGGGCTCGTCTCGATAAAGTTGGCTTATCAAGCCGACTTATTGAGACGATTGGAGATGCTCTAAGGGCCTGTACCATAGTGCCTCCCAGCCCGCTGTTTTCTGTGTTTATTGGCCAAAAACGTTTTTGACCAAAAACGCGTACCACAGGGGCTTATTTCAGATCAAATCAAGAAAACAATTTTGTGCATTTTTTGCCTGTTTTCAGAAACACCCCCCCCCCCTGTTTTTGAAAACAGTTTATGCCTTCGATCTCAATCGCTGAGCTCCACAGCTCAATCACTGAGCTCCAGCTCACTTTCTGAGCTCGATCTCAATTGCTGAGCTCCACAGCTCAATCGCTGAGCTCCAGCTCACAGCTGAATTGCTGAGCTCCAGCTCACTTTCTGAGCTTGATCTCAATCGCTGAGCTCTACAGTTAAACTGCTGAGCTCCAGTTCAATCGCTGAACTCCATCTCCACAATTGAGTGATGCTGCCAATGACATAGTGAAGTTCTTCAAGGTTGTGTGGGTGAAACAGGTGATGATGTGTTTGGTTGGTGCTCCAGTGGTTGATGAGGTGAAGTGAGTTTGTTGTGGTACACAATTTTGTAAAAAGTGTTTTCAAGACCTGTTTTCAAAAAAGCGCATATTCAAAAACAGGTAAAAAACGATTTTGAAAACTGGGCCGCGCTGTGGTACAGGCCCTAAGAGCATCCACCATCGTGTCACTAACTTTTCCGCAACTGCGGAGAGGTTAGCGAGCTCGATGGTTACCCTACCGAGAAACCACACCCTTGTGACTCGGTAGGGGGGCTCTGCAGCTGGCTAACCGAGCGTCCCCACCCTCGGGGACTCTCCAAGTAGCTCGGTAAGCAGGGCTGTAGGGGGGGAATGAGAATTGAATCGTGGGAAAGGAGGGATCTTACCTTACCGAGCTCGTTAGAGGTCTCTAAATTTAGAGACCTCTAACAAAAATCCTAGCAATTCCTCAGTTAAAGAGGCCTAAAGAGGCCACAAGAGTGGCGCGCGGGGGCTTTGTCTCTGTAAAGTTGGCTTACCGAGCCACTTTACAGAGACGGTGGTGGATGCTCTAAGAACATTCGCATTCGTTGGCTAATTTTCAGGTTATGTAAGCCTGGGTTACAGGCAGGTTAGCTAAACCTCACTGCCCAACTGCATCTGTTGATCAAATTCTGGTCAACTGACCTGAAATCTAGCCAGAAGATTTGATCACTAGCATTGGCTTGGCCTTTTTCAGAACCCCCCAAATGCCACAACAACTCAACACCGCTCTCCAATGGACGATGGAAGAGATGGATCCACTCGACGAACAGCTTCAGTTCCTCACTAGCGACGAAGACGATCTCCCCAAGAATACCCGTGGACCAAGCAAGGATTGTAGGCGATTCGAAGGGCAGCTCAAGCTCCATGAAGACTATATCTCTGAAAATTTGGCCTATGGCAACCACGAGTTCAAAAGACGATTTTGGGTCTCTAAGAAAATTTTCCGTAGCATCTGCAATGACCTGGTTTGTCATGATGAATATTTCTTGCAGAAGCGGGTACGTCTTTCTACATTGTCCACTTAGGTAGCTTTTGTAGACTTCAGATTATTGATTCTCTTATTCTTACATTACACAGGACTGTTGTGGGGTTTTGGGTCTCAGCACCAAGCAAAAAATCACTGCTGCTTTATGGATCCTTGCTTATGGTGTTGCAGCAGATACAACCGATGAATACGTTTGGCTTGCTGATACAACTAGCCGTAATACCCTCCACCGCTTTGCAAAAGGTCTCGTTGAACTTTACCAAGAAAAATTTCTCCGAGCGCCAAATGTCAACGATCTCTGCAAGATTCTCTATGATAATGCTCAACGTGGTTTTCCTGGGTGCATTGGGAGTCTTGATTGCACTCACTGGAGCTGGAAGAATTGTCCGGTTGCTCTGGCGGGTCAGTAGAAGGGAAAAGAAAAGTATCCAACAATAGTTTTAGAAGCTGTAGCCACCCAGGATACTCGTATCTGGCATGCGTTTTTTGGATTGCCAGGCTCATTGAATGACCTTAATATACTCGACCAATCTCCTCTGTTTGAAGATACTCTTTATAAACGCTCTCCTCAGATTGAATTCACCATCAACAACAACCAATACCACTATGGCTACTATCTTACAGATGGCATCTATCCCAGCTGGCCAACCATGTTGAAATCTAAGGCAAGCAGCAATGATCCACAGTCAAAACAATTCACAAAGGCTCAAGAATCTGCCCGGAAGGATATTGAGCGTGCTTTTGGAGCACTCAAAGGAAGATTTCAAATTCTGGACCACCCCGGTTGGATGTTTTCTGCTTCAAAAATGCACAATATCATGATGTGTTGTGTCATCCTACACAACATGATCATAGATGAGCAAGCAGAACCAATTTATGTGCCAAAAACCCTTCCATACAACACTCGAGTGATTCCTCCTATTCCCAACCAGCCACCCCTTAATCACACTGAGATCAGCTTTTGACGAATGGACATGCACTCAGAATTTAAATACACTTATCTTCAGCAAGATCTTGTAAATATACATTGGCATAGGTACTGTTCTAGAGATAGCAATAGTGGCAGTAATATAAATAATGATGAGAGTAATAGTGATAATAATACCAATAGCAACAGTGAATGCAATTGTGATAGCAGCGGCTCTGAATCTTAAGATTTATATTCGTACTGCTTTTTTCTCAATTCAATTTTCATTCACTTGAGTTCCGCTGCAGTTGGCGCCAGGCCTCACTCATCACTCATCTCCGCCCAAAAAATTGTTGCCAGTTTTCTTAATTCACGCTTCTCCCATCTGTGCCTTTCATTCTCTTCTAATAAGGTGCCTCGCCTTGGACCCTGACCAAGATCTTTCACAAAATTCAGTGTGTTTTTTTGGGGGAAGCTCTTTTTGGGGCCTTGATCGCCGTATCCTTCTGGTGGTGCATACCATTGGCTCATTCTAAACAGACCATAGGACACTTTATTGTCCACTTTGTAATGTTTATCAGAGCCTAGCGCATCGCTGTTGAGGAAGATTGCCCTCAACATTAAATCAACCAGATCTGTAGGTATGCCGTGTTTTTTGCCCGCTCCATAATTCGAGGGTCGGTGGAAAGATTTGACTTCTGATCCACGTGATGATCAATAATCAAAAGAAGTGAAGCCCGACGCCATCCAGGAGCGGGTACGTTGTGGTCCACTAATACTATTCCCGCAAGGCGATGCAAAAGTTCAAATGGCTTTATTGGCAGCTCGTCAATTGCTGTTTTCAGAATTACTGAGTTAGAAAGCCTGAGGAAGACACACATGTAACACCAGCTTTAACTCAACTCAATAAGTCTCTGTGCCTAGAGGACATTTGTGATTTCTGCAGTTTGTAACAAGGCAATCGCTTTCAGCGGATTGTGTGTCATATGAGAAAGATGGTAGGCCCAAGCGATAGCGGCAGCCATTGAATGGGAATCTATGGGCAATGGAAGCTTGCCCCCAGCCTCATTACCCATAACGTATTGCACTTCTTTTTTTCAGGGATTCATTGACTCAATTCAATTTTCATTCACTTTAGTTTTCATTCATATTTTTCTTAATTGATAGAAGGAACTAAATTAATTCCACACTGGCAATAGATTTTGAGAGAAGATTGAGTGAAGACAGGATTGAAATATAAAGACAATACAACCATCACATTTATGTTTGAACAAGCAATAGGAACAATTAAATTTATCAAAAATCCATTATCAATGGATCAACAATGACATTATTACAACTATCATCACCATCATCAGAATCGTCATCATTGTCACCATCTTCTGATTCCACATCTTGAGTGTTGAATGGAATTTGGGACTGAGATCCAGATGCAAAATGTGATTTGCTCGCATTGGATTTCGCATTGGATTCAAGTTCTTTTTCACACATCTTGAATATTATCGCTTGTTTCTTCTTAAAAAAGTACTCCTTAGAAAATGCATCTGTAAGAGTCGTGATGTCTTTCTCCATTATCATTAGCTCCATGTTTTCGGACTTGAGGTCGGCCTCCATTTTTGATATTGCATTCATTTGCTCTTGAAAAGCTTGTTTGCTTGATTGAAATGAGCCCCTCGTTTTTGGCCCTCATCCAAGTTCTTTTCCATTATCTTTAGTTTTTTTTCGGACAGGTACTCGTTGGTTGCTTGTCTTTTGGCCTTATTTATACCCATTGGTCGTGAGTTGGTCTCGTCAGTGTTTGATGGCAGATCATATGGGTTTGGTTGCTGAGATGATGATGGGTTGGTTTCAGGCAAGGATGAAGGTGTAGGTGTTGCATTATGATATGAAGATGTGAAAGACAAGTGCTTCTTGCTTCGGTTTGCGTTCATACCAGCATCTCGCCATTTTTTGTGGTTCCGAAGGACAGCCCAAGCCAAGTCGTATGTGAACATACGACAAGTGTTGTCGTAGTAATTCTCCTTGGCAAGCTTCAGATAGTTGGCTTCGGATGTCCCAGAGGGTGGGTTATTCTTGATCCGGTTGTAGTAGCCTGAAAATTTGACAGTGGCTTTTCGAATTAGATCCCATCTGAAAAAAAAAACATTAGTATTTTGTTTTGTTTTGTACAAGGTGCATAAAAGATTATCACACATACCTGTTTGATAAACTTTTTTGTTTCCTAATTTTGGTGCCAGTACGTTCTTCAAAGGACTGCGTGATTTGCTCCCAAAACTCGTCTGTCTTCTGAGAATTGTTCATAAGCACATTCTCCAATATTTCGATCCAGCAACAGGCCAGTATCTCGTCCTTGGCGGGGAAAAGTTCGGAGTCCTGGTGTTGCCTGTGTTGGACATGCTAGGCTGGGCTGGTGTTGTTGGTGTTGTTGATATCTAGGTTGCCTTCAAGTCCCCCGATTTGGTTGGGGAGGCTAACTTCAGGCTAGACATTGGATATGCAATGTGGCCTAGCCCGAGGCTTGATTTCAGGCTAATGATTGCTAGATTTAGCAATCATTAGCCTGAAATCAAGCCTCAGGTTTGTTGAGCTGGGGTCAGCCTGGACAAATGTGATTGCCCGTTGGGTTAACTTGCCAAAAATTGGTGATTTAACCCGACAAATGCGAATGCTCTAAGAGCATCCACCCTTGTTTCGCTAAAATTTCCGCAACTGCGGAGACTTTAGCGAGGCGCACGGGCCTCCGTAGCTGCCCAACCGAGAAATTCCACCCTCGCGGCTCGGTATTGTGCCTCTTCCACTGCCGAACCAAGCCGCTCCACCCTCGTGGACTCGTCAAACCCTTCGGTAAATGATCAATAATCAAAAAAAAAAAAAAAAAAAAAAAAAAAAAAAAAAAAAAAAAACAACCAAAAAATGAAACAAAAAATGAAACAAATATGTAAATTTGGGGAACGTTTTTTTGGGGAGTTGGAACGATCGCTTTCTTTCTCGGTGGCTGGCATCGTGGTTGGCGGTTGGCGGCTGAATGGTGGACTTGTGCGTTTTTTTTTTTTTTTTTTTTTTTTTTTTTTTTTTTTTTTCAGTGCTGAAGCTTGGCAAAAACTTACCCTACAGAGCTCGGTAGGGGTCCCTAACTTTAGAGACTCGGACAGAGAAAATTGCCAAGTCTCTAGTTAAGGAGCCCTAAAGAGTGCACAAGGGTGGTGCGTGGGGGCTTCGTCTCTGTAAAGTTGGCTTACCAAGCCACTTTACAGAGACAAGGGTGGATGCTCTAAGAGCATCTCCAATTTTCTCGATAAGTCGGCTCGATAAGCCAACTTTATCAAGACGAGCCCCACTTGTGCGCTCGATAGTGCTCCATGACTGTTGAATCAATAAAATTCTTGATAGAGGTCCATAACTTTATGGACCTCTATCGAGCTCAATAAGCTAACTTGTGAATATCTTTCACAAGTTACCAACCCCCCCTCCCAGTCCCCGACTTCAATCTCACCCCCCAATTCCCTCCACCCCGAAAAAAAAATACACAATAAAAAAAAAAATACACAATCAAAAAAAACAAACAAGTCGAAGAAAACCAACCAGAACAAAATCAACGTAAGTTTTTTTTTTCACTCTTTTTTTTTGGTTTCTTTTTTTCCAGTCAAACAATGCTAATCAGTTCCCCCTCCCCCCCTCCCCCCCAAAAACAAACATAAAAAAAAAAATTAAAAAAAAAAAAAAAGGAATCGAGATGGTGGATAACTCGCCTGACGATGAAAAAAAAAAAGAAATGCGCGTTTTTTTTTTTTTTTTTTTTTCTTTTTGGGGTGTTGTTGCTCCCCTGAACTTGAGTTATTGACTCAAGTTGCAGAGGGCACGAGTGTGGATCGGCTCAATAACCTAGCAATCGAGCCGGGTTATCAAGCCACGAGTGGGGACAGGGTTGATAAATTAACTGTCGAGCTCGCTAAGAGCTCGACAGTTGTCGAAAAGTTAGTGAAACAATTGGAGATGCTCTAAAGAACATGCGAGTAAAATCTCTATATTTTACTCAAGGCAAATGTTTGAAAAGATAAAATTTAAATTTAATTTATGTTTTTAGTATGAAAACAAGAGAAATCCCATGAGGGGAAAAAGATAGAAAACAATGGTGTATTTATATGTATTTGTTTGACAAGTATTATAAAATTAATCTAAAATTGCTAGAAAACCAGAACCAGACTGAACAATAAAAGGTGTCAGAAATAAGATGATGAGACAGAAGAGAAGGAGGAAACATACTGTCAATCTGATGAGACAAATATATGAATGACTAGAGAGGTCTTGAAGTAAGATGTGAGCAGGGATAAGAGCAGCGATTGATCTTTTAGACATTGATAAAGATAGAAATGAGAAGGACAAATAAAATGTTCAGTGATTTCCTTATCAAACAAAGAAGCTATGAAAAAGAGGAAAGATAAAGAGAAAAGAAACAAACAGGACAAAAGCAGAATGTAGACTTTTAGTCATTGAGAATTGTTGGAGAAGGTTGAGCAGGGTTGAGCAGGGAATCTTGAGGAGGGGAATGAAGAAGGAATATGAAGAGTGGAGTGAGTCAATCTGTTGTGATTTGGTCGAAGCAAGGAGTGACTTTACATAGAGAGGATCTTGATCTTGAATTGTAGCTTGAGGAGTTGAGCGAGCTTGATTTTGAGTTGAGCAGTTTGATTAAAGTGAATCGAAGAGAGAGGTCGATTAAGGAAGGTGAGTCCAATGATTCTACAATTTTATGAGGCATCCTCATTAAACCTAAGCGAGTGGAATCTTTTGTCCTTGACAAATAACTGTCACAGACTGTCATTTCACAGAAGTGAAATGAGAATCAACAGAAATTCAACAGCCCTCCTTGGTTGATGAGGAAAGAACTGAGAGACATTTTTCTTGAAGTTTGAGTATTGAGGAGTAAGGAGCCGCCTTAGTCAGAGCGTCCGCCGTCATGTCTTCAGAAGAGATCAGCTTGACATCAATTTCCTTGTTGGTGAATTTGTTGCGAAGGCTCTTGATTTTTACATCTAAGTGCTTAGTCTTTGAATTTGACCCGAACTTTTTCAATTTATCGAGAAGGCCCTTATTGTTGATGTGAAAAAGAGTAGGTGCGAGTTTTTTCTTCCAGAGTTCTTCGATCAAAAAAAGTCAGCCACTGACTTTCCTGTTCGCCGTTGGACAAAGCGTTCATCTCTGATTCAGTAGAAGAGAGAGTAATATTTTTCTGCTTCTTACTGTTCCAGAGAACCGGACATGACTCCCAAAAAGCTAAAGATCCACTCTGAGATAGTCGTGTCTCTTGATCCTCGGCCCATGTAGCATTGGTGAAAACGTTGAGTCGATCGATAAAAGAGTTTGCTTCAGGCTTGAGAAGCAGGCAGTGATTCATGGTTCCTTTTAGGTACTTCCACACATGAAGCACTTCCTTCCAATGCGATAAACCAGGCCGTTGGTTGAATCGAGACAAAATTGAAACTGCAGGCGCTAGGTCAGGCCTTGTCCGGCAAGCGAGGTAATTGAGCATGCCAGTGTACGATCAATTGTTGATATTGAGGTCTTGAAAAGCTTGATGATCTGACTCGGTCGCAGTATGTAATTGGACAGCTGGAGTTAAGGGAGTTCTTACCGGTCTACAGTCTGAGAGAGACAGCAATTCCAGTCCTTTCGCTATTAAGGCCTGTTGGCCAAGTCAAATTGAATCTTCAGCAATATCTAAGTTCATCCCGAGCAACGTATCAGGAGAGTGGGCGGCTGAATTGGGAAATCGAGATAAGAATTTTTCTTCAAATTCATCAGTGCGACCGACGACAATCAAATCATCCACATGGAAAAAGATAAAAGAATCCTTATCTCGGTGAATGAAGAGACAGGCATCCAACACTGATGGATTATAGTCTATCTCTGTCAGCCACCAAGATATTACATACATTATGTAACACTTGAAACTGCAAGCTGAATAATTAATAATGTTTAATTATATTATTATTTATTTTATTTTATTTGTTACTTTATTTATTTTACTAGATCTTCTGTTTATAACAGAAATTATACTTAACTGTTCCAACAATTGGTATATAGTGTAACAGTTAAGAACAAGCCTAGAAATATCTGGTTGATGCATAAGGCTCTGTGTTCAAGCCACACTCATGACTACACGTAAAATATAACAATAAAATTATTTAAAATTATATCTATTTTTTATCAAAAATCCAAGGAAATTTAATTAAGGAAAATCCTTGGCAAATCAATTTGCAAACACGCAATAAATGGATAAAGAACCATTTATTGGTATAGTTTTTTCCTTGAAAATCCTGGAAAATCCCAGCATAACCCATAGTAATATATACTATAAGATTACATATGTATTTAATTATATAACTTATGTAGTATGTATTAAATACATAAGTACATGTGGTTTTACATTACTGATCACTCAGGGCAAGCGCTTTTCCAAGCCTTAGTCCCAGAAAATTTATTCACAAGCACATCTTAGTGAAATAATTATTTAATGTTGAAATAATTATTTCCCACTAAGCCATTCATTGTGAAATAATTATGGGGTCATTCCACATAGGAATGACACCATATTTCACATCAGATCAAGAACAGGATGATCAGTTCCCCCTGGTGATCTTGCCCTGATCACTGCTTCAAAAGAAGCTTGTGAAATAATATTTATTTTATTATTTAAGAAGGAGTTTTCTTCACTAAAATGAAGATTACTCCCCATCAATTTTAACATACACTAGATAACTTATTATAAGCTACAAAGGCGCTCACCTTCTCCTGTAAGTAAGGAGGACTGGACTTTATTTATATACTATCTTCATTAGTTAAAATTCCTCAACCAAAATCCCCCCCAATCAATTAAAATATCTTTAATTGGATTGGAAGAACCGTGTATAAAATCTGGTTAGCCCTTCTGAGTTATTACTCAATCAACAGAAGTTTTGGCAGCAGGGTAATAACCTGTTTTATTGCTGTACTTAGTGTTTTTACACTTGAGTATTTACTTTTATTAGTATTTGTTTATTACACTATTTAAAGTGTAAGTTATTTTTTTAGTCCTTACTGTACACGCCACAATAAGTGGAGTAGAGTACAGAAATCTGACATTTGGTGTCCCCACAGTGGCCATAAAATTCTTTTTGGCCTCATATAAATTAATTTATTAATTTATTTATTTATTTTTTTTTACAAAACAAAAATTCGAAAATTTCATCAAATTTTTTTTGACAAATCCCTTATCCTTATTCAAAATATTCTTTGATAAACATTATCAAACTAACCTTATCTCTTATTTTTTTTTTATTTTCCCACAGGAAAAAACCCAAAAATACACCCTTGAAAAATATAGATTCTTATTATAAGAATCATAAAAATTCGAATTTTTTTTTCGAAAAATCATAACTCCTTTATTACTCAACAAAAGTGAGACTTTTTTACATCAAAAAATTCGTATTCATCCTACCTTCACACTAACAGCTTCCTCGTCTTTAGTGTCTGAAGTTTTCGTCCCCCGTGGCCGTACCTCTAACTGCCGATCTCGTTCGTCTAACGGCGGAAACAGATCCAACTCTACTCCTCAGAACGAGGACATAGTCATTCCAGACGCCGCTCCTGTCCAGGTTCGTAGCTCCCCACCACCTGGAGAAGCTCGATTAGTCACCGCCGACGCGTGGATCCCAATAACCCCACGTAAATAATTTTTTTATTATTTCCTTTTTACCGAAAATACATACAAAACTAATACATATTCTAAAAAACAATGTCTGATCGTAGAAACTCCAGCCCAAATAGCGGAGCGGGACGAAAGTTAGTAACTTCCTCCCGTGTCAGCAACCGTTTAGCCGGAAAAATCGCTGACTATCCCCCTCTTGCTCCTAGTACACGCAAGTCTAAACCCGGCAGCCAGAGTGATCTTGGAACAGCACCAAGCCAACTTCAGAGGCTACCAGGAAGCTTCATCGGCGGATACGGCGATGAAGGATCTTTTCTTCACGCAAGCCCTGGCAACGCATCGCAGTCTCACGAGAATTTTGGGAACTCCCAAGACCTTGATCTTGACGGAGGGGTGGAACCCCTTCTCCATAAGGAGAGCGCTTCGTCAGACCCAGGTCTCAGAAGCCTCGAGCAATCCAGCATCCTCGACGCTGGACACTCCCAGCGTGGAGAATCCCGTCGAAACAGTCAGAGAACCGGTTCCAGTACCGGCGCCGCAACCGCAGCCCCCAGCGCCGCCAGCGCCTCCAGCGCAAAACCGGCGCCAGCAGCCCAAACGAGCTCAAGCCGGTCTGCAGCGCCGCAACACGCAGCGCCGCATGTCCAGGCGCGAATATCGCAATTCAGTTTACGGCGAGATGTTCCGCCTGGCCCGTCAAATACAGGGGACTTATCAATACATAGACCATTCTCGACAAGACCAACGGGCTCGAGACACCAACAATCATCAAGAATAGATGACATTGTTACTAAAGAATTTTTTTTACACACTTTATCTGATATGTTTCTGAAAATAGAACAAGTTGTAGATAAAAATAACTTAAAAACTGAAGAGAAAATTGTTTCTCAATCTCAATTCATTGAAGAAGTCTGCACAAATCAGACTAATATTTTGGACATGTGTAGTGACATCACTACTGAAATACAAAAATATTTCTTAAAAGATGTAGAGCCCCTCAATGAACATTTGAGGCTTGTTACAAATAAACTGGAGAGTGAAGTTCAACAAACATTAAGTTTTAAAGGTAAAGAGGTTAAATCAATTGAACAAAAAATTGATGAAATTAGTTCTGACATATCAGAAATAAAAGTGAACCAAGCTTTACTTACTAAGAATTTGGAATCACTTAAATTAAATCAATCTGTCCCTCATTTAAATAAAAATGTTAAATCTTTAATTGTTGAAGACCTTCCTTTAAATTCTTTTGAAGAAAAGAACTTAGACTCTTTAGAACATAAGAATCTAAATCAAAACATAAATTCTCATGTTAAATTACAAAATTCTGATAACTTGAACAATTATCAAACTGATACACATCTAATAGATGTAGACAAAGAAGTGAGGAAACAGATGTTAGCCTCTATTCCCAAAACATCTGATTGGCCCACCTTTACAGGTGAAGGGGAATATGACCATACAGAATTTATTGAATGGATTGACACCTTAAAATCTGACATAGATTTACATGATAGAATTATAATCTCAAGATTAAATCTGTTGTTTAAAAATTCTGCCAATCAATGGTATAAAGGCATCAAAACCCAATTTGGTCTTCAAACATGGGAATGGTGGAAACAAAAAATTGAAAAGAAATTTGGTAATGCTACTTGGAGAAGAAGGGTACAAAAAGCCTTTTATACTTCAAGATTTGATGCCAATAATCCTTCTGTATCATCCTGGGTTACTAAACAGTACAGAAGGATTAAGTCAATTGAACCTTATTTAAATATTGAGCAAATCAATATCAAATTATTAGACTTGTGTGATGGAGAGGTGGCTTATGCAGTTAAATGTGCATTAGACACAACTCAAGCTGATATCAGTACATTTATAAATGTTCTACAAGAAATAGTTGATCAGACTAATTTGGGTAAAAGATCAAAGTACCAAAACAAACCATTTGTTGCAAGTCCTCCTGTTACATCAGATAAAAAGACTTATTCTGATGTTAAATGTACAAATTGTAATATTAAAGGACATGTAGCTAAAGACTGCAGAAGAAAGAAAGGTGTTAACAATATATCTGTAAATCAAGATTCTGAAGAATCAGAAGATCCAGAAATTGATGAAGACTCTGAACTTGAAGAAGAGTCTCAAGATGTTGTTGGTAATATCTTTCATATAGATGAAAGCAAAGGAAAGAGTAGTGTTATGAAAATGAAATTAAATACCATAATTATTAACACTTTACTTGATTCAGGTGCTTATGTATCTTGTGTTGGTACTAGATACTTGTCCCAAATAGACAAAGATTATAAATCTAAACTGATTAGTCCTGACAACAAGACTTATAAAAGTTGTAATCAAAAACTAAATTACATAGGAAAAATTAACTATGATATCACACTTGGTACAGTTTCTATGAACATGACTTTCATGGTAATGGAAGATATTAAAGCTCAATATTTCATAATTGGTAATAACTATTTACATGCTTATAAAATTAATCTGATTAATTCAGATTCCAATTATGTTACAATTGGAAATAGTACAGTAAAGTATCATTATGATACTAGAAGTTCCTCTTCCTTTAATAATATCATTCCTTTCAAAAACCAAATAAAAGAGGAAGCTCATGTATATGAGAAGTTGTCAAGTGATCAAGTTACACAGTTGTACAATACTTTGTACATGAATATTAGTGCATTCAATACTCCTAAAGATGGAGTTGGAGCAATTTGAACCATTCAGAACCTTTTCCCCTATATTAAGAAGATCTCCCTATCCTGCTAGTCCCAGAAGCAGGGAAGCTATTAAAGAACACATAGACACTTTATTAAAACTGAAAGTCCTTAGAAAAGTTTCTCCAGGAGAAGAAGTTGATATTACTACCCCTGTGATAATAGCTTGGCATAATAACAAGTCAAGACTTTGTGGTGATTTAGAGCTTTAAATAGTGTTACTGTCCCAGACAGGTATCCTATGCCCAAAATTAATGAATCACTTACAAATTTGGCCAAAGCCAAATATATCTCTACAATGGATGTACTTAAAGGTTTTCATCAAAACACTGTCAGTGTTGAGAGTAGAAAATATCTGAGGATTATTTGCTATTTAGGTGTTTATGAATATTTAAGAATGCCCCTTGGCATTAAAATGCACCTTCACATTTCCAAAAAGAATGTGGATGTAGAATTCTACAATGAGCTTAGAGAAGGATGGTTGGTTGATTATCTACATAGATGATATATTGTTTTCTCTCAAGATTGGATGAACATCTTACTAGATTAGACCTGGTCCTTAAAAGGGCCATTAAGATGAATATGAAAATCTCTCTGCCCAAATGTCACTTTGGGTTTAATGAACTCAAAGCTTTGGGACATGTAGTTTCTGGTCTTACTTTGGGAATAGATCAAAATAGAGTGGCTGCTGTTCTACTCAAACCAGTACCCACTACTGTAAAAGAACTCCAAGCTTTTTAGGCTTTATGAGTTATTACAGACAAAACATTTGAAAAATTATGCTTCCATATCTTCTAGTCTGACAAAACTTATCAGCCTAGTGTAGTATTTGAAATGACTAAGGAAAGAATAGATGCATATAACACTTTAAAAGAAATGTTAACCACAGCCCCTGTGCTTTTTCACCCTGACCCTACCCAACCCTACAAACTTTATGTAGATGCTAGTATGGAGGGATTAGGTGCAGCTTTGCACCAAGTTCAAATTAAAGATGACTTACAGTTGAAGGACCTGTAGTCTTCATTTCCAGACAATTGAAAGATTCTGAAAAGAAGATATGGTGCATCTCAACTAGAATGCCTTTGTTTAGTTTGGGCTTTAGAAAAGTTGTACTATTATCTAGATGGATGTTTCTTTGAAGTAATAACAGATTGTACTGCTCTTAAGAGTCTTATTAATCTTAAGTCACCAAATAGACATATGCTGAGATGGCAATTTCAATTCAAGAATGGAGAAGTTCTATGACAATAACTCATAGAGAAGGATTAATCATCATAAAAAATCGATGCTGATGCACTTAGCAGATTAGCAGATGGTGTCTTACCAAACACTCCAGATAATCCTGCATATGATCAAGAAAATATGGAAGAGAGATTTACCATCATGGGTATTACAATCACTAGCCTCAAAGATGAATTCTTTGAAACAATTGTAGATAGTTACTCTAAAAACAAGAACACTACAATTATTGTAGAAGCTCTGAAGTCAGACTTCAAAAATATTGGTATTTAAATGGTTTGGATCCACTTGGAAAAGAAAATTTGATGAGAAAAGATTTGTACTCCTGGATGGACTCCTTTATTATAAAAGTAACCATGCTTGTAGTCTTGTACTTACATCTCAAAATCATATTAGTGATATATTGTTTGAATGTCATGATAATATGTTTTCTGGCCACATGTCTACTGACAGAACACTTGAAGAGTAAGGTCTGTAGCTTAGCTTTGGTGGTTTGATTGGAGGAAGATGTTGTTATAGGTGGAAAGGTGTTAAAGATGTTTAATACTGTTATTGTTGTGACAGGTGCAACCAAAAAGCAAATTAAAGTATTGGACAAGGAATGGTAAGTTTACTGGTATTTGTTACAAGAAAAAGAATCAATGAACCAAAATCCTGATGGGAAGGGGGAGTCATTAAAATGGACTTGTGACTGGATTACCTCCAGCAGGCAAAGAAAATTACAACTGTGTTTTAGTTGTGTAGACAGATTCTCCAAAAGAGCAAGATTATTCCTTGCTTTTAGAAAGATCATGCCCTGGATTGTAGCTTTTATTTTTGGACTCCTATCATTGCTGTGCTGTGGGATGTCCTTCAG